>JAGXJF010001641.1:0-48911 GCA_019208055.1 Stipa capillata | reverse complement strand
CTAGTAGTGAAAGAAAGTAAAAATGAAAAAAAAATAAGAACACATAAAAAGAAAACGGCAAACTTGATAGCCCTCTCACATTACTAGTATTTTTTAAGGGGGTGTTTACTTGTTTTTCCTTGATAAACCTTTATCACGTACTCTGGCCCCTTTTTTTTTGCTGGTATCATGGCTAGCTAGCTACTTCTCTTCTGTTACGGATTTCTTGCCTGAACTAAAGCGCCACTACCATCACAGCTGAAACGACGCACCGATTAATCCAAGGCACTGCACCTAAATTTACGCGTAATGGCATAAGTTGGAAACGACGCTGGGCGTTGGCCGTGCCTTCCTCCAAATTCTCAACGAACCCCGATATATCATCCCGAGTTCCCACCTAATGCTCTTTCACATCGTACATACATTGTGCAAGAAGACCATCCACCGCCAGTCCAACAAACTCTTCTAGCTCGAAGAGACAAATCACTTCCATGGAAGCTGCACGAATGACGGCCATTCTACTCCTCTTTGGTACATTTGCAATTTATCAGTTAGAACTTCAGCTTGTTACATATAGCAATGACGTGTGTGTTCTTATTAATGTTTGTGTGCAGCAGGAGTCATTTGTTCGCATGTACAGTTCGGTGCTCAGGCAGCCGGCACAACGGTCTTCACGCTGCGTAACAACTGCACCTACACGATCTGGCCGGCCACATTGTCCGGCAACAGCGCCGCCCCCGTCGGGGGCGGCGGCTTCGAGCTCTCTCCCGGCGCTACCGTATCGTTTCCAGGCCCGACGGGCTGGTCAGGCCGCTTCTGGGCGCGCACCGGCTGCGTCACCTCCGGCGCGTCCCTCTCCTGTGCCACAGGCGACTGCGGCGGCGCCGTACGCTGCTCCCTCGGCGGGGCGCCCCCCGTCACGCTCGCCGAGTTCACCCTCGGGGGCGCTGACGGAAAGGACTTCTACGACGTGAGCCTGGTCGACGGGTACAACGTCGGCATCGGTGTGACGGCGACGGGGGCCAAGGTGAACTCCGGGACGTGCGGCTACGCCGGGTGCGTGGGCGACGTGAACGCGCTGTGCCCGGCAGAGCTGCGGGTGGCGGGGAAGGAAGGAGATCAGGGCGGGACGACGGTGGCGTGCCTGAGCGCGTGCGAGGCGTTCGGGGCCCCGGAGTACTGCTGCACGGGCGCGCACGGCGGGCCGGACAGCTGCGGGCCAACGAAGTACTCAAGGCTGTTCAAGGCGGCGTGCCCGGCCGCGTACAGCTACGCGTACGACGATCCCACGAGCACCTTCACGTGCGGCGCCGGCGCGCAGTACCTCATCACCTTCTGCCCGGCGCAGCAGTAGTGGTCCCATGCCGCTCCTAGCTAGTGTTCGTTCCGGCCATTCGATCTTAAAGTAGCCACGATGAGTTCTTGATTAGTACTCGTGTCGGTGTTTCGATGAGTAGTACCGGCCATGGATCCGAATTACCAGGGTCTGTTTAATTAGTTCGTTCGTGTCAATCTGTATGCTTTTGATTCGTAGGACATTGGAGATTAAAAAAAAAGAGTTTTGGTTTGATGAACCGCTTCTAGACATTCTTCTCTCCTTCCTGTTTTCATCCCGGGAAGAAAAGTTAGCCCAGGAACCAAGCGCACGGGACGGTCATCTCAGGCCATGCGACAATGTGTACAGTTGTGCCAGCCCAAAACAGATTTAGCTACGTGTGGTACAATATTGAACCATGTTCGTTCCCCTTTTCAACAGGTAATGTTCATTCAAGTTTTCACGATAAAATGGTGAATTTGACAAACTTAAACTGAAAAGATGGCGAATCTGACGATGCCATAGACCCTGAATCCTGATACGCACCGGACTCACACAATCTACATGTCTGAAACTACTGAACCTGTAAGTGTAACCGCTCGTAGCAGAGTTTCCTGGAAGAAACTACTGATGTACGTGCATGACGTGCCTAAACACGTTGGCTTCGCACTCGCCGCGATCGCTTTGTCCTGCAGAGCCGGACCCGCCGTACCGCTCCCCTTGCTTCAGAGCGTTGTACCGGCCGACGTCGAACCGGCGATCCTGCATGAGGCGGCGCTGCCTCGACGCGAAGCGGCTCCGGAAGAACCCCTCGAAGGACGGCTCCGTCGCGGTCCGCATGAAGAAGGTGTAGCCGGACATGAAGTAGAGCGACGTGACGTAGAAGCAGACGGGCTCCATGACGTCCCATGACAGCTCCCAGAAGGTGAGCCGCATGAAGCCGAGCGTCTGCGCCGCCAGGAGGCCAAGCCCGCACCACAGCTCCCGCCGCACCTGCGCCGCCGCCTTAGCGTCAATGGCCGCCTTCTGCTCCTCCATCTCTCGCAGCTCCCGCTTGCGCGCATCGTCGCCTGCAGCTCGCGGCGCCGGCAGTATGCTCCCGATCGCTTTCGCTACCTGAAGCGATGGAACACGGAAGGTTAATCACTTTGAACACCGAGTTGTTCAATGCTCTGTCATATCTTTGCTAGGTGGCAGAACATACCATGTCAGGGCGGAGGAAGACGGTGTCGCCGAGGACGATGACGACGCCGGACTCGTCGAGCGCCGTGGCAAGCCTGCGCCCGCCCTCCGCGCCGCCGGCAATGTCGACGCAGAGCGCGGCAAATTCTGACCCGAACACGACGCTCTGCCCGTTGGACCTCAGCGCCGTGCGCGCCACCTCCATCTCCGCCGCCCTCGCCACCTTCCTCGCCTCCTGCAGCGTCACGCCCACCTCCTCAGGTGACCGCGTTACTGTCGTCGGTGGCACGAGCCCGTCGAGATGGAGGCGGTTCAACAGCTGGTCGCCGATGGGGAAGGCGGGGAAGCAATGATGCGGGAGCGGGACGGACGCGGTGGAGTAGCGGACGGTGGCCGGGCGGGGCCGCAAGAACGCGAGCGACTGGCAGTCGTTCACGGCCGGCAGCGGCCGTCGAGCCGGGGGAATGGGAGGCGGAGGTTTCGGCACGGCCGCGGCACAAGTGGCGGCGTTCTTGCCTGCCCATAGGCTCCGCTCCATTGTTCTGCGGAATGCCATTTTCCTTGGCTTTCAGACACGAGTTCTATTGACTTTGTGTTGCGTGACACGGAATTTGGGATGGCACTGGATGTTTGGTGGATGACTCGATGGGCAGCGGGGCGGGTATTTATACTGGATTAGTGTGACGCGGCGGACAGGAACGCGATTACTACCGAAAATGCTACGCAATTAATCGCATTATTAAATTACCTGACCTCGATCCATCCATCCATCCGAGTAACTATATGATAGACGGTCCAACACGTTATCCGAACGGACCCAGAGAGCCCTGCCGCATAGTCGTCGTTACTCTCCTCCGGGAACCCTAGTCCCCAAATCGCACCCCAGATCGACTGCGCCGGCCACGATGTCCAGATCCAGTCCCGGCCTACCGGCCCCCAGCTTCCGCTGCTCCAGCCTGTCGAGAGTTAGGGAACCAACAATACTTATTTATCGCTTTTGTAATTCTTAGTTGTCCCAAAAGTTTGAAAATCTCAATCATTTAAAATCACATATTTTTAGTTTAAAATTATAGTTTTTAAAAGTATATAATTTTATTAAAATGTTACTGTAACTTTTAATCTGTTAGTTATATTACAGTGAGATGAAAATAATGATGGTTAGGTGTTAAGCTAAAAATTTAGAAATGTGATAGAGATTTAAAATAATTTTAAACAACTTAAGAATAGACAATTTTTATTGCATTGACTAGGATGCTACTTATACAGGTACAAGGAGAGCACTATGTGCACGTATTGTAACTGACGATGAGTAGTACAATACTATTATATGTGACGACAGTATCCGTATACAAATATACAAGGATCTCCTAGATACTCAGAGCTACACCCGTACCTGAGAGAGACTCTAGGAAGATAAGAAAACTACTCACATGTGTTCGGAACTCCTTAAACAAGGAAGTCAATCCCGACGTTTAAGAATGATAGGAGTCCGTACTCGGTATGTCATACTCTGTATAAAAGAACCTACGGACCCTGCAGAGAGGACAGAGCCGAATAGATCCAGACAACTACACATAAGCTATGCACCTCCACCCGAGAAGACCTCCGAGCAAGTAAAAGGGAAGACACACCCTGATATCCACATCTGACCAACAGTAGATCCTATCTAGATTAGCTATTCCCTTTATACTTTGTCTCGAGATTAAGATTAATATAAGACATACATGACATAGGGTTGTTATCCTGAGTGAGATCTGAACCTATCTAAATTTTTTTGTTCTTAACGGACTCAACTTGGCTCTAGGAGTCCCTACCCATACTCTCTTCTCACCATGTATTATGTAAGATCGGCGGTTTACCGATAGTCAACAGTAACAAAAACACACGAATTATTAGGATCTAGCCACAAAATTTGCATTTAGGCCCATCATATGCAGCAGGATTGGACCATTAGGCTCTAGATTGGCTTGACTCAGCCTTAGGTGAAAAGCATAGTCTCTTCTTAGCCTTCACTTTGCCTTCAAACTTTCTCTTCCCTGAAGTCATGGAAGTAAGAGGAGCGTAACTTTATTTTCATCCTTAAGTCTCTCTTTTTCCTGAACGCACATAGCTGTGAGCTCACTCATGGACCACTTCTCTTTGCGTGTTATAGTTGATCTTAAATGGACCATACTCCGCAAGAAGAGAAGTCATAATGAAGTGGACCAATAAGTCATCAAAAATCATCATGTACATACTCTTTAATTTTGCAGCCATATCATTCATAATTATGATATGATCAGCGTATTGGCATAAACTTTTGTGGAGCCTCTAAATTACTCATCCACTGAAGCCAAGTAAGTCTGAGCATCATTTGAATCGGAGATTGCTCCCCTAATCCCAACTGATATGGTGCTCTTCATGATCATAAGGGATATGCGGTTAGAACGCTCCCACTTCTTGTTAGCAGTCTCATAAACCTTAGTTTTCTTAGCAAGATTCTTATCATCTGAGGCTGGAGCAGTGATAGCTTTCTCCCTAAGTGCATAATTAAGATCTATGACTCCTAGGACAATGAGAATCTGCTCCTTTCAAGCAGGAAAGTTGGTCTCAATAAGTTGTTGTACTCCATTGAGGTACCCAAAGACAGCTGAAGGCTTTATGACTGAATCGTTAATTAAATAACACATCCATAAAATAAATTAGTGTTTGATATTTACCCCATGTTGGTCTCATTGATAACACGCCCAAAAAAAAATCCTAATTGCATCACCGTTGGGTAGAAATAAAAAGAACAAAAATTTTCATCAGCGGGAAAATTAATTCTAATTGTCTATGATTATAATCAACTCTGGTCCGATATAATGACACATCTTAATCTAATCTCATAAATTTAAACGTAACTAGTGCGAAAATAGATAGATTAATCTGAGTTGGATGAAGACATTTCCGTAGTGAAAGTAGAGGAAGAAGAGTAGTCGATCACGATCCTATTCACATTGTCGATCTTCAAGTTAATTAGAAACGTTCTCTAGATTAGATTGGAGTTATGAAATTTTGGAGGGCAGTCTAACCTTACTTAATTTTACGATTAATTAAATGCAGGGCTGACCGTTCTTATTTATAGCCGGCGCTTGCCCTGCTCCCAGTCATTGGCTCGTACTTCGCGAGAACAAGACTCCTGCGAAACCGCGTCGGCCTCCTGCCCCACGGCGACGGCGAGCACTTCGTCCTGGCCATTTTCGGTTGCGGAGCGAGATCAGGGCAGCACAAGCTCCACGTCTTCAGGTCCGAGAGGCGTGCCTGGACGGAAGAGCTGCTGGACCAGATTTTCCTCCTGGGCTAACTAGGAGGGATCGGGCGGTGATTTCTCTCGACAAGGTGATCACCGTAGGAGATGGAGTGCTGGGCTACGTCGATCTCTTCCGGGCATGTTGCTCTGCAACGTGCTCGACGAACCCGTGACGGCGCGTTCCGTCCCGTCACCGAAGCTGTTGCCCAACAACCGAGGATACTCCCTCGGATCGTTGATACATCTGTTTCGCGACGTCACCTGGACCGATGGTTCCATGAACATGTGTGTCGAGCTGGAAGGTTTAGTAAGGCTCAAAACTAGCATCCCTGACACCTGATGTCTCGGACAGGGATGTGCTCCACGATTCCGAACTGGTGAGGGATGAGGAGGAGGGAGAATACGAGTCAATTGGTTGGAGGCTCATCACGTGGTATAGGATGATCTCGTGGGAATATTGGCGCAAGGGGAGCATGGTTCACGTCGATGACCTTGGAACTGTCTCCTTGCCTGGCGGTGGCGGCGGTGCCGTTGTCGGAAAATTGCCATTGAAGGACCTGGAAACATCTTGTCCCGCCCTGTGTGGCGATGATGTTGTTTGCGTCAGGTCGAAGGGGAAGATTCTGACCAAAATGCATGGGCTGTCACTGTTGACATGAGGAACAAGCAGGCAGTGGGAGAGCTGATGCCATCTGATGCCAAGAGGCGTTTCAACTCAACCTACGTTGCCTGTGCGCTGAACAATTATCTGAATTACGAGCCATCTGAAAGCTGGACTCATCGGAAGAGATTTAGATGTCAATGACACGTACATGTCGGACCTTCGTAGCTCGGTCAGCATCGTAGGAATGTCAATAACGCGGATGACGAGACGCTCTTGTACAAGTTAGGTGTTCCTTTTGGAGATGACCTAGTCACCTCACACGCAAATCAGATGGACCATTCCAAAGAAAACCAACGTTGTCTAACTTATTTTTTTTTATCGATCCAGGGAAGTATGTGGCTAAGCTCATGAAAAATGCTGTAATTTGATCAGCAAATGTGTTAAACATAAACGTCTTGGATTCTCTTTCCGTCCTTCCCCATCCAAAATAATTAACTCGACGTTGTGAGCAAATGCAGTGTTACTATACTAATATGAAAAACATAAGTTATGATGAGGTACTTTCGATCTCAGCCGTCTGAAATCTTTAATCCGACTTTACAATTCTCCATCTAATGGTTGTGGATAAAGATTAGATCATTCTTTAATCACTCATATACTTAGTCTCTTAATTACTCCCTAATTTCAATTTGTATAGATTTGTTGTTTTTCATGCTTAAAAAATTATTTTCAACATACTATTTCCGTATTCAGATAAAAGTTTAGCATTTACATTTCTAACATAAGCTTAACGTGCAATCTTTTCTTTTAGATAGCTTTCATACATGTGAGTTTAACATATATATATATACATATATATGAATGATATAAAAAATGTATATTGTACATACACGGTTGCTATAGGGTGTTATGTTTAAGTCGTCCGTTTCCAGCTAGTTCATGTGCAAAACTTATGCCCATACTGAAACTCTACCAGGTGAACTTGTGCAAAATGCACCGGTGTAGATGCAGAGTCTGCAGACCAAGCGCTTCCTTACCTGAGATAAAGAATGGAAGGCGTGTTTCATGTACGCATATCCTTGATGCGAAACGTGGATGAAATGTATGTCCAGGAGCTGTGTTCTGGACCGATCATTCTCATCGCTACCAAATGTTTGATTATTATTAGCAAGCCAGACAAGTTGCTCGATTGTTAATGGTCAGCGGACAGATATTGGATAGGCACGCAGTATTATTTTACGCTATGTTTCTTCATCTGGACAATTATGCGGATACAAATAAACATTTGTCATTCTATGGCTGAATACGTGGAAGCAAAAAGAGTACTAATAGCTACATAATCGTTGTTATCAGATCAGGCTGAGTACGTAGGCTGGTGTTGGAAGGTCGCTACTGCAACCTACAGCTAGCTAGCTACATGATGACGATGATGCATTCTTGCTCAATCAGTCATCAATCGATAGGCGCTTCGCATGCATACAGCCGATAGTAACATCCGGCTAGCAGAGGTTGAGCACATGAGCATTTGATCGGTTCCAGTAAGAAAAAGAAAACTTACTAGGAGCAGTAAGATGGTCTTTACCTTTTAAAATCTCAACAACCGAGATAACCTGACAACATAAGAGTAAATCCTAACGCCTTCGTGGCCAAAAAAGAAAGAAAGAAAAAATAAAATAAAAATGTCAGTTGGTCCAATCGGTTTCTTCGGTCACGCTCACCATGTTTAACTTGCTTGTCGCTTTACCAAATACTAGAAATAAAATAAAATGACCAGCTCGAATTTGTGACCCTTCACATCTATTGTCTCTTTCTCTGTTTTTTGAGACGAAAGAAGGCAATAACGTGGCACGGTTTTCAGGGGCGAAGTCAAAGAAATTTTTTGTCTGATGCACAATAGCAAGCTGGCTGTACAAATGATTTGAATTATAGGGTAGAATTTTGAACCTGGTGCACTTTTTAAAAGCTAACCTGGTGCATATAGCAGTTTTAGGGCCTAATTACTTGTAAAAAAATTTTAGACCCTGGTGCCTGTGTACAAGGGAAAGCTTGCTTGGCTCCGCGTCGGTTTTATAGAAGGCAACAGCGTTTCCAAAGCAATTCAATAGAATGATTCTTTGGTACTACACTCTACCGTGATCCAGTCTCTCGATTGGTTTTCACCCATTTATTATTTTGTACGGAAATTCCACTCATTTACTGTCTCGGCATTATTCAGGCTGTTGACAAATCTAAAGCTGAAACGGGGCGTGGCAGCAGATGCGTGCACACATCATGAAGTTTGCTAAGAAATCACCCTTCTTTTCGAGTGGAAGCATAGGCAGCCAGCACCGCTCCCAATCCAAAGTTAGGCAACCCAATGGAACGGCTGTTGATCTACTGATTCTCCCTTCAGAGGTGACATCGCTTCCACGACCCCCGGAACATATCCTGCTGATGCTGATTCCACTGACAAGTGACAGCATGCATGCAAACACGAACTGTTCTTTTATTCCTGGCTGCTCCATATTTTGTTCCGTCACAAATCCACAAGTAGTACCAGTAGACCAGAACACCGGTGATGGATGCATTATTGCATATCCTCTCAAAGACACGTCTCGCTGTCCTCAAGATCAGATCCTTAATTTGCCTAGGCAAGCAGGGCAGCTACTTAACTCATCGGCAATTCTCATCCGCAAGAATCCCAGAAATTCAGGGAATTCCTCGCTCGAATTAACGAGCCGTGTCACGCTGCAATTGCGCCGAAAGACTCTTTTCACTACATTTTCCTGGGAGTAATTGATCGCGAAGGTGGATTCCACAAAGCATGGACCCTCAGCGAGCTAGTGGGATCTTTGATTCGAGCCACTAGAAAAGTGAGAGCCGTTAAAACATGCTACGAACATATGCGACGGGACACTTGCTCCATTCTTTTGTTTTCTTCTTCTGCCCCTTGAGGATCTACGAGGCCGCCACCAACGAGATCCGGGACCGGTGCTGGTGCTTATTCTGATAACTGGACTCACACTGGGTCGCCATGCGTTCTTCGAGCCACCAGATAGAACCTTAATTTGAGCCACAGGTTGGGGGTGAATACTGTGTATGGAATAAGCGGCCTTTCATGTTCGGCTGTCATGCAGCTGTATGTAGCCTGTAGCACGTTCAGGAGTTGAAAAAATGGGAACTTAGCATGCCACCAGGGATTCGAGTCACCTCGTCAACCGAGAGAAACTTTTTTTTTCCTGAGAATGACAACCATTTGCTTTTAGTAATGTTTTTGTGGAATGTGTTGAGAGACTTTAGCCGGGTGGTTAGTTAAAAGCTGATTGAATTGGTGCTTAATCTGCTATAACTTTGAACTTATACTTTTCGTCCTGAGATTTGCCCTCATTGTGCTAGATTCGTCGGCCTGAAAGATACAGGACTGTCAAATATTAATTGTTAACTAGGACCAGTTTGACAACTAAAAATGTTTTGGCGTTGGTAGTCTTACAATGCAACAACGAAGGTCGAAGAAAACACAGATAACTGATGTAAACCACAAAACTGGAATCTGGTTCGCTCTATGCAGAAAATCAGTCTATTGTTTTGGTAGTAAGAACATTGATATAAACTGAGACAACTAATTGCACAGAATCTCAACTAGGCTCTCAAAAGACAATCAGGATCTTTTTTGCAGTCTAGAATACATCGTTTTTGGCTGTATATCTACTAGCACTCAGCAAGTGGTTCTATCTTATGGATAATCACAGGGCAAAGCCCAGCTGAATCTAACAGGAAATATTCTTGGAGAATCTCATGTGAATGCGCGACGCATCAACCGTCAGTAGAATCCACCGAATTCCACATATCTGGAAAGCTTCAGCAGATGCATAATCTGGGATAGCTGGTGTGACAGTGTCTTAAGGATTCGCGTAGCTAGTTGCCACGAATATGTCAGATTCGTACTGGTTTGGCCTAGTAGAGTTGTAGTGATGCTACGCAAGTATGCATATCGAACAGGGAAGAAAGAAATCACCCAACCTTGAAGGTTCGTGGATCTGGAGGAATACAATTACTGTGGCATCTGATTCTTGATTCTTGATTCGCCAGCCTGATACCACTTTGTGGAAAGAAGTGCAGTGTATGCACTATGCAGAGCAGAGGCAAAAGGAAACAAATGTTGGTGGCCACAACCACACGACACGAGTCCTTGCTCCTTCTGTGTCAAACAGCACTACCAGGATGCTTTGCTTGCGAGATTCTGGGCTTGCTGATGTCAGTTGTTTAATTCTGTTTCCGAGGAATCAAGTATTGATCATTCTGCAACTGGCTGACATACATGAGGCATGCTCAGATTAGGCCATATCCAATGCAAATGCTCGGAGAGGTAGCAAAAGAACATTGCATGAGGGGTGCGGCAGCTCCTGGGGGGAGGCTGCTAGGTTATAACGTGTTGTTATGTATGTGTTTTGACGGCCAGTCTACAATAGTTATGCTGCCGGAAAATGAAAACCGGAGTCCGAAACTACATAGTACTAGCAAACAGTACGTGCAATGCACGTAGGTACTGTAGATAGTACTGTTCATAGAGTACTGTAGCTGGTACTGTAGGTGGTATTGTTCACGCGAATCCCTCCAATCTCAGCCGTCGAATTTATGGGATCAATGGCTCAGATTGCTTATCAGGTCTAGTTCAAATTTGATATACTATATAGTAGTATAGATATCAAACTCACTTTGTTACTATATACAGCTTGCGCAGCGGTTACCAGACGTCGTGCGGAGGTATTGGGCCGGCCCATCTCCGAGTTCTTCCGTCTCGGCTGCGCTTCACTCGCTCCCTTCTCTCTAGCAAACACTCCGTGTTGGCCAGAACGCAAGCATCCGAAAATCCTATTTCCCGCTGGTTTTGGAAAATAAAAATCTTCCGCGTACCCCTCCACCACTTGGGTCAGCCCGTTAAAGTCTAGGGATAGACTTTTTTTCTTTTTATTTTTTATTGTTTCCTTTTCTTTTCATTTTTTCATTTATTTTTTCTTTATCTGGTTTTATGTTTTGCTTTTATTTTTTTTAGCTTTGTTTATTTTTTATTTTTTATTTTTTATTTTCTTGTAGTTTTCATGTTGTTTTTTATCAATTTATATTTCTCCGAAGTTATTTAAAAAAATGTTTAGTTGTTTCAATAGTGATATTTTATTGTTATGATATAAAATAAAAGATTAATACTAGTAAATTCATCATATTCACCTTTAAAGATGGAACAATTCATGAGTTAGATGAACATTTTTTAAAAATACATGAACATTTTTTTTATGGACGTTGGAACATATATCGATTTTTTTTAATATAGAAAATTTATTTGATCTAGCAGAACAATTTTACGAGTGATGTGAACATTTCGTATGATATGCATGAATATTTTTCGATGGATGTTGGAACATATATCAAAATTCTTTTTTAAATATGGAGCATTTATTTGATTTATCATAACAACTTTTACGAGTGGTGTGAAATGATATATATGAACATTTTTTGATGGATGGTGGAACAAATTTTATGGGCTCTAGGAACAAATTTCAAGAACTAATGGATCATTTTTTGTACTTTGCTATAGGATGTTGGAAATATATTATTTTGTACATATTTTTATTAAACATGATTTAATAACTATATTATTTATTTGTTTTTTAATTTTAAATTAACAAAGTGATAGGTAGGCTGGTCCATGAGGTTGGCCCAAGTAGCTTGTAGTAAGCTGTGAATCCTTATCTCCCACTAAAGGTGGGAGATACGAGGTTCCGTGAGGGTCAACACCGGCCCGGGTGGTCGACTCCACTCAGTCAGCCTACATGGGCGGGAGCTGCTATCTCCCGCCTTAAGCGAGAGGCAAGGTAGCATCACACATTGGACAATAGGTGGGTTGGCCATCGGGCTAGTCCACTTATTGTTTCTGATATCTTTATTTTTAAAAATTATTATAAAGTAGAAGATATAATTTACAAATTATGTTTAATAAAAATATGTGTAAAAAACCCTAAATTTTTTAAGATGCGGTAGAAAATGTTTCATCAATCTCGAAATTGTCTTGGTAGTTCATGAAATTTGTTTTACCATTGAAGATTGTTCATCTATATTAAATAAAATGTTCACGAAACTTGTGAAAGTTATTCCGATATATTATAAAGAATATTCTGCATGTAAAAATTATTTTTGAGTCCATGAAAAATGTTCATGTATTTAAAAAAATATTTACTTGACTCATGAAAATTGTTCCATATTCGAAACATGAACTTTGACTTACTTGTGTTAACATTTTATTGTCATGTGAAAAAAAATCACTATTAGAACAAATTATATTTGTTGGTGAACAAAAATTATTAGCTGAGCATTTTTACAAAAATACGCCAAACAAATATCAATTGATGAAACACATAAAAACTACAAGAAACTAAAAAAGAAATAAAAATAAAAATAAAAATGAAACAATAAAAAAATAAACGAATATGAAAAAACTAAAAGAAAGAAAAACAAAAAAGAAAGAGAAAGAAAAAGAAAAACTAAAAGAAAAAAAGGAAGCAAAAAAAGGAAACACATTACAACCCCCAGCTCTTAAATGAGCCGGTCCATGAAGTAGGAGTGGGTGTGCAGCGTGTTCTTATTTCCCGCTCATAAAACCGTACAGGGGCACCCGGGTAGCAAACAGAAGAAACGCAATTTAATGGCGAACTTGGGCCATGGCAGGCATTATTAACCCAAAATTCTGTCCAACCAG
Source organism: Stipa capillata (assembly GCA_019208055.1). NCBI lineage: Eukaryota > Viridiplantae > Streptophyta > Magnoliopsida > Poales > Poaceae > Stipa > Stipa capillata. The sequence goes on along the minus strand of JAGXJF010001641.1, from coordinate 35,830 downwards.
CCCAAACCCAAAGATTCAATTGATAACCACAGCTCCGGCCAATGGCCCAAATTTCACTTAAATGGTCCAAAACTGTTCCATCGCGAGCAATCTGATGGCTGATGTTGTACCTATACAATCGGCCTCGTCTGCAAATCGAACAAGGCTCACGGATGCAACGTCAAAATCATATTCATTTTTCCGTAAGCACGACGAACAAGTTCGCCAACACGTCCCTTGCGTGCGACAGCTTTTAGAATCCCGCACGCTTCCCTTTCCCCGTAAAACGCATGGCACGTCAGGTCGATGAGACGGGCGTGGTCCAGCCAGCCTCAGGCGCGGCCGACCTCGTGTTGTGAACGAGACGGGAGCCACGAAACCGACGCGCGACCCCAACCGGCCGCATGGAGCGAGAGAAAGCCAGGAGCCGTTTGGTTCCAGCTATAATCTACTACGTCTAAACGTGTCATAGAACTTTAGATATATGTTTATTTTATATTACAGTTATGATTTATTACATCTCATTATATATCTGATCTATATGTTATAGATTTATTTTTTTTGCTAATTTTTAAGATATCTGTGACTAAAATTTTATTAACCATACTGCTATAACAAATTACACTTTATCTAAGAATAGCCGTGACAAAAATAACATTGCACCAAACGTGGCCTGGTCGATAAGAAACCACACGCGCACCGGGTCGCACTCATCACATGGCACCACAAACAAAATCCCAAAACGCCAAGCCGGACACGCCCGCCGCGCCGTGGGAAGCGAACCGCGCAGCTGCTAAATCTGGGGGGAGGGGACCCCGAGGCGCGCCCACCTCGCCGCCGAGATCGACGGGCCTACGGCGAATATTCGGACGGGGCGGCATAACACCCGGCCAGGTCCGGTTCTCTCAACCCTTGGCGATGGCGACGGCGACGGCGGCGATGGGGGAGGAGGCGGAGGTGGAGAGCGCGATGCTGCTGGAGGAGGAGAAGGTGGAGAGGAAGGGGAAGCAGGGGAAGAAGCGGAGGAGGTACGGGCTGATTGAGTACCGGGCGCTGCCGGCGTACATGCGGGACAACGAGTACATCCTGCGCTACTACCGCTGCGAGTGGCCGCTCCCGCAGGTGCTCCTCTCCGCCTTCTCCATCCACAACGAGACCCTCAACGTCTGGACGTACGTAATTGGCACTCCCTCCCCCTCTTGATTGTTCGATATCGAATTGCTTTCCTGGATGCGTGCTTATGTCTCAAATTCGAAGTAAAATTTTCCGTGTGCTGACATAGAACAGCGGAAGAATACCTAGAACATAGTTCTGATGGCATTGCGTATTTGAAGTTTGAACCTTGGAAAATTAGGCTTTCCAAAATATCTAGTTATTATGTGCAGATTTTTCTCTCGTTTTTTTGGGTGATTCAACCAAGTATACAGTTTTGGTCACTTCCTAATATGGAAAGTTAGAATTAATTCCGAAGTAAAAAGAAAAAGGCTAAGCAAATTTAGCGCCGAGAATGCATTATAGCACAAATCTGAAATTGAAAGCATTCGTCGTGTTTATACCAGGCAAGAGGACAGGACCACCAACTTATTGAAGAAGTCCCCTTTCAATGAGTCATGCGTTTTATTGAACTATGGACTACCAATGTGTCTTTCTTGCCTTAGTTACTTATGAATCAAGGAAGTTGATGGAAATTGAATGATTTGATTACCATTATGTAACACTGAACTTGGTTAACCTCTTATGTGAAAGCTATGTACTGAAATTGGAGAAGTATGAATTCTGGAAAATTATGACTGTGACAACTTCTGGCTCAAATTATTTGTTGTCACTTACTGATGTGATTTAATAGAATTATGGATTTGCTAGATTTTCTCTGATCTAATAAAGTTTTTTTTTAATGTGTGTACTTCAGGCATTTGATAGGATTCTTCATCTTCCTTGCTTTGACCATATACACTGCAACAAAAGTTCCAAATGTAGATCTTCAGACCTTGCAGCATTTACCCAATATGCTGAGAAAGGCTGATCTTCATAAGATTCAGGCAGAGCTTGCGGCATGCCTTCCTTCCTTACCTCACCTTTCTGATTTACAAAAGATGAAGGATGAATTGAGGAGCTCATGGAATTCCATTGAGATGCTTCCGTCATTATCTTGTTGGCATCTCTTGGAACTACTCTCAAGTTGCTTGCCGCAGAGATTACCCATTCCAATGAAACCAATCTTTCTGTTCTTGTAAGTAGTCAACAACTTATCTTTTTTGCTTTTTCATTCTGTTTTACAGTACTAGTACTTTATTCCAAGGTTCAGAAATGCAGTGGTAGCCTGCTTACAACAGTTAACAGGACATTCTTTACCAGTGCTGGAATATCAAATCCCAGCCGTTTCATTTCTAGTTTATTCTATCTGTAGCCCAATGGGACTGATTATGTCTAACTTATGACCGAATTAAGCCAGTTAACCAAGATTTCACTTCTAGACAGTTATCAGCAAAAATCTGGAAATCTGCTAGTTCCTAGTAGGTTACTTGGAAAACCAGTGGCATTAAGAATTTGCTAGTTAATGAGATCAAGAACCTTTGTTTTGTCTGTACTCACCACAAAATTGATTTGAGATGTAGAGTTTTGTAGTTGCTGGTACACATACAGAGAATAATAATATGATTTGACTTGAAATCATCAGGCCGTACTGGCCTTATGTCAGAACATAGCAAGGGCCATTTTTCTTTATATTTCACTGAAATCTCCAGCAAAGACAAATAATCCATCCGATCCTCGTTAGCTTCTGTGCAGATCAAATTTTGCATTGGATGACTTATATAAACCAATTCTGTTTAACTTATATATTGAGAAGTTCGTGACATAATAAGCATTGTTTTTCATTTTTGCAGCAAAGCACGAAGGAGGATGTAGCAAACATGATCGCATCACAGTTGATTAGGCCGATCTCGAGGTGGCCATTCTTTGCCTTCTTGGGAGGAGCCATGTTTTGCCTTCTTGCCAGCAGCATATGCCACCTCCTCTCCTGCCACTCTCGCCGCGTTGCATATATTATGCTCCGGCTTGATTATGCAGGCATTGCTGCTCTTATCGCCACATCCTTCTACCCTCCAGTATACTACTCTTTCATGTGCCATCCTTCTTTTGCAACCTGTACCTCAGCTGCATAACCATTTTAGGAGTTGCTACTATTGCTTTCTCCTTGCTCCCAGTCTTCCAGAACCCCGAGTTCCGAACAATACGAGCATGTCTCTTCTTTGGAATGGGTACATCGGGTGTGATCCCTGTTCTTCACAAGTTGATCCTTTTTTGGCACCAACCAGAGGCATTGCAGACTACTGGATATGAAATTTTGATGGGGCTTTTCTATGGGCTTGGAGCATTGGTGTACGCAACTCGTGTGCCTGAGCGCTGGATGCCTGGGAAGTTTGACATTGCCGGGAACAGTCACCAACTCTTTCATGTTTTGGTTGTTGCTGGAGCCTACACTCACTATCATGCAGGGCTGTTGTACCTGAAGTGGAGAGATCAGCAAGGCTGCTAAAAGTTGTTCTATGGTCGTAGTTTGTGGATAGGTTTGTTGGTACTGGGGTTGTATCCCGATAGAGGACTGTTGATTTCGGGCACGAGAACCCTGCTGGTCTGTTGTAAATTGAAACAGCAAGCGTAATGCGTAAACAAGTGCTATAAGGTCCTCTATTGAAGATTGGTGGTTATATTATTAACTTGATTTTGGAACAACAACGGGATAAAGCTACCTAGTAGCAATTGATTGCAGTTGCTGTACACAGCCGTGCACATCACACATGAGGTACAAGACAGTTGTTTAGCAGAAAGCGCCATCCAGAAGCAGTAACGGGATTCTTTTGCCTAACGAGCGTCTGCTGGCCCTGACATCGATCGAGATGAGAATTTGACATGTTGAGATCGATGGCCCCGGTAAGGACTGTTTTCATGTGCTAAGGACAGCACTGCAGTCATTGTCCATGGCCCATACCTTCTCTCCAAACAACACTCCCATGGCTCTCCCTACGCTCGTCGCCGTGTCCGTGCTCCTGGCCTTGCGGTCGCTCCAGAGCTACTGCGCCGGCGACATCAAGAGCCTGCACCCGGTCGTGCTTGTGCCAGGCTACGGGTCCAACCAGCTCGACGCGCGGCTGACGGCGGCGTACGAGCCGCCGACGCCAGGCTGCGGCGCGCGGAAGGGGAAGGGATGGTTCCAGCTGTGGCCGATCAACCGCACGGCGATGCATGACCCAGGCCAAGGCCAGTGCTTCGCGGACCAGATGAGCCTCGTCTACGATGTCGTCGCCGACGACTACGGCAACGCGGCCGGCGTCGTGACCCGGGTCCCGTTCTTTGCCTCCACGCGCGGCTTAATTGGGTGAGTCCACTACTGTACGCCTGTATCACATATCACCTCTGCTTACACCAAAAATTCCCCAACGACTCGAGCGTTTCAGTTTCTGCTATGAATTGCTCAACTAGTGACGCAAATGCACGGCCAAACCTGTGTCTCGCTGACAGGTGGGACCCACTGGTGCGGCAGTTGGAAGCCACGGGCTACCGCGACGGCGAGAGCCTCTTCGGCGCGCCGTACGACTTCCGCTACTCCGTCGCGCCACGCGGCCACCCATCCGCCGTGGGGGCCCGCTACTTCGACGGCCTCACGCGCCTCATCGAGAGGGCGAGCGAGCTCAACCAGGGCCGGCCGGTCATCGTCGTCGCGCACAGCTTCGGCTGCGCGCTCACATACCAGTTCCTCCTCGGCCGCCCGCTCGCCTGGCGCCGGCGCTTCGTCAGGCACGCCGTGCTCGTGGCCGCCGCGCTCGGCGGCTTCGCGGAGGGGATGAACGTCCTCGCCGCCGGCATGGATTACGGCCTTCCGGACGTCGCGTGGCCGTCGAGGACCCGGCTGGCGCGGAGCCAACAGAGCGCCCTCTGGCGCCTGCCCACGCCGTTGGTATTCGGGAACCGGCCGCTGGTGGTGACCAAAAACTCGACTTACTCGGCCTACAACATCGTAGAGTTCCTCGAGGCCATCGGCTTCCCGGAAGGAGTCCGGCCATACGTGACGCGGGTGCTGCCGCTGTGGCAGGCGCTCCCGGCTCCGATGGTGCCGGTGACCAGCATAGTCGGTGTCGGGGTCAGGACGCCGGAGACGTTCGTGTACGGGGAAGACGGGTTCGTGGGGGCCCCGGAGGTGGTGTACGGCGACGGCGACGGCGACATAAACATGGTGAGCCTATCGGCTATCGAGGAGTGGTCTGGGGTGGAAGGGCAGGTTTTGAAGGTGGTCAGGTTGCCCGGTGTTCATCACGGTGACTTCTTCAGTGTTGATTTTGCTCTCAAGAAAGTGGTTGCTGAAATAGACGAGGTTGGTGGAGCTATGATACTCCCTCCGAAGATTGGGATGCGAATGCAGGTCCGGGTTGGAAGATAGATACGTACTAGAGTGCAGGAAGGCCTTTCATGCTTTGGGTGATTGTACTGATGATCAAAAGTAATTTATTTTTTTGATAAATGATGAGGAGGCTAACCTGGAATAATTTCATGTATCGGAATAGTCTTGGAAGCATAGAAGCTCAATGTTTTCATATCGTGCTCGTGTTCGTCTTGCATGCATATATGATCGTGTGCATGTGTGATCCTAAGATTTGGCGTATAATATTTTATTGATCATGATGAAACCACGACTATAAAAACATGTAACAAAATATGAATTTAATGATATCAATTTTGTATCACATAATTATCATATTATTCGATTAATTATTGATCAAATTTTGAACTTCAATGATCAAAATTTATCTTATATCTCCATATAAATTCCACAAAACCACAATTATTATGGTAGAGGTATCATAAAACCACAATTTTTGAAAAAAAAATCACATCTCTATGAATTTTAGGGCAAAAGGTTTCAGATAACCACACTTTTGTCACGCTCCGTTATGTCAAATAAAGATGACAGGTGAGACCCACCTGTAAGTATGACTGACAGGTGGGTCCCACCAGTCAGCATCTTCTTCTACCTCTCCTCTTCCCACCTCTCTCTCGTTTGGCATAAAATGTGATACAGGCGCTGCCCCAAGCTAGATGATGACGAGCTCTCACCGCAGAGCACCTTTGGCCAGAGCCGGAGTCGTCCCCTTCCTCATGTGCCCTCCGCCTTCCATCCTGCTCAAGTGGTAGCACTGCCATGACTGATGTGCGAGCATAGCAGATCTCTGGGCGCCATATGTGAAAAAACCTCGAGACCCTTGCGCCATCTCACTTCGCTAATCTGGCTTGAACTCATCCACATATTTAATTTGATTTTCACCTAGTAAATCGCTAGACGAAGTCATCTTCCCCAACTCAAGTGGTACCATGCCATGACTGATGTGCGAGCAGAGTAATAGCCCATCGGAATGATCCTCTCGATCACTTCTACCCGTTCTACACCTCTCCACCGCCTTCGCGCGCTCCGGCTTTTGCTGTGTGCCTTGCCAAGCCGAGCGCTGCCTCCCTTGTTTGCCTGATGCATCGCTTTGAGCGTATAACTGTGTACAGAGTGCACAAGTGCTTCTGTCGCCTGCTAGCAAGCTAGCTCTTTTCTGATCCAAGTGTTTGTGTTGTGATTAGGATCCGCGGAGGAGTCCAATTTTGTGTTTCAATCCGGAGACCCATGAAGTTTCTTGATGCGTGGTGTGATGTGGATGCGGATGTCGATTTAGGAGAGGGAGGACTAGAGGGGATTCAGGGGAAGAGGAGAGAAAGAAGAAGTTGACTAGTAGGTCCCACGTGTCATTCACACTTATAGGTCCATACCATATGTCATCTTAATTTGACAAAGGGAAGGTGATGGAAGTGTGGTTATTTGAAACCTTTTGCTCCACAATTTGTGGTCATGTGAAACTTTGTTAAAAAATTGTGCTTTTGTGATACCTCTATCTCAATAGTTGTAATTTTGTGAAATTTACTTTGTATCTCTAATTAGACAAGTACCTTGTTCCAAACAATCGAGTACTTAACTCCGATTGTCAGGCCGGAATTAGCATCGACCAAGTGACGGACAAAACTGCACACCATAAGCTCCCGTCAACAACCAATTCACAAACGAAAAAAATATTGTCTAATTGACAATCAACTATGATGATGGGTAGTACTACCACCATGGGCTCGTGGCCAGACCCGTAGGTTTATCACTGGGCCTCCATGGAGAGGCTGCGGCTCGAAGGCCTGATTTAAAGGAGGCGTAGACCGCAAGTTAGCGTATCCTTATCAAGATAAAGAAGCAACGCTCGACACGTCACCCAGATGGAGTCCAACTCGTGTACTACGAGGACTCGGGTAATGGTAGCAGGGAGTCCGACTCGTGTACTACGAGGACTCATGATGAGGTTATCGCCTTACTCCACCTATATAAAGGAGCACCAACCCCCCCAGAAGGGGACAAGCTCAATTGGATTAAAGAAGCCCTAGCCGCCTAGCAGCCTTTGAGATCCTAAGCCCTAACCTCAACCTCGCCGATTTCCTTACTCGTCGAGTTCCCCTTGTAAACTCTATTCGCCGAGTTCCCAACTCGTCGAGTTCTCCACTATAATTGCCTGTACGCCAGATCTCATATCAATTCCATCAGAGCAGGACGTAGGGCTATTACCCATCTTGGGGGCCTAAACCTGGGTAAATCTGTGTCTGGAGGTCTAGCTGACCTGAGTTTTCGCCCCGCTACCGTACAAATACGCTGTGCGAGTACCCCCCGTATACCATACATCGACAGCTGGCACCCACCGTGGGGCCCTTATGTTAGTTTGGGTCTACTCCGACGACATTCACCGAAGAGATGGCATACACCGGCTTCAACGACGAGGGTTTCTACGATGTCTCATCCGGGACTTACAATAGCTACGCCGACACTCCTCATCACACAGCGGCTCGCCGACTTCAGCAACGCCTCGCGTCTCCAACTACCCGACAGCTCTGCGAGTCGTGTCTACTACTCACGGCCGCTCGAGCTTCAACCTGTACGCTTCCGATCCACGCGATCTACGGAGCAAGATCACCTTCAGGCGTGCCCAGCACAGCCACGCGCCCCGACTAGCGGATAACAGGCCGGATCGTCACCAGGTCAAGTTGCATCCAGTCGACCTCCGGCACCACTTGAACAGAAAGCGTCTCCGTTCCCCCGTGAGACATTACTACCAATAGAGCTCTCCACGCAGCAGTCAAGGGTCAAATAGTCCCGACCACATCTTCCCTGATGACGACGTGATCATTCGATCAATCCCAACTCCTGAAAGGTTCGACTACAACTTCCCGCATGTTTTCATGGCAGGACCAGACATTTCACCTTGGACGGCACGGCCCGTGACTGATGCCAATGCTTCATCATCGGCCACACTGACTTCTGAAGCTGGAAAGAAAGCAGCTCGCTCAAGGGCCCTCGCAGCTCAGATCAAGCAGGCGCTGTCCGATTGGTTCGACGAAACCACCCGACAACTTTATGAAGAACACGAGCAAGCACTCGCTGACATCCAGCACGTGGCCGAAGCCGAGCACAACGAAGCCCGAGTTCTAATCAACTCCGGTTTCGATGCCAACAATAAAAATCAACGAGAACGCTTCGAATATGGCTACACGCGCAACCGCGGCCAGCCCACCGACTCCAGGTATCGATCACACAGGGAGTCATCACGAAGAACACGCTCCCCGCAGCGTTCCCCGACAAACCGAAGAACTCGGTCGCGATCCCCCAGTAGACACACTCGCAAAGATCGAGACCATCACGACAGTTGACGTGATCACGGCAAGGCTCGCCAGGTCAATCCCGAGCGGGAGGATCAACATCACGATGGCCGGCGACGCTCTCATGACCGTGAAGACCATCACTGCCGCCACAGTCGTCATGCCGACTACTCATCCGAAGACGAAGGCTTTATCCCTGGTATCATCGCCGGCTGTCCCGCGCTCTCACCCAGATTACGAGGAGCACGGATACCCAAGCATGTACGTTCTAGCAAGAACCTAGAGTATAATGGAAAAGGGGACCCAAAAGAGTTCCTGATTAGATTTACTCAAGACATCCTAACAACTGGGGGAGATACAACGTCAATGGCCAACCTTCTTCCTGTATGCCTTGTCGAAGACTCCATCGCATGGATTCAGAACATACCCGAGGGCTCTATTCACAGTTGGGCGCAGTTCCAAGACATGTTCATTAAGAGTTTCTCTACAACTCGAGATGCCTCAACCCTGAGGTCCGAGTTCAAGCGTATACGACAAGGACAGGATGAAGGCCTCCGCGACTTCGTCACCAGATTCAAAAGTAAGGCCAACATCGTCCCAGGACTCTCTTTTACTGAAGTACTCGAAACTTTCCAAGCAGCCGTCCGCGATGAGCGATGCCTGGACCACGTCTATACGGCCCAACCACGCAATACCGCAGAACTCATGGAGATTCTTTGAGTACGAGCAAATTACGAAGACCAACGCCTCCACAATATTGAAATCAACCGAGGCCTCCACGGCTCAGATAATCGTGATAAACGGAAACATTCTCCAGAGAACAACTCGAGATGCTCCCCTCGGGAAAGTCGAAGAGCAAGAAAGGGGAAGAGGTCCCCCGATGCAGTACTCGCCGGTTTCCATGACAAGTTAACATCAGATCGTCGAGATGATCGACAAAGCAAGTGGAAGACAAAACCCAAGAGAAACACGGCCGGTGAACTCTTGGATAAAAATTGGATAACAGAAGAAGAACAAACTTGACACAACTGGTGCAAGTACCACCGAAGTAGGTCCCATGGCCAGTCACAGTGCCGCGAACTCCTCAAGCTACTCCAAGAAGAAGGCAGTGCCGAGGCAGCCAACAAACCCAAGCCCCGGGAACAGGAGAACCCGGACAAGGAAGTCTATCCCGAAGACGAGGATATCCATGTCAACAACATCCACTAATACAGTGACGCTCACTGGCTCGCCGACACACCCGACTTATGGCAAGTCGAAGGAATAGAACAAGTCGACGCTTGCATCAACCATCAGATGAATCACATGTGGGGAGGTTCCACCACCTACGACTCCAAAAGACAGGCCAAGCAGATATCACGTGATGTTCTGGTAGTCCATCCACGTCCCGTACCTTCCAAGTTAAAGTGGGCAAAAACCCCAGTCGTGTTCGATGCAACCGACTGTCCCGACAACTGCCTGTACCCGGGGCGATATCCTCTGATTGTGTCACCTCGGGTTCGCAACATTATGCTCCACAAAGTCTTGGTTGATGGAGGTAGCTCCTTCAGCCTTATTCCGATATCCACACTTAACAAGATGCAGGTCCCTTGTTCCGCGATCAAGCCCGTCATCAAGCGCTTTTACGGGATTGTACCAGGCCTAAAGCATGACCCGATCGGACAAATCATGCTCCCTCTTACCTTCGGGACAACTTCCGCACAGAAGAATGCATTTTCGAGGTCATCGACTTCGACATGGTCTACAATGCTATTCTTGGTGAAAGAGCATCTAGGTCCCTAAGTGGTTTTGATGGTTAATGGCAACTCAAACTGGAATCTAACGTTTACATTGAGTGTAGGCAGGTTAGTAGGTTCTAGGAAGAAGGGTCATCAGGGAAAAGATGACCACCAAAAAGGTACAAGGGTGGTTTCCAGGACTAAGGAATGGCTGTGCTAGGCAGCTGTGCCACAGCTGTGAAGAAGCCGGTGCTGTGCAAGGAGTTGCAAGCAATGTGATGGTGGCTTGATGCGTCAAGGGCCGTGACTGCAGTTGGTGGGCAGGTAAAGCCTAGATTTGCTAGTTTCTTTGAGTCCATAGGAAAAACCCGTACTATCAAGAGGGATGATGCAGTAATGATCTGTAGAGGTTCTAATTGCTCAATGCTCAGGATGTTGGATAGTGGCACTAATGCTTTGAGGTTAATGGCCCTGTGTCAACAGTTTTGCACAAGTGTGAAACTAGTTTTGTGCTTGCACTCTGCAGTGCTAGCAGTAGAAAACCCTAGGGGTTAGAGTCACCGGTATGACACAGCTGTGTCACAGGTGGTCTAGCGCTCTGTGACTCAGGTACATCTCTGTACCAGGGGAGAGCTTGTAAACGCTAAGGAACCTGCACTGCGATGACTTGTCTGCTGAGTCAGAGGGCTGTCGGAGGTTCTCTCCTTATTAGGTTTCAGAGAGTGTTGTATGCTGAGGGCATGTCGTGTGCCAGGACCGGGCTGAGTAGTGCTGCTACGTCAGTTAAAGGTTCACCTGTGTCAGCCTCCGGTGACACAGGTGTCGGTCTGCCCGAGCCGGTTATAGGTTGGGCGTAGTGTGTAGCTGTGTCACCGGTGCCTGTCACTGGTGGCTCACTTAATCCTACGTGGCAACAGTGTAACGATCGGGTTCCTGCGAACCCTATATATAGGGGACCAGGGGAGGTCTTCGACCTCAACCAACCAACCTTTGCCAATCCAGTGAATCATATTCAACCGTTGCAAAGCCTCTTCCCACCAAACAAAAGCCAAAGTTTCCTAAGTGTCAGTTCGGGAGAGTTAGAGTTCTTGAGCAAAGAGCATTGGTTCCTCCAAGAGTTGTTGCTGCTGAATCTATTATTCTTGGAGTGTCTACTCCTAGACGGGCGTAGGAGTCGCTGGTATCACCCAAGCTTGTGTGGGCTGAACCATACGTTTGTGAAGGTGAATCGAAGTCTACCTGCTGCAAGCAAAAAGACTTCCACAAGCAAAGAAAGAGGCCTGAACGTTAGGTACTCAGAGAACATGCACGATTCGATGCTGGCGATCTCTTCAGAGTAGCCTCTCCAACGGAGACGTACCACTCTGTGAAGAGCTGGGAACTTCGGTGAAAAACACACTGTCTCCTTGAGTACTTTCCTGTATTGTCTTTAGCTTCCTGCTTGCTTGCTTGATTATGAGATCTTAGACTTATTCTGTTCATCTATTATAGATCTCCTTTATACCTGTGTTTCATTAGCTGTGTCTTAGTTGCTATATATCTTATCTCACACCTGAGTCAGTTACCTGTTACACAGGCACATTGATTGCTCATCATTTACTAAGTCCTTAGAACACCTGTGTTAGGCACCTGTGTGACAGCTGCATGCTAATTTACACATCATCTGTTGCCTGTGTCACTCACCTATCACACAGCTAGCTAACCCTGGTTCCTGTTTAAGGCTTAACTCGTTCAATCAAGTTAAAAGAAGTAATTTTTGTTAGCCTCCTATTCACCCCCCTAGTCGGCACCTTCGGTCCTTTCACTCGGGCGACTCTAGCTAGTCCAGTTCATGGCGGTCCCTCATTATGCATACCCTATAATGAAGATTCCTGCTAAACACGGAGTTATTACAGTCAAGGGATCACTTCCCTCCGCAGTTGAATGCGACATGCAGAATTACGGCCTCAGTGCTCGACAGGACAACGAAGTTCCCAGTACTTCCCAGCCCACACCAGACAACTCGGGACCTGTCAAATCGAAGCCCAAGTTATCAGTGCAGCCACACAGTGATACAAAGCGAATTCCACTCTGTGAGGATGAACCCGAGAAGACAGTCAAGATCGGGTCCACCCTCGACCCGAAATAGGAACTCGCGCTCACCACCTTCCTCCGAGCAAACCCAGATGTCTTTGCCTGGAAGGCATCTGACATGCCTGGGATCCCTAGGGAGGTGGCTGAGCACAAACTGGACATCGACTCGGCAATCAAGCCGGTCAAACAAAAACTTCGAAGATTTAGTCCCGAGCAGCGAAAAGTCATCGAGATAGAACTCAAGAAGCTCATGGACGCCGACTTCATTGAACCAATCAAGTACACGACATGGCTGGCCAACCCGGTACTAGCCAGAAAAGAAAATGGTCAAATGCGCATGTGCATCGACTATACGGATCTCAACAAAGCTTGCCCGAAGGATAATTTCCCATTACCTCGGATTGATCAAATTGTGGACTCGACTTTATCATCAAATCTGCATGAGGGAATCTGATGTTCCCCACACGGGCTTTATGACCACTTATGGCACTTTTTGTTATAAAACAATTCCATTTGGACTGAAGAATGCTAGATGTACTTACCAGCGGACTATGCAGACAGCTTTTGCAGCACAAATCGGGAGAAACATGGAAGTCTACATCGACGATTTGGTCATTAAATCAAAGATAGAAAATGACCTCATCTCCGACTTGGCCCCGTCACCAGAAACAGGGAGATTATCGGCCGCATCGCTCAATGGGTGTCCGAGTTGGGAGCGTTTGACATCGAGTTCACGGCTCGCACCGCCATCAAGTCTCAGGCCCTCACAGATTTCGTCGTTGAATGGACGGACCCAGAACCCGAACCCACAGAGAACGACTATGCAAGTAAGGTCTGGACATTATATTTTGATGGATCTCTTGCCCTCACAGGCTCGGGGGCTAGCGTCATCATCACCGCGCCAACAGGGGAAACCCTCCAATACGCCATCCGGCTACACTTTCGGGCCACCAACAACGAAGCAGAATACGAAGGCCTCCTTGCCGGACTCCGACTAGCCGCGGCTCTTGGTATCCATTATTTAACAGTGAAAGGTGACTCACAACTCATCGTCCGACAAGCCAGCAATGACTACCAGGCCATTAATCCAACAATGGCCGCCTACTTAGCAGAAGTACGGAATTGGGAGAAAAAATTCACCGGACTGAAATTCCACTACATACCCAGACGGGATAACTGCATCACCGACGCCTTAGCTCGAGTCGCCTCAAGTCGGTCGTCCCCCCCACCTGGCGTCTTTGTTGAACAACTCTCCAAACCATCCGTTAAAATCATGATAGACGAGGAAAGTACCCTGTGGCGTACCCGGTTTTAAAGCCGGATAAACCTTTGTGTTTACTGTACCGGTCCCTGGATCAGTAGCCGGTATATGCAAGACAACCTGTATATCAAGGTCACGCACTTATTAGAATATGATATAAAACCGATCTTTGAGATCAAAAATTAATACCTTTAACCCAACAGCTAAAAATCTTGCAGCGGAAATCAAGCGGTGATGTGGCCCACCAGTATGCCATACCCGACAGGCAACTAACTGGGGGTTCGCCCTAGCTTTCGCGATTACCGACGTTACTTTCGATCTGTTGATCCTTCTATCTGGCCAAATCAACAAGCTAGGTGAGTACATTGAATGTACTCGGAAGCACTCCACCAAGGAGTTTATTACGGATATGAGCGTGCAAGAGAATTATCAAGAAATAGGCTGTATCATAGGTTCATGTTGTGCGAGAAAGTAAGTTTACATTTGAAATATGTAAATAGATATTAAAATAGTTTTAGTAAGGTATCTCGACGCAGCGAGATAAGGTACCTGCTTGAATCACTCTTCCCGTTACAACGGGAAGATCATCTCTGTGCTTTCCGTTACAACGGCAAAGCATGGTAATCGCCCGGTTCCTCGGGGAGACACAACTCACCTCGTACTTATGGGGATACCAACGAAAACACGGCAATCACCTGGTTCCTCGGGGAGACATAGCTCACTCGGTACTTACGGGGATTCTAGAGTTTTCCCGAGTCCATGGGGAAATCCCTTCTTCACTCTTTCCGACTCAACGGGAACTTGCATGACATCCTGTGAACACGGCGGATCGCGTACCCATAACCCATTTTTGACTTTGAAAGTTGATCTACTTTAGTGTGGCCTGACCAAGTTCGTCCATGACCGCGGACACGGCTATTCGAATAGTTTTAACCCTCTGCAGAGGTGGTACGGCTTTACCCACATGATGTAGTTCACCCTGGGCATACTGCGCGCCGCATACTACCGAGCTAGTACAACGAGACTCTTCGCCGGTGTGAACCCAGCCATGAACCCCCCAGAAGGACATGTCCCAAACCTAGCTTGAGTCAGTATCATCGCCTGCAAGGAGGTTGGTGTTCCAACTTTGTGGCGAACAAGCCCTCGCTTTCCCGCGGAAAACTGTTCTCTACAGAGGACACAACCTCATCTGCATGCTACACACTGCCTATGGGTTCATGCTAGTTCAGGCTGGGTACTATGTCAAGTCCTTCCCACAAAGGACATGTGGACGTACGGTAAGACTTTGCCAAATGTCACTTAAGATCGGTCCTTAGGTGATCCGAGAGGGACTCCACACCACTCCCGTAAACGGGCAGCGAGAACCATGCCAGGCTTTACCTCGCTCTTTAAACAAGCTCCCTGCTTTCACCCTTCATTACCGACCCGGATCAAAATATTCTCCATTTTCATTTCGGTTTCACAAAACCTTTTCATGGTAAAATATCCCAACCCATGGATACCCTACCTTCATACACCTCCAGACACGACGGTCCGTTTTCAAATTGTCAGCACATAAAATATGGGGTATTTCTTCCCTTTTTGGAAAAACCTAGTTTTTCTACCGCAGGGCTAAGCATACATACATACTCTACCCTAGGTTTCCGTTATTTATTCCGGAATACATAGTCCTTAGGGTGACAAGGTGTTAAGGGTCAGACTAGGGTTTTCTAAGTGTCGGACATAACTAGGCTACATAAAATAACGGGTATAAAACGTAGCATGCATGTTTCGAAAACAAAATAGCATTTCGTAAACTTAGGTTACAACATGATCAAGGGCGGAGAGCTTGCCTGGCGTTATCGGCTGAATCTCGATCGCAAACTTGGTACGACAACATCGGGGATCCTGCGCGTGAGGTACCGCCGCGTCGCAACTACATGTCGAGAAAAACAGCGAATCACCAACGGTGCGAGGAAGAACCATTTAAGAACCAAAATACACTCATGCAACACTTAAAACCATGCATTGCTCTTAGAAGGAGGCTAGGTACTTTTCAAAATGTTGCGATGGAATTAAATCACATGAGGTAAAGGTTTTTACGTATAAGAAAACTAGGGTTTGCATGATTAGGATCACATTAGCTTTTATAAGCTGTTAGTTCTCATATAAGGGTTGGGTTCAGAGGACATTATTCATGTTTCAACGTTTTAGAAATATCTATAAACTTGTTAGAGCGAGATTTAAAATGACATATGCACGCATACATATGCATGCCTGCATATAATAGCTAACTTGCAATAATTAGGTTTTCAAAACCCTCATTGTTATTATGGTGTAAAAGACTTCAAAAATAAGGGTATACGGAACTAACATGGCATGATGGGTTTTATTGCGACAAGGAATTAACCTGGAATAACTAGGCTAAGGGAATAAATAACATGTATACGGGGCAACCTGCCTTTGTCAGGCCAGTGGGGAATTAAAGGGAAGTTAGAGGAAGGGGATTAGGTGGTGCCACGGCAGTAGTAAGGGGGTAGTGGCAGTAGCCGAGGGTTGCCGCGGCAGGAGCAGGGAGCAGCGGCAGTGGCTTGCCGCGGTGGGAAAATGGCTGCCGCGGTAAGGGAGGGGTAGCGGCGTGGTTTTGCCGTGGTAGGGGAAAGGGTTGCCACGGTGGGAGAGAGACTGCCGCAGCGCTGCCGCGGTAGGGGCATAGCTTGCCGCGGGGGGTGGGGGGGAATGGCTTGCCGCGGTAACGGAGAGGCTGCCACGTTGCTGCCGCGGTGGGGAAAAGAGTTGCCGCAGGTTGCCACGGCAGAGCGAGGCGGCAGCGGCAGTTGCCGCAATACTGCCGCGGTAGGGAAAATTAGCAGCGCGGGGCTGCCGCGGTACTGCCGTGGCAGGGAAATAGCTGCCGCGGCAGGAGTAAGGTAGATGCGGCAGGAACAAAATGGCAATGACCGTGCCTTGCCGCGATAGGGGAAAAGTGGCAGCGGCAGCTGCCATGAGCTGCCGTAGTGGGGGAAATGCTGCCGCGGCAGAGAAGGTGGCAGTGGGAGCAGCTTGCCGCGGCAGGAGCTGGGCAGCTGCGGCAGGGTTGTGGGCTGCCGCGGCAGGGTGTTTGGCTGCAGTGGTTTGCCACGGTAGAAGCTGGGCGACAGCAGCAGTAGCTTGCCGCGGCAGAAAAATGGTAGCAGCGGGGTTGCCGCAAGCTGCCGCGGTTGGGAAAGGGGGCGTTAACTCCTTGCCGTGGCTGTGGGGAGCTTGCTGCGGCGGGGAAGGCACTGGAAACTCATTGGCTGAGCTCGGGGCACTAGAAGTAGCTTGGTGAAGAAGGAGATGAGGGAGTAGAGCAGGGCTTAAACTTGGTGCTTGGGCAGCAGTAGCTCGGAAAAGGTAGAACTGAGAGGGAGTAGCTTGGGGAGGAGAGTGGTTGCTCGGAACAAGAGAAATGGGGCAGCTCGACTGCTTGGGGTAAGAAGCAATGGTGGGCGCAGCAGTGGAGAAAGGAAGCTGGGGGGGAGGGGGTCTTGAGGAAGAAGAGCAGCTCGAGCTGGGAGGAAAGAAAAAGAAATGGAGAAGCATGGAGAGGGCTGAGGGGAGGAACTCGGCTGCTCGTCCAGGAAGTAAAGGAGCTGGTTGGCTGCCTTTTTGGTACTCGGGTGAGAAGCTGGGGCAAGAATGGGAGGAGACGTGCTGGGAAGAAGTGCAGGAGATGGCGTGTAGAAAAAAAAGAAAGGTGGCGCAGGGCTGAGCTCAGGTAGGAATGGAGTGGTTGGCTGCTGCTGGGTGCATGTGGAAAAGGGGAAAAAGGAGCTTGGTTGGGAGGGAGTAGAAAGAGAGGAAGGAGAAAAAAACTTGGGGAACTTGCTGGTCAGGAAAACGAAGAGGAAGCCCGTGGGGAAGAAGAAGTGGTTGCTTGTGGAGAAGGTGGATGGGGAGGGAGCACGGCTTCAAGCACAAAGGGGTAGGGAGAATCTTTGAGAAAGAATGGGCAACCTGCCTCAAGAGAAGACGTGGTGAAGAAGAGGAAAGGAGCTATAGCAGAAGGAGTTTCAGTGCATTAATGGCACTCAGGGCACCTGGTGCGCATACTGAGTAACTTGGGCAGAGGAAGGGAGTAAAGGGTGGGGAGGAGATGGGAAGAAAAGTTGAGGGAGACAACACTAGCTCAGGTTGGAGACGTGGGGGAGTTGAGCTGCTTGGCAGAGAAGGAGATGGGGTGAGGAAAAAGTAACACTACACGACAGTTTTGCTTGGAGCACTTGACACGACTCAAAGGAGCGGCAGGGGTGGCAGAGAAGATGATAAGGGAGGTTGGCAGAGAATAGATGGCATAGGCAAAGAAGGTACTGGACAGGGGAAAATAAAGGGGGCACATGAGCTACCGTGTTAGAGCTGGTTGATGAGATGGAGAGGAGAAATAATCTAGAAGTCAAACTTAACAGTGGAGTGGCTGAAATCTGTAGTATTTTTCGAAGGAGCAGGATGAATGAAGGCAGTAGAGTTCCTTGTCAGAAATGGGTCATATATGGTCTGAGGATGCCCCATGAAAAGATTCAAACGTTTCTGACAATTCCACTTAGGGAGTTTGAATTGTATTCAAATTCAGCTCAAATGCCAATTTTAAAATTACCTGAAAATGTTGTATTGGACTAGCGAGCATGGAATTGGGCTCTACCTACAGTTGGGATGTCCCCATAGCTTTTCCTAGAATTTCCAGAAAGGATTTGGATGGGTTTCATGCTAGGATTCAAATAGGCAGATAAAGGAAATCTTACACTACTCAAAATAATTGAACTGGAGGAAAGGATATTTTTATATCCTGGTATAGTAACCTGGTAGAAGTGAACGAGTTATTTATATGACATGTGGTAAGGAGAGAGAGATGCCATGGTGGTCAGGGTTTTACTGGGCAAAATAAATTAGTGTGTGGAGTGTATGTGTCCACATACACTTGAATATTTTAGCATATGCAGGGTTCGTATGAGGATGGAATGGTCATGCGAAGTTACGGTGAGTTAGAGCTCGAATGCTGGCACTGATATATGCATGTATATAGGCATGGGATGGTGGCAGAGTCGAACAACGAATTTGGGTTTTGCTCCGCCACTTGGGAAGAAGGGGTTAGGGTTCGCATATGTGCGTATACCGGAAAGCGGTATATATGTGTACATACTCATGGCAGGACATGTCGAAGTTGGTGGTAGAATATCATGCATTCGGAAGAGATTCATGACAGGTATATGTGCCCCAACTTCGCAGAAGTACCGTGTGGGCACTTTGCGGCAGATTGGGGTTCAGGTTGCACCGGCTGGATAGAAGGGGGAGGGATGCCGAAGGTATGTTCGTGGCGGAATGCAAGGACGAATGGTCCTGCATGGAGATAAGGTGTAAGGCAAGGTTTGAATACCTTGCCGGACAGAGCTTCGGCAAAGCGGAGGGTACGAGGAACAGGAGCAGAGGGGAAAGATTTTTGGCTTCAGGGTTTGGCAGGAGCATGCTTTGGAATGAAGGTTTTAATTTGGTATATTTTAATCAGCATTATTAGCAAAAAGTTTTTTGTTGGCCCTAATTTTGGGTTTTGGAAAATCAGGGTGTTACATACCCCCACCCCCTGTGACACTTATGAGCAGAACGGGACGTCTCAGCTCGACGCCCCCAAAGGGATTGCGGGCGGGGTCGTCGCCCAACTCGATGCGTGCATGGATTGGAGGGAGCCCATACGTCAGTACCTACTCGACCGACTCAAATCTGAAGAAGAAGAACAAGTCGAGAAAATCTCCCGCAATGCCATGCAGTACACGATGATCGATGACACCTTATACCGCAGAGGAGCCCTTGGCGTACTCATGAAATGCATACCAATCAATGAAGGCAAGCAGCTACTCGAGGAAATCCACAGTGGGCTCTGTGGCGCCCACTCCGCGTATCGCACACTAGTCGGCAAGGCATTCCGACAAGGATTCTACTGGCCGACTGCACTACATGACGCGGCTGACTTGGTTCAAAAATGTGAAGCCTGTCAATTCCACAAGCGAAGAACACGTCAGCCAGCCCAAGCTCTTCAAACAATACCATTATCATGGCCCTTCTCGACTTGGGGGCTGGATCTCCTTGGACCCTTCCCCGCCGGACGCGGCGGTCACAAGTTCCTGATAGTCGCCATCGACACTTTTACCAAATGGATCGAGGCAGAATCACTCTCCAGCACAACTATAGCAGGAGCACAACGATTCATGCAGCGGAACATCTTTACCCACTTCGGAGTACCTAGCCGGATAATTACAGACAACGGACCACAATTTGCAGTCGCCCACTTCATCGCCTACTGTGAGTCCTACGGCGCCACCGTCTGCTACGCCTCCGTAACTCATCCACAAAGCAACGGCCAAGTCGAATGCGCTAACGGCCTCATACTCGACGGGATCAAAAAACGAGTATATGACATGCTACAATGCCACGCCAAGTCTTGGGTAACCGAGTTGCCCAACGTTCTCTGGGTGCATCGAACTACAGCCAGCCGAGCCACTGGAGCAACACCATTTTCCCTCGTTTACGGGGCCGAGGCAGTACTTCCCTGTGAAATCCACTTGAAGTCCCCCCGCATCGAACAACACTCCGAAGACGAAGCGGCTGCACATCGAATCAACGATCTCAACTTCCTTGAGGAAACTCGCGACTGTGCATACGTGCGGGCGGCCAAATATCAACAGGACTTACGCCGGTACCACGAGCGCAATATCAAGCATCGACATCTAGAAGTCGGTGACCTCGTCCTTCGATTGGTCCAGTCCACCCAGCACAGAAACAAATTATCCCCCAAATGGGAAGGACCGTACACCATCGTCGCCAACCCACAACCAGGCGCCTTCAAGCTTGCCGACAACGGCTCCATTCTACGCAATACATGGAACATCAATCAACTCTCCAAGTACTATGTTTAAAGCTTCCCGGGAGCTATAACCCGGATGACTCAACTATTTTATCCCGTAACTCTACGGAAGTATTTATACTTATAGCCTCTCGGTCTTCATCATATTGCTACTTGAAACGGGTACTCCAACACCTCTAACACGCTTCTCCAATAGCTCGGGGGCAGTCACCCACACGAGTACACACCTCATTTTGCCCCCCCCCCAGCACACAAGCGTAAAACAGCTCAGGGCACGGCACGAACACGAGTTCGCGACTCGTTCCACCTTCTAGAGTTTGGTCACCGTATAACCGCCTTGTATGCACTCGGGGGCTGGTACGCACACGGGTTCGTGCCCCGTTTCGCCACCCCGGGTCCGATCAGCTGTCCATACGCCTCGCCACGACATCAAGGGACTAGCTCCCACATGGGTTCCTCAACTTCCAGTTGTTCCCCCGATTCTGGCACACAGGCATCACGCCCGATATTCGCTCGAAGGCTAGGAAGAGCACGGGTTTTCACAACTCAACTCTCCGCCCCGGGTACGATGGCATTAGCGCCTTGCATTGAAGGGCGAGTAAACCGACATTTCTTAACTTGAGTCGCCCCTTCAAATGCAATGGCAGACAGCAACCTTGCATCTGCACGGGGCTAGGCATGGCACGAGTTTGTCAATTCGTTTCGCCTCGCCGACTACGGCAACCTACCCCGAGGTCTGAGTACACACCGATGCACGCACTGACTTCTACCACAGTGAAATTTTTTAGACTGTTCATCCGAGTTCTGCTTAACTCACACAAACAGTCGAGGGCTACTGTAGCGAATTTTTTCCCGATTGTTCATCCGTGTTCTTGCTAACTCGCACAAATAGTCGAGGGCTACTACAGCAAGGTTTTTTCCGACTGTTCATCCGAGTTCCTGCTAACTCGCACAAACGGTCGAGGGCTAATACAGCGAAGTTTTTTCAGACTGTTCATCCGAGTCCCTGCTTAACTCGCACAAACAGTCATGGGCTACTACAGTGAAATTTTTTCAGACTGTTCATCCGAGTTCCTGCTTAACTCGCACAAATAGTCGAGGGCTACTATAGCGAAGTTTTTTCAGACTGTTCATCCGAGTTCCTGCTTAACTCGCACAAACAATCGATGGCTACTTGTAACACCCCGATTTTTTGAAACCCAAAAATTAGGGCTAAAAAAACTTTTTGCTAATAATGCCAGTTAAGATACGCCAGACCAAAACTTTTATTCAAGTCAAGCTTCTGCAAACCCTAAAGTGAGTCAACCAAAATTTTCCCCCTCTGTTCCTAACTCCTTAATCCCTGCTATTCGAATCTCTGTCCGGCAAGGAGTACAACCCTCGCCTTACACCTTGCCTCCATGCGGAGTCACTCATCCTTGCATTCCCGCCATGAACCCATCTTAGGCACCCCTTTCCCCTTTTGTCTAGCCGGTGCAACCTAGAACAACATCTACCGCTAAGTGCCCACACGGTACTTTTGCGAAATTAAAATGTATATATGTCACGAACCTCCTCTGAATGACGTGACCTTCGGCCATCTACTTCACCATGTCCTATTGCGAGTATGTGCACATATATACTACTTTTATGTATACGCACATATGCAAACCCTAATCCTTGGCACCCCCGGTTCCTCTCCTGTCATCGAACCTCATGCATGTATACATGCACGTATCAGTGGCAGAAATCAAACCACAGCTCACTGTAACTTCGCATGTCCATTCTATCCACATACAAACCCTATATATGCTAAAATATTCAAGTGTATGTGGACATGTACACTCCAAACCCTAATTTATTTTTCTCGGGCATAAAATATCTATCCTTTCTACCCTTTAATCAAATAACCAATTATCCTTTTACCATTCTTTATGCTATTCCGCGTCTCCCTAAATCTCCATAAAATTTTAGAAATATCCCGAGACCCTCCCTAACATATTTCTACAAAAATAACTTGAGGTTCTGTGCAAATATTCAAACCATTTCACGTTTGGGCTGAATCAACTATTGAGCCTTGAACTACCACCCTAAGTATATATGAGCGTATGCCTGTGGCACTTCTCAGAATCTGACCCACCATGACCTCCTATGATATTCCCACCTCATTGCAATCTTATATATTCTCGCACCCACCCTACAACCTTTTCTCTCTCCTAGATATATCTCTAGTATACCCCCCCTAAATGTTTTGCCAATCTCCTCAATATGAAGGTTCAGCAATTCGTGAACCTATGTATAGTATTAACCCATTCCATCTGCACCCAGCTAAATCCTTTCGTGCATGCCACATCCTCTCATCTAACAGAGATTCCCTAATTTTACTTTCCTTGCTTCTTGCTCACTACACCTCTCGCCAGCACAAACCTTGCACGGTACCAGGCTGCCCCGTGTACTATGGCTGTCCCCCGGCATGCTTGAGCTGCCCATGTACTCTTTCTCTACTCCTCCCAAAACCAAACCAGCACTCAATCTCCTTCCCCACTGCCCGGTTCGGTGCCCAACTTTCATTGCAGCTACAACACCTGCTAGCTACTTTCCCTGCTGCCCTTAACTCCTCTCTTCTCTCACTTCATCTTTTCCCTCTCCCTGCTGCAGCCAAAAGCACCAACAAGCTGAGCATCCAAACACCTCATCACTTCCAACAGCAAGCAACACCTGACTTTCCTTGTAGCTGCAGCAGCGGCCATACCACCAGTCTCACTCGCCCTTTCTTCTTCTTCTTCTTCCCCTTTCCCATTCATGCAAGCCCTCTCTCTCTTCCCTCTCAGTTCTTGCTAGCTGAGGTATTTCTCTCCCCAAGCCGAACACATCTACCCAAGCTCTTTCCCAAACTCTTTCTTCTAGCTCCAAGCTTCCCCAAGTTCTTCCTCCCTCCTCAGCTCTCAGCCAAACTCTTTTCTCTCCTTCTCCTCCCTCCCCTGGGGACCTCCTTCCTCATTCAATACTTCATGCTGAGCAACCTCACATCTTTCCCTCCACTGCTTGCAAGCTGAGTTGCTCCCCATCTTCTTTGCTGTACTCGAGCTCCCCATTCCCCCTTTCCTTCTCCTCCCTCCATCTCTCCTAAGACGAGCTGCTACTGAACATCCTCCTTTCTCCTTTCCATTTCAAACTGCTCCGTTCCTTCTCTCCCGAGCAGCCGAGCTTCTCCCCAAGTCGAGCTGCCCCATCAGCTCAAACCCGAGCTATTCTCTAATACTCCCCGAGCTCACTCCTCCGCTTCTTAGCTCATTTCCCCTTCAAGCCAAGTGCTCAAGCTCCCTTGCTCTTCTTCCTCCTGGACCAGTCGGCCAAGCACTCCCTCTCCCTCTCCATTCTACTTCCCAAGCCGCCGAGTCTCCTGCTAGCTCCATTCTCCTCAGGCCATTCTCCCTCCCCTCCCTTCCTCACCATTTCATTCCAAGCTACCTTGCTCCCAAACCAGAACTCCAGCCCCGGCTGAGCTCCTTTGCTTCCCCCTGCCGCCGCTGGTGAAGACCCTCTACTGCTGTTTCCCTTCCCGTGTCTTGCTACCCGCCGTTGGACTCGCCCGAGCACTGCCGCAACTAGCTGGAACCGCCACCATTATCTTTGCCGTGGCAGCCCGCGGCAACCACCGCGGCACCATACCCCTGCCGTGGCAGCTCACGGCTGTCGCCGCTGCCGCCTTGTCCTGCCGCTCCTGCTGCCACTGCACCTCTTTTTGCCCAGCGCGCTGCCGCGGCAGCTGATGGCTGTTACCGCTGCCGTTTTGCTCCTGCCGTGGCAAGCCACCGACGGCCGTGGCAAGGAGCTAACGCCGCCCCCTCTACCACTGGCTACCCGTTTGCCAACGCACCAACCCCCCCTTCATGGAGCTGCCGGTGCGGTGAGCCGAGACACCGTCGCTGTCTACTTTTCCTTCCCTCCATTTCCTTTCTCGCCTTGGGAAATTGGCTCATAACTCACACGGAGTAAAAGAACTCCCTTAAACCACACATAGTCACTAACCGGGCAGCCCACCTAGCTTGTGAAGTGAAGGCATAATTACTGATTACGTTTCTCGGTCCGAGAGGCGTATTCTTCCTTTGCTCACTTCAGAATGCGCTTTGCTTTCCCGAAAGCGTATTCACTTTGGCTTTCTTGGCCAGGGCTGTTTCCAATCGCTGAAGGCATATTTTCTCCAATACGTCACCGATGTCATTCCCTCTTTCAGATCCAAAACCCTTCCCCCTCTCTTCCTCTGTTCCGGCAGGGCTTCAGAAGCTCATATCTCCTCCATCGTAGCTCCGTTTGACCCCATTCTTTTTCCTATATTCTTATAAAAACAAATCCTATCCAACATCACCAGTTTCATAATTTTTGAAATTATTTGAATTTTCCTTAAAACTTGAAATCAATTCCTTTGGGCATGCTATACATTCCTTAGGCATGAATAACCTAGTTATTTCCTTTTTGCATAAAACTAATCAGGCCATATTAGTTCAATATACCTTTATTTTCAAAACCTTTTATACAATCAAAACGGAAATGGGTTTTGAAAATCTATTAACTTGCAAATCATCTCTTACATGCATGTATGTATATATAGGTGCACACATGTCAATTTAATCTTACTCTAGTAGTTTCCATATAGTTTCCTAAAGCCTTTTTAAACATGTATAAGGCTCTCTGGACCCAACCTTTCTATGAGAGCTAGAAGCTTTTAAATGCTAGAATACATATAATCTAGCCAACCCTAGTTTTCCCTTAAGCAAAAAACCTTTCATCTCATATGATTTTCTTTTCCCTCCCATCTTTTGGAAAACCTGAAAACTCTTTGAAGTTCAGTGCATAGCTTTGTAAATCGCATGAGTGTATGTTGATTCTTATTTGATTCTTCCCTGCATCGTTGATTTATTCGCCGTTCTTTCGACGTGTAGATACCGACGTTAGGAATTATCGCGCGAAGGATCTGGGATCACTGTCGTATCAAGCTCGAGACCAGCACCCGGCCAATATTGCCAGGCAAGCTCTCCACCCTTGATCATGTTGAATCCCAAGTTTACGAAATGTTATCTTGTTTACGAAACATGCATGCTATGTTCTACAATCGTTATTTTATGCCAGGATAGTTATAACCTAAGCTTAGCAAATCCTAGTCTGACCCTGAACTCCTTGTCAACTACGTATTCCGAAAAAGTTACTGGAAACCTAGGGTAGAGTATGTATGTATGCTTAGCCCTGCAGTAGCGAAATTAGGTTTTCAAAATAAACGGGGGAATACTCCCATATTTCATGTGGTGAAAACTTGAAAACGGACCGTCGTGTCCGAAGGTGTATGAAGGTAGTATATCCATGGGTTGGGATATTTTACTGAAAAGAGGGTTTGTGAAACCAAAATAAAAATGGAGAAGATTTTGATCCGGATCGAAAATGAAGGGAGAAAGCAAGAAGCTTATTTAAATGTGAGGTAATGCCCGGCATGGTTCTCGCAGCCCGTTTACGGGTGCGGTGTGAAGTCCCTCTCGGATCACCTAAGGACCGAGCTTAAGTGCCGTTTGGCCAAGTCTTATCGTACGTCCACATGTCCTTTATGGGAATGACTTGATCTAGTACCCGGTCTGAGACTAGCATGAACCCGTAGGCAGGGAGAAGTGTGCAGATGAGGTTGTAGCCTCTGTAGAGAAAAGTTTCCGTAGGAAGCGATGGCTTGTTTGCCACAAAGTTGGAACACCAACCTCCTTGTAGCAATGATATTGACTCAAGCTAGGTTTGGGACATGTCCTTCTGGCGGGTTCATGGATAGGTTTACTCCGGTGAAGAGTCTCGTTGTACTAGCCCTGTCAGTATACGTCGTGAAGTATACCCAGGGTGACCTACATCGTGTGGGTAAAGCCGTACCACCTCTGCAGAGTGTTAAAACTATTCGAATAGCCGTGTCCATGGTCAAGGACGAACTTGGTTAGACCACACTAAAGTAGACTGACTTTCAAAGTCAAAAATGGGCTATGGGTTTAAGGACGCGATCCGCCGAGTTCGCAGGGTGACATGAAAGTTCCCCGTTGTAGCGGGAGGAGTGAAGGAGGGATTTCCCCGTTGTAGCAGGCAATTACTATGTCTCCATTGTAGCGGATGAGCATATGACTCCCCGTTGAAGCGGGTGATAACAAGATGCTTCTGTTGTAGCGGAAAGCGCAGATATGATCTTCCCGTTGTAGCGGGAAAGATGACGAGACCAGGTACGCGTCTCGACGCTGCGAATCAATTTACGAAAATGGCTTTTACAATCTATTAACCTATTACAAATGCAAACTTAATTTCTTGCACAATATGAAACCTAGGCTAGAGCCATTTCTTGAAATACCCTTGCATGCATCTATGTCCGTGCCAAAGTTTTCCCCGGTGGAAAGCTTGCGAGTACATTAAATGTACTCACCTGGCTTGTTGATTTGGCTAGACAGAAGAGTCGACAGTTTGAAAGCAACATCGGTATCCGCGAAAGCTAGGGTGAAACCCCCAGTCAGTTGCCTGTCGGGAATGGCATACTGATGGGCCACACCACCGCTTGATTTTCCGCTGCAAGATTCTAGCCGTTGGGCTAAAAGGTATAATTATTCGATCTCGAAGATCGGTTATGTATCATATTCTAATAAGTGCGTGTATGACTTTGATATACAGGTTAACTTGTGTGTACCGGCTACTGCTCATGAGACTGGTACAACAAACACAAGGGTTTATCTGGCTTCAAAACCGGATACGCCACACTACTATAGCGAAATTTTTTTAGACTGTTCATCCGAGTTCCTGCTTAACTCGCACGAACAGTCGAGGGCTACTATAGCGAAGTTTTTTCCGACTGTTCATCCGAGTTCTTGCTAACTCGCACAAACAGTCGAGGGCCACTACAGCAAGGTTTTTTTCCGACTGTTCATCTGAGTTCCTGTTAACTCGCACAAACAGTCGAGGGCTACTACAGCAAAGTTTTTCTGACTGTTTATCTGAGTTCCTGCTAACTTGCACAAGCAGTCAAGGGCTACTACAGCAAAGTTTTTTCCGACTGTTCATCCGAGTTCTTGCTAACTCGCACAAATAGTCGAGGGCTACTACAGCAAGGTTTTTTCCGACTGTTCATCCGAGTTCCTGCTAACTCGCACAAACAGTTGATGGCTACTATAGTGAAGTTTTTCCGACTGTTCACCCGAGTTCCTGCTAACTCACACAAACAGTCGAGGGCTACTACAGCGAATTTTTTCCGACTGTTCACCCGAGTTCCTGCTAACTCGCACGAACAGTCGAGGACTACTACAGCGAAGTTTTTCGGACTGTTCATCCGAGTTCCTGCTAACCCACACAAACAGTCGGGGCTCGGAGACATATAGCACATTACGAGTCACAAGTCAACAAAGGAGGACCTTATGACATCAAACCGTAAGGCAACATCGCAAACACAGACATTAGATGACATAACTGAAGAGTTCAATACATCACCAAAAGGAAATATAGCCAAAAAAAGGAGGACAAGTCTAATCCTCCTGCCCGTATACATCAGCTCCCTTACTATCCCCAGACACGGTGGGGACACCTTCAACCGCCTCGAACCCGGATTCATTAAGGAACTTGTCTACTGACTCGCGCCAGTACTCGATCCATGGATCTTCTACTCCGGGTTGTGGAGGTTCGCCAAGATCAAACTCCAGAAGGTCCGAAGGAAGCTCTGGCGCCAAGTCCTTGGCCAGTGCCAAAGCATAAGATATGGCCACATTGGCCATACTCTTCGCCCGCACTGTGGCGTCCTCCTTGACGAAGCTCACAAAATCGCCCAGGCACGCCTGGAACTCGGTCAACGCCCGCGGCAAGTCGTCCAATGAAAACTTTGTAAAATCAGGACGGCCGGGAAACTTCAGGTCAGTCATAATTCTGTCAAGGAGGGAGCACGCATCCATGGCCGCCTGGGATTGCACCTGCAAATGTTGGCTGGAAAGCTCCGCATTCTTCCTGACCCCCTCGAGCTCATCTCGGACTAGCTGGTGAATATCGGTCGTTGACTTAGCCGCCGAAGTAGCCACTTCAGCACGGATTGAGACCGAGACCAGCCGCTCCTTCAACTCGATGTTGGCCACTCACAGCCCTTCAAGCTCTTCGACTTGCCTGGCCTGAGCTTCGGCCTCTTTAACTCGGTGGTTAGCCGCGGACAACTGAAGCGTCAACTCGGTGTTCGATGCCTGCAGCCGCGCGACTTCCTCTTCGCTCGTGCGAAGTCGGCCAAGGAGGGTCTCTTCCCGAGCTGCCGCCGCATGAGTCGCGCGCTGTCACAAGGCATACAGCAAAAACAAACACTCAGGAAGAGCAACTACACAAGACAAAACATCAGAAGCTAAGGAGGGGTTCACTCACCTTCATCCAAGTTAGAGCATAATCAATGTACGTCCGGTACTCGGTACGGGGCAAAGGACGCCTCAACTCGCCATCATCAGACTCTGGGACGGCTTCCGGACCGGCAAGGCCAGGTTCTCTCACGCCAGCGGCCGTAGCCGCCAAATCCCGAGGCGCTCCCACTGGCAGGCCGACGCTGGAGGCCCCAGCGCCGGTTTCCAAGTTCTCCGTGACACTGCCACTTTCCTCCTCTGGAATCACAAAAAGCTCCTGACAATCAGGGAGTAAACTCGACGAGGGAGCAGGAGGAACAAGTGCAGATCTAGAAAAGGTCCAGGACTTAGGATCCAAACGAAACGTCGAGAAGAAAGAAGAAATTCAAGTCGAAGGAGAAACCTACGTCGAGCGGGGGGTTCACCCTTTTCGTCGGTCTCTGCAGAACCGAGGAACTCGAAGGCCGCTTAAGGGCGTAGCGCTGCCAAGTACAACAGGAGCCAAGGTTAAAAAACTCGAAGAAAATCAACTTGACGCTCACTCTCTCGAATAGCAGAGCGAGAGAACATATCGGGGCGGCCAGGCCTGTCCCGCTCGACATCCCAACCGACTTCTTGCCCTTCGACAGCGGGGGCTTCTGGGGCCGGACTGCCGCCGTGCATGACGACTCCTTGACGAAGACCTCGGCGCCTTCCCAGGGACCAAGTCCCATGAAGGGGCGCTGTGTGCGGGCCAGAAAAAGCTAAGCATCATTACAATCAGCCACCTGAAGACCAGAAGTGCGCAATTGGAGGAACATGGAAAAGAAGCACTCACCGAGATGAGCACGGCCCGGGCTGTTTCTTCTCGATAGGCAAGGGAGATAATCTCCGGATGAGCCCGGGACTCCCAAGGAGAAACCCGAGCGCCGTCCTCACCCCATTCGGCCTTGAAGAGATTGTGAACTCGACTCCGGACTTCAGTTGAATCAAAGAAGCACAAGAGTTGCCGAGTAAGAAATCGTTGACAAATAGCTCAGATCGTGAAAGAGTGCAGAGACTAAGGAACATACCATGATTAGCCAGCATGAGGCCGACTTCATCCGACCACTCGGGTACCCCTCGAGCTCCCAACGGTGTGATGCGGCGAGTGATGAAGTCGCCCACCACGTGTACGCCGTCAAACCATCTCGACGAAGCTCATAAACGCGATCCCTCACAGCTCGGGACCTCCGAGTAAGTCAAGGACGATCTCTCCATAGGTCCCGCGGGGTCAGAACATCGCAGCGGGTCATCGGGTCGTGCGTCGACCGATGGCAGAACGCCCAGTTGGAGGCCTGATGATGACACGGCACCCGGGTATCATCAAGGAGGACGAATCTGGCCCTCTGGCCATAGGGTGGGCCGGACCGACTACTCGGAGTCCGACGCCTACACGGGGACGCCTCATCAACGTGGAGTACAAGGCATGGACTAGTACCTGTCTGGCATACCCGGAATCTGTTGTAAGTAGTTAGGAAAACAATCTGTTAACCGATCCGGACTCTTGTAACCCTATCCCGGTCGCCTATATAAGGCCTGGTAGGGGACCTCTGATCGGTAAGTTTTTAGTCATAGGCAATCTCCATTGTTTCATAGCTCAAGCCACCTCGAGATCGATTCTCCAGGGCTTGCGGCACTCAGGATTCAAGCTATACTAGCCACCAAACACAGGACGTAGGGTGTTACCTCTCCGCGAGGGCCTGAACCTGTCTAAAAACCTGTCTCCCGTGTGCACCCATCCGGATTTGCTGTGCTCACACCGCCCCGTATTCAGTATTGCCGGAATAATACTCCGACAGTTGGCGCGCCAGGTAGGGGAAGTGCGTGT
This sequence comes from Stipa capillata, assembly GCA_019208055.1. Classification (NCBI taxonomy): domain Eukaryota; kingdom Viridiplantae; phylum Streptophyta; class Magnoliopsida; order Poales; family Poaceae; genus Stipa; species Stipa capillata. The sequence continues at coordinate 5,004 of JAGXJF010001641.1, read as the reverse complement.
GAGAACCCTAATTCTAACGCTAGTCGAGAGAGGTGTGAAGTGGAAGTCGTGGAGCAACTCGCGTTGTCGAGTTGATCCGAACCTATCGGGCTATGTTGAGAGTTAGTCGAGAGGGGGAGGAAGTGGTTGTGCATTCACATGTCATCCCCATCATCGCATGGCATATAGTATTCGTGCATGGTAAATACAATTGAAATTAAATTTTATTAGTTAAAGGAATAATACAATGTCATTGGTAAAGGTAATTGAAATTTAACTTTATTAATTGAATAAATGTTACAAGTGTCATAATACAATATGTTGCAAATGAATAAAAAGAAAAGAAATGGGAATTACATAATGAATCAATTCTACCTATACATCAATCTAAACCCTAATTCTTAGATCTTCGGATCTTCGAAGTCTTCAAACCCTGAGTCGTCGAGGAGCACCGAGAGCCGAAGGGGGGAGCCTTCGGAAATGTAGGCGATCATCCGAGGTCATCGAGTATGGGCACTCGAGACCGTTGGGATCACGCCGTTGCTGTAGGAGGCAAAAGGTTTTAATGTTTTTGAAATAGGAATGGTCTTATCGGCACAATTCCACCGACGTCCGCGGGGTTAGCCGCGGGGGCAAAAGAGTGTCGACGACCTAAATAGTTTTTAGTTTCCAAAAATAGTTTTTGAAAATGTTTTGTTTTCAAAAATATCCGAGGGCCACGTGGTTACGACCCTCGTCGGACAACTTAACCTAATATATTACATATGGCGAAAAGGGATGAGAGAAGTATGAAAATAATTTTTATCTATCCAATACTACTTTGCCTCCATAATTCTATTTTTGGAAAAGAAATTGTTTTGCAAACAAAATTGAATGAGATAGTCGTCCATCAATAGTTACCCAGCCAACTATGCTTCTGACCGAAGTCAATTTCCTTAGTGTACAAGGCAATCAACAAATATTAGCCGAATAGCACATCCAGCAGTTCTTGCATATAATCTGAACCGAGGCATCAGGTGTGAACATGGCATCAAGAAAGGCAGCAGTAAAAGAAATATCTCAGCCAAGATATTTCAGCCCAAAGAAACTTTAACTAAAGTTTCTTAATCAAGAAGCCAACTAAAAATTTATAGGATAAGGCCATGGGGCATTCGGGAGTATTATCAGGAGAGTAGAGAAGCTTGTAGAGGAAAAGGGCAAGACCTTAAGGCAGAGGAGCAGTAGTATACTACCACCCCACGTACACTTCGGGAGCTAACCGAAAACCCCAGCAGCAGCAGCCGCAGCCATACTCAGAGAGCAAGAGGCCACTACAGAGGAACATTCAGAATTAAGCTCTAGGAAGACAAAGTCTGGAGCACAACAAGGCCACCAGGATCATCACGGGTAGGAGAAGGAGAAGGGAAGACTAACAAGCTTAGGGGTCTAATCTTGCCTTGCTCAATCCAGTTCAAGGTGAGGATCAGTAATAGCACCACAAACCCTCTTATATCCATGCATTTTAGCATGTTAATCAGGACCCTCAAAATCTAATTTTCATCATCGGAGTTTTGTAAGAGATCTTAAGTAGTATCTGTTCTTGACATTAGCCATAGGTATCTCAAACAACAATCCTCAGATTTTAGATTTATCATTGGGTTTGGTTGGGCAACAATTAGTAATAATCTGTTCTTATTTAAGCATACCATCCCTAACCTTATTCTCAAATGATCAAGTCATCACAGAATTGAGACCAAGACCAAATGGTATCTGTTCTTTCAGAATAACAACTGATATAGATATATGGATAGGAGTAAGAAAATAGCTAAGATCATATGCATCTGTGCCTATCAGTCCTGTTACCAAGAAGTCAAGCACCAAATCGACAAATGTATTTAGCCAATGGTCAGGTTAAGCTCACTCCCTTAGCCTTATACCTTAGCACAAGCATATCGGAAAAGAATCAAGAATAGCATCTGCTCCTTCAGTTTTTAAACTGATGCTGAGAGATGGAGTGCACATATATGGTAAACATAAATAAGCAAAGAAATTGGAAGTGTATATATGTTCTTATCAGTCTTGAACATGGAGGAATATACAAATACTTCAGATGCAAACAGTAATATATTTAGCTAAGAAACCAAGTTAGTATTTGTTCTTTACCAGAGAAGTAACCTGATATATGTATATACCAAGGCAGTGAATAATTAAAAAGATCAGTATAGCATCTGCTCTCCAGTTCAATAAACTGACAGTAACATATGAGTTCAAATGAAGTCAGAGAATAAGCTAAGATCAAGGTGATAGCCTGCCTCATAACCAAAATCAAGCATAGTACCCAAGCCTTAGCTGAGCTTACCAAGTCCTCAAATCAAACCGGCATTGGTAAGAACCCTAGAAGTAGCAGAATGGGGAATTGAGAGGAATGAGGAAAAGGGGGGAAGAAGGAGGCTTACCTGGAAAACAAGTCGGCCGGCACGGGCACTGCGGCGTGCCACCAGCGGGGGCGAGCCGGCGGAGCTCCGATGGCGGAGCTGCGACGCCGACCGCATCCGGCCCGGGCAGCGGCCGTAGCAAGGCAACCAAGGGAGGCGGCATGGCAAGGCGACTGGGCGAAGCCGAAGCCAGTGCAGCACTGAACCGAGACCGAGGACAACGGGGATGCTGAGGTGACCGAGGCGGCGACCAGGGCGGAGCGCCGGGCCAGCACCGGACCCAGGCGAGGCCAGGGGCGGCGGAGGGAGCCGAAGGGCCAAGGCGCAGGCGGCCGGGAGGCGAGGAAACGACGGCAGCGCGACCACTTGAGGGCGGCGGCGGCGAGAGGCGCGCATGGCAGCGGCGGCGCATGGAGCAACCGGGTGAGGAAGAGAGTCTAATGGGGAAATTTAGGGATTTCCGGTTGAGAGAGAGAGAGAGAGAGAGAGAGTGAGATTGGGTTAGATTAGGGTAATTTAGGGCTTGGGCCATTTGGGGCTGTTTTAGAAGTGAGTAAGGAAAAAAAAGGAAAATAAAATAATAATGAAATAAAATAGAAATGAAGTTTTAAAATGAATTACCACAATTTTCTTAGAAGAGAAGAATGAAAGAAAGCAAGGAATGGATGTGTGTGTATACATATGTACACATGCATATAGGTGAGGAGTAAATTGAGATTGAGGATTTCTTAAGTTAAAAACATTCCCTCTTAAAAGAGAAATGGAATAAAAACTAAGAAAATAGTTAAAAAGGGGGAATTGAAGAATATATAAATGCATAAGTATACCTAAGTGATAAATTATCCCAAATTGAGGGGAATATGTCATCCTTTAGAATGAAGCTAAACCCTAAAAGTGATTTCTAAGGATCTTAGTTGATTTCTTCAATGGAGTGGAGTAGAAATGTTAAATTTGTGTATAAAGTAATTCAAGATACAAATTGAGTGAGGTGATCATGTAAATAACTAATGTAAAGTTAGATATTTGATGTTCAAGTGAATTTCTAGAAAAATTCCCATATCCTTTGAAGAATATCTAAGTGATCGACGAATGAATTCATTTAAACAATTGAGATGCACTATACTCGCATATATGCATAATGCCATGTCATTTGCATTCATGCTCGAAGATTTTCCTGGATTAGTCCTCATCGGACTATATTGTTTTCTTCAGAAACCGGAGTTCCGCAAGCAGACCAGTCGAACTCCACTACTTATCCGTTACCAGGCAAGTCCAGTTTCTTGTTCATGTCCGTTGGAAACTGCCAAATTTCCCTCTTGTCTATAACATGCACTGGAATTCTATTTTCTAAAGATGAATCAACTGTTGTTTTGTTTTGGATTGCCGGTTCTTGGGCGATGACATGGTGGGTGGTGGAATCCTGGTATGGGTGCCGGAGGGCACATTGGGAAGGTGGATTTCATCACACGGGTTTGTTTCATATAAGGTTAATGCAGCCAATGATCGATTGTGTTCAAGGGCCGTAGCGATCGCGCATACCACATACCCTGTATGGGCGGGGCTGAGCCGAAGTATCTTTGCCCTAGGTTCATACTCCCCTGGGAACGCAAGACCTCGGTGGTGGGATCGGCTACTGGGAAGGTGGTTTGGCCATAGGGCTACCCACAGTTGTGATGTGGTTCGGTCATAGGGCTGCCCACAATGTATTCAAGTGGTATTAGCCGCCGGGCTAGCCACAACTTATTGAGCAAGTGGTATTAGTCGCCGGACTAGCCACGTCTTATTTGGAAAGGTGGTATTGACCGTTGGGTTAGCCACGATTGAATTGGGGACCGGTAGTCCTGTACGGACTACGACGCGGAGTATGACCGAGCGGGCGGTGAAAAGGCTTTGTGATCGGGGGAATGTGAATGAGCCTTGCAAACTCGGACACATGACCAAGTTCTTTTGTGGGTACAGTTGCGCACCTCTGCAGAGTGTATAGAATTGTGGCTGAGTCACTCCGTGTTCCCGGTTGGAACTGCGAACCCGGCAAGAAAGGGATTCATCGGGAATCCTAGCAGCTTGTGAAACAGGAGATCATTAGCCTCTTTAATTAAAACTTGACTCTCGTACCTTGCCATAATGCATATCCTTTGGAGAACGTTGTCGTTCTCAGTAGCTAGTGCATCAAACACCTCTTTGCTATTCCTGGACTTGTTGAGTACCTTCTGTACTCATCCCTCTATCTTAATTCCTTTGATTAGACTGCGAGCCGACGGCCGAGCAGGAGATCGTCTACGTCGAGGTCGATGAAGAAGAAGCTGAAGAACCGACACCGGCAAAGGAGGAGGAAGGCGTGGACTACTACTATGACTACCGCGACAACAACACCACCGAGTAGATATAATAGGTCGAGTCAAGAAGAGTTGTAGAAAAGTCTTTTGCTGTAACCAAACGATAACAGTTTTAAATTTCCCGTACTTTTGGGAAAGTATTGTAATACTTTATATTGTTCTTCGAGTTTGTAAATTAAGTATTGTAACATATGGACCGTTGCAATGCTTCTGTCGTGCTACTCTGTGTGATATGTACAGTCGAGAAGGCACTTCGTCTGTGCGTATCGCCTCAG
>JAGXJF010001639.1:0-255886 GCA_019208055.1 Stipa capillata | reverse complement strand
GAGTCGCTGGGGGAAGGAGCTTCGGGCCAAGAACAAGTTAGACCACAAGCTCGGAAGCCGTGGATACCTTGGGAAGAGGCCAAAGTGGGCCATAGAGGACGCCAAACTGGCCTCGCAGGACGTATGCAAGTCCTCGCAGCTCAGGGCGGTGCGACAATGGTCCCCGATATCTAGCCATCTGGTTGGAGTAGCTGCGCATCCGCCTCAGACGGCCGGCCGGAATCGCTGAATCAAATCGACAGCATCACCGTAAGTTTCGTACGCTAAAACGAGTCATTATAGTAAATCCTGATATCGTTGTCCTGACTTCAGTTAGGACGGCACATCTATCCCTGTTTTGCAGGAAGCCACTAGATGCACACTGACGGTGCAGATCCCTGGCATGAAGGTGAAGATTGCGCACGGCCAGGTCTTCCCGACGCCGGAGGGGGCAATCCTGCACTGTGTTCCTATGCGAGAGCACCATGCGAAGGTGCAGGTGGACGTCGTCCTCAATGACTATAATGATGTGTTAGTCCCTGTCCCCCCTGAAGAGGAAATGACACGGCTAGGGCAGTGCAAGAACTATTTCATCTAGTGGCCGAAGAGCCAAATTATTTTAGCTGCGGCGCCCTCTCCTCGCACGACTCCATCTCCTCGCACGGCCCCCTCGTCCACCAACCCGTCTCCATCGGTCGGACGATCTCCCTTGGGCCTCAACCAGACAGCTCCGACGTTCAAAGACCTTGAAGACCATCTTTTCGGGGACCAGTACAGGGAGACGGGTATGCAGTCCCCAGCGGCGAGGGACGAGCCCATGATCGATCCACCGGAAAGGCGCGAGGAGGATCAACCTAGAGGGAAGATTTTCTCTCCCGCCACACTTGCCGGAACACTGGAAGCGGTGATGGCGACAGGCAAGAGTCCTGAGCCGCTGCATAGGAGGAAGAAAAGCAAGAAGAGAAGGGCCGGCACCGGTGAGAAGGAAAGAAAGGAGCAGATGAAGAAATCCTTATCCTTCTCGGCATCGGCATCGTCATCCAAATTATCTATACGGAGCACGGGTCTCTGGCGAGATTTTTTTCTTCCAGGTGAGGACATGCTCCCGCAAGATGAGTTGGACAATCTGTCGAGGACATGAAGGCGCTGCATGAAGATTACCTCAAGATGTCTAGAGAGCCGCAAACATTCTGCCAATATTGAAAGGTCAAGGTGCCAAGAGATTACAACTTCTTCATGGAGAACGACCAGGACACCTTCGACCTCAATTTTAAAGACCTCTTCAATATGTTCAACCTCTACAGGCTCGACACCACGATGGTCAGGCTATGGGCTCTCTATCAAGCCCAAGAGTGCAGACGTCTACAGGACTCCAATATCGGGATAGTCGATCCGATATGCATGAAGGAAGGCTACGCTGGGACCACGGACGGTCGAGACTTTCTACAAGAATATCTATCGCGTGTCTTCATCGTGCATAAGGACAAGGAGTACATAGTAGCCCCCTACAACCCTCCATAAGTCCTTTAACTTAACACCGTATGAATTTTTTTGTTTTTTACGCATGTATCTCCGCCTTCTTACGTTCATTTGTTCACATTGACGCAGCGACCACTGGGTCCTCATTATGATAGTTCCAAGCTGGGCCAAGGCATTCTACTTCGACTCCGATGTGCAGAAGAGATCGAACTTCAAAAATATCACTTCTATTTTGGATGCAGCCTTTTTCAGAGCCAAGTTCTCGGGCCATCAAAAAATACCTCCAAAAGCGACAAAATGGTACACCATTACAAGTTCCCTTGCAGAGTTCAGCCTGAAAATAGCGTGACATGTGGGTATATACCTGTGCCCATATGGGACCTATTTGTCCGGTACAAGAACAAGCATTGGAGGATATGAAAGAACTAAAGGCTTGGAGTGAGCTAGGACATCAATTGTACGATTGGCGTCAGGACTTTGCCCGCATCCAAAGAGTCTTCGCCAAAATCATCAATCTTGAAATAATCAATCCATGGGTGAATTCTACACCGGTCCCCAGTTTCCGAAGCTAAACTTAAGCGGGAATCAGTAGATTAGTTGTTTAAAAAACTTTATTATGTCGCTCGTCAAATATACTTGTTTTCTTTCATACCTGTGATTAACGGTTTACGTGAAGTGTTATGTCATTACGAATAAGTTATATCAAATTTTATATTTGTGAATATTTCTGAAATTTATGAAAATTTGTGTATATTTGTGAAATTTATGGATGTTTGTGAAATTTATGACTATATTTGTGAGAATTGTGAATGTTTATGAAATTTGTGAACATATTTGTGAAAATTATGAATATATTTGTGCAATAGGTACTGAATGGAAATGCACAATAGAAGCTCTACTGACGGGCACTTAACAAACGCCCGTCAGTGGTGAAGCCCGTATGGCCAAGCTGCAGGTCCTACACTGACGGGCGAGTAGAGATAGCCCGTCAGTGGTGAGCTGATACACTGATGGTCGCTGATACATAGACTGTCAGTGGTGATGGTCCTACCACTGACGGTCGCGTATCAGACAACCGTCAGTGGTGATGTCGTATGGCCAAACTGCAGTGGTTTACACTGACGGTCTTCGTGCCCGTCGGTGGAGGTCACCCCTCCACTGACATTCCCAGGGTGATCCGGTATAAGAACAAGCATTGGAAGGATATGAAAGAACTGAAGGCTTAGAGTGAGCTGGGAAGTGATTTGTACGACTGGCGTCAGGACTTTGCCCGCATCCAAAGAGTCTTCGCCAAAGTCATCAACCTTGAAGTCATCAATCCAATGGGTGAATTCTACGCCGGCCCCCAATTTCCGAGGCCAAACTTAAACGGGAATCAGTAGATTAGTTGTTTAAAAAATTGAAGAATAGTTGCCACTATGCTCTTTCTAGAATTAATAACTTTATTATGTCGCTCGTCAAATATACTTGTGTTCTTTCATACCTGTGATTAACGGTTACGTGAAGTGTTATGTCATTACGAATGTGTTATATCAAATTTTATATTTGTGAAATTTGTGAATATTTCTGAAATTTATGAAAATTTGTGAATATTTCTGAAATTTATGGATGTTTGTGAAATTTATGACTATATTTGTGAGAATTGTGAATGTTTGTGAAATTTATGAACATATTTGTGAAAATTGTGAATATATTTGTGCAATAGGTGCTGAATGAAAATGCACAACAGAAGCTCTACTGACAGGCACTTAACAAACGCCCGTCAGTGGTGAAGCCCGTATGGCCAAGCTGCAGGTCCTACCACTGACAGGCGAGTAGACATAGCCCATCAGTGGTGAGATGATACCACTGACGGTCGCCGATAAATAGACTGTCAGTGGTGAGGCCCTACCACTGACGGGCGAGTAGACATGGCCCGTCAGTGGTGAGATGATACCACTGACGGTCGCCGATAAATAGACTGTCAGTGGTGAGGTCCTACCACTGACGGTCTCGTATCAGACGACCGTCAGTGGTGAGATCCTTACACTGACGGTCCTCGTGCCCGTCGGTGGAGATCACCCCTCCACTGACATTCCCAGGGTGACGGACCCCCCGTCCGTCAGTAGAGGGGGTTAAGTGCCCGTCAGTAGAAGCCCGTTCTGCAGTAGTGCCTAGAAATGTACTTAATGGCTTAAATATAGCAAACGGACCCAAAAAAATGCTAAATTTTAAAATGATACATGTAATGGTGTATGTTGAGTGTGAAAAAGGTTTCAAGGCCAACGGATGAAGCAGGAGTCGCTTTGCATGCAAACCTGATCCGTTCCTTTTCGAAATCTAGTTTTCTTCCTTAGGGATTGTCCGGTTTCTAAGTAGTCTACGTGACAACTTTTGTGAAATCTTATCAAATTTTTACCACAGCCTCTAGGTGCCATATCATGACACCATGCTAAGTTTCGTGTTTTTCTGACTTCGTTTGCATTTTTTAGAATTAAAAAACCAACAAGCGCCATGTTGGTGGCTGAGTCTTGGCACCCTGGTGTTTGGAACTCCTCTTATTTTATTGTATAAGGCCTGAACATTTAGTAAAGACCACAAATAGGATTTTTAAACCCATTTTTTACGATTATTTCATGCACCTGCAGTTCAAATTTGAATTATATCCATTAAATGCCTAGAAATGCACTTAATGGCCAGAATATAGCAAATGGACCCGGAAAAGTGCCAAATTTTCACATGTTACATGTAATGGTGTACGTGGAGCACATAAAAAGTTTCAAGGGCAACAGACGAAGCGACCTGACACTTCGCATGCAAACCTGTTGGGTACACTTCACATATAGCAAAAGCAAAGCAAAGAGAAGAAAGAGGAGAAAGAAAAGAAAAGAAATAAAGAAAAGAAAAGAGAAGAAAGAAAGAAAATAAAAGAGAAGAAAGCAAGGCAAAGAAAAGAAAGAAAAGAAAAGAAAATAATAAAAAGAAAAAACCTTTTGCCGAGTGCTACTTGTCGGACACTCGGCACATAGCTGTGTTTGCCGAATGTCCGTTAGGTGGCACTCGGCAAACTTCGCACCGCCATCACAGCGCCGTCAATCGCGGCGGTAAGGGACACGTGGTCTTGTATTTACCGAGTGTAAGGTGTTTGCCGAGTGTCCTTCGCGACATATGCCGAGTGTTGTGTGTTTGCTGAGTGTTTTCTTCGGTGCACTCGACAAAGGACTTGTTTGCCGAGTGCCTGTGGAAAGACACTCGGCAAAGACATTGGCACACGGCAAAGTGAGGAAATCCGGTAGTGGCTGCTATCCCACGTCGTCCGCCCAACTTGTCCTTCTAGAACTCGGGTGATGACGAGCTGCCACCATCGGTCCGTTCGTTTCGCATGGGTTCCAAGAAATTTCGTATGCCCCGAAGTCGGCCTGCTAAATCTGCTGCTGAACTATATAGCTTTCCCTCATTTTCTTTGTTTCGTCTTTTCTCTTTGCTTCTCTTGTCGCTGGGACTAGGAGTTCTCGCTTGCTCATCCTCTGCTTCAATTATTTTCTGAAGAAATAATCGCATGCTTACCCTGGTGTTGGATGCTACTGTCTCAGAAAAAAGTTCAGTGATGGCTTAATGCTCCATCAAATCAACCAGGCGTAAGGTTAGACGCTCCATGCATGCATGGAGTATATGGAAAAAATACAGAATCGGTCCCCCCCAGCCGGTCAACAGTAAAAACGGCCCCCAGAGAAAATCAAACACGAAAACGGACCTCCTGCCGCACCTTGGACCTGCGAAGCACTTGTACCGCACCCCCCACCCGCGTACCGCACCCTCCACCCGCGGGAGGTGCCTGCCGCTCCCCCAGGGTGCGGGAGGTGCCTGCCGCACCCCCGCCCTGCGGGACGAGTTAAACGCCACTCACCGTGGCGTGTGAATGCTAACGCCATGGCCAGCGGCGTTCGGCCTAAATTACCGAACGCCACGGACGCTGGCGTTTACTCGGTTAGCTAAACGCCGAGTACGCTAGCGTTTCCCCACCCGAAACGGTTCACTGCCCGCTGACCACCTGAACGCCACCTCCCATGGCGTTTGCTCGCGCACACAAACGCCAAGATCTCCGGCGTTACCCCGCACACCTGGGGTGCAGTACCTTTCCTCCCGCACCTCGGGGGTGTGGCACGAAGCTCCCGCGGGCGTGGGGTGCGGTAGCGTGCCGTCACACATTCCGGGTGCGGCAGGAGGTCCGTTTTCGTGTTTGATTTTCTTCGGGGACCGTTTTTGCTGTTGACCGACCGGGGGGACCGATTCTGCATTTTTTCCTGGAGTATATATGCCACGTGATATCAGTTTTGATTCCCTTAATTGACTCCCTAGCCGGCCCGCCTATGATTGGCGTGGTTGCCATGTACGTGTCGTGCTCTGGATAGCATCCAACACCATATATAGATCACCTTCTTTATATTTTCAGATGGAAGCTCGACTAAAACTTATTAAGAACATTGTAATTAATTAGGAGAGGCTACCACTCCATCCACTTGGCCCCCGGCTTGGTCGACGTGCCGTAGAACATGCATGTCCATGCGCGCGTCCAGCGCGACGGGGTTCACGTCGGCACCGAGCTCGGCGAAGAGCGGGCTGAACCGGAGCAGGTACCGCTCCCGGCACGTCGTCCCCTCTGGGCACACCACCACCTGGTCGCCGCGCGCCAGCAGCGCCGCCATGGTGCGCCGGTCCTCCTCCCGGTCCCGCGTCAGCCCCGCCAAGCGGATCGGCGAGAGTATCTCGGTCACCGTGCTCAGGCTGTAGGACAACGCCGTGACCGGCCTGTCGAGCGCCGCGGCCACGATGACACCGTCCATGAGCGTGCGATGGTTGCAGACGTAGAGGTGTCCGCCGCCACGGCTCGCCGTGGCGCCGTCCTGGTACGACGCGTGGCCGTCGATGAGGCGGTAATGCAAGCCGCTGAGCGCGGCCACGAGGAAGTAGACGCGGTACGGGAGGAGGGTGAAGGCGATGACGTGCAAGACGGCGAGCAGGATCGCGAAGGGGAGGTAGGCGTACATGGCGAGCGCGGTGAGCGGCGTCGGCGCGAAGGCGAGACGGCCGTCGTGGAAGACGAGGGGCTTGGGGTACTTCTCCGGCGGGAGTGGGCGCCACTCTCTTTTGTCAGCTTCGTCCACAGTGAACGTTCCCTACAAGAATGGAAAATGCACGTAAGGTCCGTCATGGACTTATGTGTTGTGCCTACGTGACGATAACACTGACACGGTGCTTTTTTCTTTTAATTCCTTCTGAAATTTTGACACGGTGTTTGTTAGCTGGGGAGCAGGTTGCTCCTTTTGTTGTAAAACGCAGTCGATTTCACGGACCGTTGGATTTCTATTCCACGGCTAACCCTCATCCTCACCTCTCGTCTCCCGCTGCCCTTCCCTCCCCGACTAAGACAAACTCCCAATTTTGTTGTGCTACAGTTATTCTCACCCCGTGCGACCGCTTGCCGCCATCTCCGCCTCCTTCGCGTCAACCAGCGTCAGCCCAACTAGCCATCCTCTGTTTGCCGCGGCTGGTGGCATGGTGCCGCCTCATCGCCCAGTCCTACCCCAACCGACGGTCTGCGCATGATTGTTCACATAATAACTACATATGTAATAAACTTTATATTATTGCATAACATCATGTCATACTGCCATTTAAATCTACACATACATCTCATCATGCTATCTACACATGGTGACATGGCAATTCTAACATGCTTATTAAACATTCATCACGTGTGATTAAAGACATTAACATGTCAGTGAGCAATCATATGTCACATGCAATAACAATCTGGTGTGTGCTAGTAGGCATACATTATATAAAAATCAATTAACATGGAGTAGATCATATTAATATTAATTTAGTAAAGATTATGCTTCGAGTATTGTAGGTTATTTGCACAATTAAGTTTTGTTGTACATATGCATCACACACTATATGTGTACAGGCATCTGATCATACAATATGAATCTTGTTAAATATGAATAACTTTATTCATGATACAAACAAGATTGAACTAACATGTTGAATCATAGTCATGTCTAATGACTATTAAAATAGAACTATACTGTATATATGCATATCATATACAACTATATAAACATGCAACATATAGCTATATGAACATGGATAGACCTACTAATGAACTAAACATGATTGGTGAACATGATGAATACTATTAAGCATGCACATTATATAAATAGAAGCAAGAACTATATAAAAACTAAGCATATAAATATATGAAATTATAATGTAACATAACATGCAATTTAATTGAGTGATCAAACAATTATCAATATTATTAGAGATGAACATATGGCGACGCGAGTGCTTTCGGATAAAGATTAATTCAAAAAACAATGCCATAATGTACCACAAGATGATAGGAGACTAAGTATATGGGTGGTGGCAACGTTTGCAACACAAAACGATCGAAACAGGACGTAGATTGGTTCTCGACAGACCGGAGGGTTTTGGATGCTGCGTGATGCTCGCTCAACAAAATCACAATCTGCCAATTGAGTTAGAAACTAGACACACAGAGGTACAATCATATCAAAGAGTTTTGGAGAATTCTTAACGAGTCAACAGGAAAAGGTCAGACAAGTTAGACGTTGTGCAGATTGAATCTGGACGTCCATGGACAGCACGTCGGAGATGGATCAATTCCCGATAAAAATCTACATGGATCAAGGTGAAAATTTATAGAGGTGTTTATAGATGTCTAGGGCACAATGTGACCAAAGGGATTGATGAAAGACTCACCGGATCAATTGGAAATGAGGAGATAATGCTGCCGTACCAATTGTGCAGTCACATATAGATGCGAACATAGTACAAAGAAACTTTATTTCCCAGAGATTGGACCATTAGATTGCTTTTAAATTTTGTGAAGGTGATCTTGACAAGATTTCCCACGATCCCATTGAACGGATCTTGAAAAGGAGATCCGAGCCGATGAGGGCGTTGTTCCAATCTAGATGCATGTGCAGAAAAACCGAGTGCAAATAACACATTGGTATTTGGATATTTTCCAGTGATTGCACCATTGGATCTACAACAAATTTTGCAGAGAGGTAGAGAAAAAGGTTATGCATAATCTCACTGAAGGGATCTTCCAAAAGATGTTTGAGTCAATGGGAATTGAGAAAATATTGAGTCAGTATGTGCTGTTTAGAAACTGCACGGGAAGCAAATTGGGGGTGGCGGCTGTTTGGGGGGTTTTGGAGGCTAGGGTTTCGTGGGAAAAGGGTGTGGGAGAGTGGGGAAAAGGTGGAGGGTTGTGGGAGGTATTTATAGAAGGGTGAAGAAAAGAGATTTTGGCTCTAAAACCATTAGAAAATGGGTGACGGCTCACTCTGCGCTACACAGCGCTGGTCGGGGTGGCTGCTCAAGGGAGGAATGAGGCGGCGGGGCGCCAGGTGGAGATGGGCCGGGATGACGCAGCTAAAAAGTGAAGGAGATTAAGAAAAGGAGCAAACCAAAATAAAAATAAAGAATAACAAAGCGAGATTAAATACCAAACAAATTCTGAAAATTCTAAGAAAATTCACATAGGCATATTCCAAATTGAAAAGCAAATCGAATTCAAGTTGGATTAATTCAAATTAACTCTGGTGCAATTTATGAAATTCTAATTAAGTTTTAATTAATTCAAGAATAAACAATGAAATTTTCTAGTTCTGATTTCTGAATAAAAGATTTTGAAAAGCTCTAAAATTAGGATGTTACAACTCTACCACCCTTAAAAGGAATCTCGTCCCCGAGATTCAGGCTGACTACAGAATGGGTTTTCGGAAAACCTACCTATGGATCTTCACGCTTCATGATAGTTTCGCTTTCTGTGCAGTTGAGGGTCTTGATCTTTAGGTGGCATCAACTCTTCCAAAATTTAGTCATCTTCTAGGAAGCTTTCTTCTATCTTGGATCTTCTACTTTGTGAGGACTTGTAAAGTTGATGCAGATGATACCACCTCCATGATACCACTACAGTCTTGTCACATAGCTCCTTGCACTTCATCAACAATATTCAGATCCTTCTTTTCCTCAGTATCCGCAACATCCTTCTGTTAAGGCATGTTGTGTGCACCCCAAGGTCAGGTTTAGTGAAAGCACCCTCGGAGTAGTTCTGAGATCTCACATCTTTCAAGATTTTGTCAAAGTTATACCCAATCTCAAGTTGCGTTTTTCCAGACGTCTCCAGGTAATAAGCAATTGAGCCTTCGAGCTGACTCGCTGTTTCATCTATGCACTGGCACATTCGTTGTTTCCTTTTACACTTTGGCTAGACAAGTTGCCATATGCGGGATAATCATTGATGATTATAAACAAGGCGCGTAGAGTGAAGTTCTCTCGTTTGTCTGTGTCCCAGACCTCCACCATTCTTGCCAAAGTGTTTCTAGATCTTCCTTCAGTAGTTGTAGGTACACATCAATATCATTTCTAGGTTATCTTGGCCCTTGAATGAGTATCGAGAGCATAATATACTTTCACTTCATACACAACCAAGGAGGAAGGTTGTAGATAAAGAGAAGCACAATCCATGTGTTGTGTCGACTGCTCATGTTATCAAATTAGTTGATTCCATCCGTACTCATTCCAAACCTTATGTTCCTCGGCTCCAGACTAAAAGCTTGGAAATACCCCATTGACATCTCTCCACTGGATGCATCCGAAGGGTGTCTCATTATTCCATCGTCCTTACGCCCTTCTGAGTGTCAACACATCAGTTTTGCTTCTTTTTCGTTAGCAAACAAATGCTTCAAATGGGGAATGACAGGAAGATATTAAGTCACCTTAGCACGAGGTCCCTTCACCTCATCATCATCACTCTCATCATCTTGATTATCATTACCACGTTTTTCTATGTACTCTTTGCGGTATAAGATGTAGTCATTCGGACATGCATATATTTTTCCTACTTCCAACCCAATATGCCAGATAACTTTTTTGTCCTTGTAGGTGCTTGTTGGCAATAAATTTTCCTCCAAGAGAATGTCTGCCATGAAACCTAACAACTTTGTGAAGCTTGCGGCAGACCAATTATTGATCTGCCTTGATCTTGAGCAGTTCAAACACGACAGCCAACCGTGTGTACTTCACTTTGCCCCAGAAATAAGGGTATTTCCGAGTTTTCCATCAAGCCCAGGAACCTATCATACTCTCTTCCATCAAAGTTCGTCCACGCAACATTTGATCCAAATCGTTGTGCTCATCGGCCATATCCTGATCAGACGATTCAAAATTGACTTCCTCCACCTCGACATGCCCAACCTTGAATTCTAGCTCTTCGTCGTGACATGTCTAAAATGTATAACTATCCATGAAACCCTTTACAATTAAGTGGGACTGCAAATCATTTGTCGTTTTCATTATCACCTCGTTTTTACATCTACGATATGGACAACACATTTGATTCTTTTTTCCTTCAACATATCCTCTCGAACGACTCTAACAAATCTAGACAAAGCAGATATGTACTCTCGGCTCGCACAATTCGCCTCGTACATCCAGCTTCGATCCATCCATAAATCCTATGCTAAAGCATACGACATGAATTTAGTACTTCGATCTACAAAGGTGAGCAAATATACGCTAAAGCTAATGGCAATTAGATAAATTAGTAACCTTAGATAACACTAATTTAGAAAAAATCCCTCCCTCTCCTTTCACTACTTGGATCTACAATAATGAGAGAGTGCAAAATTAGCTAGATCTACAAATTAAGTATTTCCAACTAGTTAGAGAGCAAATTACTAACCTTAGATCACCTCCAAATCACGGATCTAAAATGAGAGCACAAAATGAAATCTCTCCCTCTCCTCTCACCACTTGGATCTACAATAAGAGCACAAAATTAGCTATATCTACAAAGTAATTACAACAAGGAGAGCAAATTACTAACTTTAGATCACCTCCAACTCAAAGATCTAAAAAGACCATTCCAAATCCTTGTTCTCCTCTCACCAAATCGCTCCCAAATCACCAATCTCGGGTAGCAACCACCAATAGAAAAAACAGAACTAGAAACCTTAATGGAATGGGCGGAGACATACTGCTTATATATCGTTTCCATGTCATTACTGATGGGTCAGTCACTTATACGTCAATGATGACCCTTTCAGACAAGCTAAGAAATAACCCGTCAATGATGATAAATAATGTCACTAACGGGAAGCTAGCGACACCAATGCCAACACTGATAGCCCGTAAGACGGCATGTCACTAATAAGTGCCCTTCATAATTGATGGGTGGCTAGCGACTGGTCACTAATGACAACACTGACAATCCGTAAGGTGGCCCGTCACTGATAAGTGTACTTCATCACTGACGGGAGGCGTAGCACCTCCTCATGAATGACTTACCACTGACGGGTCTATCTATAACCTGTCACTTATGACTTCTTGCGATCAAACCTCGACAACCTAGTGAAGTCATTAGTTATGGGTAGTCGGATAATCCGTCAATAGTGATTAACATTAGTAACGTGTTAGCCATTTATGTCAGTGATCTAATCCTAAATGTGGATTTCTATAGTAACGCATATACGACCAATGGATATTGCAAGACATCAGTATACTCAACTCGTTTGTCTGCAGGACCTGTCCGGTAGCCCCTGCTCCTATGTGAGAGGTCTAGTTTTCGATATTGGGGCCATATACAGACCGTTGTACCATTTACTGAATATGCCTCACCGACGATGACGAGCGTACATACTCACTAACAGTGGCGGATCCAGGCCCCAGGCTACACGGGCTGTAGCCTGGGACGTGGGAAAAAAACCCACCTACTACTATGCTAAAATTTTGGCCTAGCCCGGAGTTACTATGCTAAAATTTTGGCCCAGCCCGGGGTGGGAGCAGGCCGAGCGCCACCAGCCCATTCCCCTTATCAAGGCCGAGTGCCAGCCTTCGATTTAGCCCGTGGCGTGGCCGAAGCCTGGCTCCGCCACTGCTCACTAACCTGCGCTCTAGGAGTGCCACGCGGCAGTGGGAAGCCCTCGCCTTAGGCGCCTGCTAGCGGCCGTTGTCAAGTGTCCGCTGCGGCCCATGCTATCCCTTGTAGTGTACCTCCTTTAGTGATGCTAAACAATAACTAAACTTTCCTTATGTGTTGTTATGCGTTCATGAGACCAAGAAACCAGCGCCCCTGATTGGAAAATTGAACTGCTTGACATAGAATTTGCTAAATTTTCTCATGAGTATAAAGTAGAAAATACTTCTTTGTGATTCTATTTAGCACGTTTTTTCCATTGATATAGATTTAAAATATTATTCTAAAAATTATTGCACACTACAGTTTGTAGAATTAACCAACAATTACACAGTAAAATATTAAGAAAGAATTATCTTTTTCTAAAACACAGCCGATAGAATTGACTTTTTTTAATACGACTTGAATGTTTAAACGCGCACTTTCTGGTTGTGGTTATATTTTTTGTGTGTAGGAAATCATTTAGGTAGCAGGATGTTCTCCCAGAACCACACTGCGATATAATTATTGCTTTTCTCCATAGATTAGTCCACACATACTATGTTTTTTATATGTATATTATGGTAGATGGTTCTAAAGTATAGTATATAATTTAGCAAATATTTTAGTTGACCAGCGCTAGAAGGACCCAACACATTTTCGTCTTTTTTACCGAACATATATGCACATGATCCAAATTTTTCATGTCAAACTTCATCTCATAAATATACACTACGACATTTGCAAGATTTTATTTTTACAACTTTGAAGTGTGATTTTTGACCCGGGTCCAGATGCACCTGGGGATCAATTATCTCTGCATTTTTTTTCCTTCGTTGATACATACGAAGGAGTATGTGAGTATACACGATTTATTTGAAGGCCAATATACACGTACGATTTGGAAGATGGAGTCACGGGCCACTAGCTGGAAATCCCAAATTGCTACCGCACTTTGCTTATTGAAACAAAACAAAAAATGGCACCAACTCCACATACAAATCAGCACACAAAGCTACCTCAGTAACTGACTCAGTGATAGTTGTTGAGTCTCCTGCAGTTCTTCCTGATCTCCCCCTGCGCCCCGGTGAGCGGCGAGATGTTTCCCATGTTCACCATCGACTGCGCAAAGTGCTGGAAGAAGAGATGCACATCATCCGCGTACGCCTTGACGAGCGCCGCCGTCTCGGCGCTCTTGGTGAGCAGGACCTCGTCGGAGCTGAGGAGGCCCCTGCCGGCCAGGATGTTCTTGAAGTAGAAGTTGTCGAACTTGGCCGGGGTGGCGACGTCCAGCGGGAAGAGGTTGTTGTCGCCGCCGGAGCGTGGGCACCCCTGCCTCAGCTGCGCCGCGTAGGACATCTCCAGCGTGCTGTCAGCCATACCGTTGCCCGACTGGTTGTACAGCCTCTGCCGGAAGCTGGTGCACCGGGACATGCCGATGGTGTGGCCACCTGGATGAAATGCATGCACACATGGTGTGCAATGTGAGTATATATATTAATAATATATACATCCCTACACATAATGAAGGATGGATGAACGAAGCAAGGGAAATTGAAGGCACGAAGAGGGTACCGGAGAGGGCGACGACGTCGATGAGGTTGAGGCCGAGGCGCTTGAACTTGGTGATGATGGTGGGGAGGGTGTTGTTGGGGGCAGGGATGTCGTTGTTGGAGCCTTGGATGCTGGCGCCCAGAGAGTCCCTCCGCCCGAGCGGCACGTCCCAGTACGGACCACCAACCTGCAGCAGGTTAATTTACTGAGTCTCAAATTGGGAATCACACACACTGGCCGGCTGCACTGTTTAGCTCGTGCTACGGTGCTAGGAAGAGAGGTACGTACGAGGACGGTGGAGTCGCGGGCAGCGAGAGCGAGGATGTCGGCGCAGGAGACGGTGCCGGGGCAGGCGGCCTCGAGGGCGGCCTTGATCTGATCGACGACCTCGAATCCTCTGAGGGAGTTCTTGTTGGGGTTGGACCCCTTCTCGCTGACTATGCTGCTGCTGTTGTCAAGCAGCACGGACGCGTCGCACCCCTACACACAGAAATATGTCAAGCGCGGTGGTTAGATTAGGCACATGGGGATTGTACATAGATTGCTATAGTGGTATAGATTGATCACGGCACATGCCTCAAATGAACATTGCACGCGAGAGTACCAATTATTGTGCACTTGAATTAAGCAGACTCCCTCTCTTTGAAAAGAAGAATAATTAAGCAATCGTGTATGGACTAGATCATGTCACAAGACAAAAGGTAGTGCTCCCATGGGCAATGTAGGTAGGCTATCTTATTACTGATTGACTAATAAACAGTTAGCGTAGAAACTACATATTCTTCCATGCTCCTTAGCGTACTTTTCCAAAACCAAGGGGTCAAATGTAGCAAAAAATAGAAGTGTACAGTGTACACTAATTTGCGTTTTCAATTATCCATTCGAACATCTGAAGTTAAGAAACAAGTATATATGCCCCATTTTCTGTTTGCATGCAATACTTGTATATGAATTTCACTCTTAAGAAGTCAAATAAAATGCACTTGTCATCGTACTAAACATAAACTCGAAATTTAAAGTATCCAGTTTGTTGTACTACATTGCGGGAACTATATTTGTTCAGGAAGCATCATCATAGCTCTGTCGATACATGCATGTAAAGAATACTGTAGCAAAGAGGAAGCAAAGACCTTGACAAAGCAGTCATGGAAATGCAGCCTGACCAAAGACGCGGCCATCCTGGTCTCCTGGGCGACGGCCTGCGCCACGATGGACTGCACAATCTCCTTCGCCTTCGGGCACGAGTGGTCATAGAATTGCGGGAACAAGCTGCCGTACCACGGGTTGCCGTGAACGGCACCGGCGAGGAGGAGGGGAGACACAAGGCAGAGCACCACCAGGCAACCTTTGGAAGTCGCCATGGATGTAACCGAGAAAAGAGAGTTGCTAGCTACTTCTTGTTCTCTTGTGCTTCTTTTCTTGTGGGTGGCGAGACGAGGTGGGCATGGTGTGGTATATATAGTAGGAGGATGGGGCAGTGGACTGTGAGGTGCAGCAGAGCAGCTGGGTTGTTAGGCAATGCGTATAGAGTAAGTGAGCTTAGCTAGGCATTGTTGTCAACTGCTTCGGCAGTTGTTCTTGCATCAAGCAACTGCAAAGGTTTAAACTTGCCTCCAAGGCCTAATTAAGAGTGCTAACAGTTTTGGGGATTCAATTTTAATGCAGTGAAGTTACTCGAATATTAACCTTTGGTAAACAAGTGTTGATGGTGATATTTCTCAGACAAGTTTAAGTTAGTAATAAGGCAGGTATAATCTTGCAAACAGATCAGACACAGGTCTCACTTTAACCTCTTCTACATCATGGTAGGCCCACCCCTAACAAGTACTACTATACATCTCCAGCCATATTTGTCCTCGCGCAACACATGACAATACCACATATCATACATGTGAAACGAAGCTGACAAAGTTCAAGGAAGGCGTATACCCAAAAGTGAAGACTTTGCTTCTGAACTAATCTTGCTACTTTTCCTTACAGGTCGGACGGTGTTGATTAATGCGAACGCCATATGCAGGGGTGTGCCCATCGGAGGTTTTGTTATTGTTGGTGATCATGTAGACAGGGATTCGTATCCCCTGTCTTTAGGGATCTAAGTACGTATGATACATAGGTTGGAAGAGATCTTTTTTTTCTTTATCTAAAAACATAAGCTGCAGCATGGCTCAGTCGACCCATAAGTACGCCTCGAGATTTTCATCCAACGGTTAATCAAAAACAGGATGAATTTAGCCCAGATAACTAATTGAACGACTAAACTTGGCTGATTGAAATTTAAGAAATTTTCAGTTCACTTAGCTTTTGCAAATTCCTTTTAAAATATAGGAGTTGGATGAAGAGCAATCCATAAACTCGTGGGTTGTACTATCTGTGCAATGTGCACCGGCAATTTTCAGCACGCCTCCTCTCGACCATGACCACCTTTTCCCCACCGGCTCCTCGTCGATCGTCTCCCTTGACCCGGCGGCTGGGGGTGCTGTCGCGGGCGCCGCACCACCACCATCCCGACATCTCTACCGACCGCTTGTAACTCACCGGCTGGCCGCACCACCAGCACACTCTCCCCGCCGTTCAGTGGCGGAGCGTGGCTCAGAATGAAGACATGGCCAATTGGATTGACGTGCAGCCGGTTGTTCCATCATGAGCCAAGTAATGTGTCATGTATACCCTGATAATTTACATTTACACTTTAGAAAGCACGGACCACAGCTCAGGATGGTCACCGAGATGCCCCACCTCTGTCGCCGTTCCCACCACTGTAACCTGTTCGTGTGTGTTCGCATCAATCCGCTGTCAAAAGCTACAAGGATGTGCATCCAACTGAGCATTCTCGAGCTATTCGAGCTAGGCACGGCTCGAGACGAGCTCAAGATTTTTTTTCCCCCTAATTTAGAGTTAAGCCGTAGCTATCTAACTGTCAGTTTTCGTTGGTACACCAGATGGTCAGAGAACGTCCTGTTGCACAATCCGGGGGATCTGGGCTGATCTCCATGGCTGACGCGTACAGACTATCCATTGATGCTGCTGATCAGGTCAAACAGGATGTGCGATGCACCAACTCTGTAGGACACACAGGATGCGTGCCGTTAGGTGCTTGCATGGCCTACGTCCGTGTCGCGAGGAGCAGATTCCCGGAAGGACTTGTTTCAACTGTTCCAAAGCTTTGTCACCGGTAGAGCAGGGGCAGCCTTCTTCTGCGCAGCACATACCATGGCCGTTTCTTAAAGGAAACAACAGCGTCGTTGTTACTTGTTACTGTCAGAGAGACCGACTGACAAAGTTGCAGGTATATCTATGCTACGTGTATATAATGCGGGAACCGCTGTCCCAATGTCACAAATTGTCATGAAGAGATGTAGTGCAACAGTAATTAAATACGAACCAAAATCAGCATATCCAGAGAAAATTCATTAAAAGTTTAGGTAGGATTTTCATGTTCGTTCCAACTTGGTTGTTTGCATTTATTTCTCTTTGATTTAGCGCAATTACAATAAACATTCTCTGTCGCTGCCGTTTTCACCATCGCCGACACTGCCTGAGCCCTCCTCCGTCTCCGATGGTTGCTGCCACCCGATCCGCCTCCTAACCCCAATGTCTTGCTGCTGTTATTGTGTTCCTTCTCGTCGATTGACAGGGGACGTCTTCCCGTCCACAGCCGGCGAGATGCCGCACCGCCTCAGCACACTGCTCTCACCACAGTCTTCCCCATCCTCTGCCGACCTTCCCTCTAAGCTTGGGGAGCACGAGCTTCTTCTCTGGCGGCAGTAACACCCCACCCTGAACCCTAACTCGGCGGCGGCGACCTCTTCGTTGATCGCAAGGAACAATAAGAAGAAGGAAGAAATCGAATGTAAGCGCAAAAAACATTCAGGCAACTGAATAATAGGAAGCACGATTTATATTCAGTGTTTTGATGGCTTAATATTATTTAGATATTTCTATCAGGCATATTTGGTGCCTGCATGTATTATTCTCTAATGCTTTCACATGTGGTAGGCATCTACAAAACTAAGCCATAGCAAGAGCAGGCCCACGCCGCCACATGCCTCAACGCAGACCACTATCTTAGCATCCCCTGCTACTAAACAAAAACCTTGGGGGAGACAGAAGTGACATAGGCAAGAGTACCTACCCATTTGACTCTGGTGTGTTAGGAGGATCCTGATTCATAATTGTTTGGCTATTCCTCCCCGTCCCCATTTCCCTCCTATAATCAACTCTTAACAGCATAGCAATCATGCTTACTGTGGAAGAAAATGCCAAAGCTTGAATCAATAGGTCCTACATATTTCTTAGAAGTTAACCAACACAGACTTTCTAATTAATAGAATTGGAAATAATCTGCCAATGATTTCTTACAACTTGTTCCATGAATAAAGGACTTAAACAAATAAATTATTGGTAAGAGAGTGGTTAATGTATTATTCTGATGTTCCTTTTTACCAACCCCAATCTGCTTAAGCAAGATTTAAAACAAATAAATCAGTAAGCAATGCTCTTTTAAATTATTCTTCCTTTTCCATGATATATTATTTCGCAATTTTAGTTGGTGAAATCTTACCTTTTTCTTCTTCATGTTCATATACTCAGTTAAGCATACAAGACTTTTGACCTGAGTTACGACATATAGAGCAAGTATGTCATTAGATCCCTTGGCATAGAAGCCTACAAATGAAAACATTGTTGCAGATCATCCTTATGATAGTAGTTGATCACAAAAGAATACATATAAGTTGATCACTGCTTCGTTGACAGTCTGAGAAGGCCTTGGCTTCCAAGAGATTGTTAATTTGTTTTTAGAGTTTATTCCACTTTGAACCCACTTGTGACAGGTTGCACCAGATTTTAGTTTTATTACCACTTCACACCAGATTTTGTGGTTGGAAGCGACTTGACATGAGGGCCCCACCTCTCAGCCTAATGTGGCGAGGATAGCTAGGTCAAGATTGGACTCGTATTTCTCCTTGGAGTCTCCAACATGGCACCGAACCGACCAACTGGTTGGGCATAACTAGCACCACTACTCGGCTCAGACTGTTCTGTCCAGTTATTCTTCCCCCTGCTCTACAGCAAGGGCTAGGGCTAGGGCTAGGATGAGCAGTGAGTGGCGCAATAGGGACCGGCTGTTGCTGGCGGAGGGAGCAGCGGTGATGGGTGGGAGCGGTTGGTGGAAGATGGCCGGAACCTCGAACAAGGGCGGGGATGGGGGTAGCGCTGAAGAAGCCAAAGCTAGAAGATCGCACTGATGGTCAGAACAAGGGTGGGGCTGCGTCGGTGGAGGCGATGAAGACGGACAACTAGTTTGTCATTGAGATCAACGATGTGACCTCGAGAGATTCCAGTGTGAGTTGAGTTCAAATTTTCCCCGACATTGAGCTCCATCGAGTTGATTTCAGTGAGTTTGGAGTGATTTAGGAGCCATTTGGCCATTTTGGAGATTGGGTTGGGAATATATAGCTGGTTTGGTGGCTAAAAAAGTTGTGATGCGATTTAATTTTTGTGCGAGGCAAGCTCGATGAACCATTGCCAGCTTTTGTCCCAAAATACACACTAGATACAAGCTTTAAAAAGGCATGAGATTAGGTCTAGGATTGTTTGCCGGTACAGAGATATGCTTCAACATGTTGCCTGGGACCGCGATGTATGGGGCAGAAGGTTCATATGCTGTCCTCACGAGGTAGGAAGTAAAATTTGGGTCATATTTGACTATTTGATTTCAATTCTGATGCTGTGACTAACATTTGTGGACTGATTTCTAGGGTGATGAGAGTTGTGGCATCATAGAGTGGCTTGACCCTTCATGGATAGGGCGTGCAGGTTATACCATTCACAGATTGTCCAAGTTCAATGATTACCTACAAGCTACCTTGATAGGGTTGATGGTTGAGAAGGCAGAACTTGAAGAAAAACTTGCATTGAAGGAGAAGAAGCCTGTAATGAAGAAGAGGAAGCTGCAAGATGTGAAGAGAAGATGGCCATTTGGCAAAAGATTGGCATGCTTGGGAGTGTTATCATGGCTATTGCCATTGCTTTTGTCATTGTATCTTGTAATAAATAAGTAAAATGTAGTACATGTGAATGGCTCTTTAGTTGGTGTAGGCCTGGCATTGAAATGCCTTTTTTGTGAATGCCTTGTTATGCTTAATTTGTAGTTTGGCAAGGTTATGTTATGCACTGCTAGTTAAGTGAAGACACCTCTTATGCACTTATGGTTTATTTAAATCTCTAATGTCCTACTATGAAATTGCAAGTGTTATCTTCGCTCAAATCCTATTATTCATATGATAAGAGAATGTAAGGGATATATGCCATTTTCTTGTTTGGAGGATCAATCTAAGAGATAAATAACAAATCTCCTATAGTGAAATCTACCATTTTTCAAAATTCTGTTATTTTGGTGACAGTTCACGGAAATTTCTGCCATTTGAGAAAATAAGAAGCAAAACTAATAATTTAGCAATGCAAGTTGAGCAAGATTGTGCAAATAAATGATCAGGACATAAAGAGTTCACATGCCACTTTTAACTTAGTACATGCATGACATCCACATGTCCTGAGTACTTAAAGTATTACAACTATGTCTAGTCTACCAAAATGAAGCACAAGCTGTCTAGTATATCCAAAATGATTCACAAAATATGAAGTATACCCAAAATGAAGCTTTCTACTTTTACTTCCTAGATGAGTGTCTCATCAATTCCCTAAGCTTAGCTACAATTGAACCAAGAGACCATTAGGAGCTATCATATGTATGATCGTGAAAGTGGTCTCTTCTACAATTTTTGATGCCAACATGAAGAAAGGGTGGTAGCTAGGCTCATTGTCACTCTGTCTTCCTTGTTCCATATGAACCCAAAATGCATACCTTGTATGATGTGATAACTATTGAATACCCTCCTAAATTGTGCTCTATCTATGAAGCACATAGACACACATAGTTGGCTTATCTCCTTGATATTTCTTTCTTGAACTACAACCTGGGCTTCACTAACCTCCTAAGCCTCCTCCTCTTTCTTCCCTCATCGTAGTGGTCATCTTCATCACTATGACCATATATTTCTTCATGTCCATCATCTGAGCTTGGAGGGTCACATAATTCAAATCCATCACCCTTGCAACTCTACCTTTCCTCTCTTCTATCATCTTCAATGCTTTGGTCATCTGCACTTTCTCATTCTTCTACCAAGCCTCTTCTTGCATGTCAAATGTAATTTCCTTTGACATTTGTGTCTCTACTAAAATCTGACAAGTCATAATCAACAAGATTTGCAGTGTCATCAAACATATCTTGTTCTGATTCTTCCCCCTTTGAGTATCTAACATTTCCATAATTTTCTTGTTTCTTCTTCTCTGCCATAATTTTCCTAAGCTCTTATATCTCCTTCTGAACATCAAATTCTTCATCAAATGAGAAACATCCTCTTGTGCTTCAGCCTCCATTAGTTGCTTCCAATAGTCACTAGGATCATCATATTCCTCATTAGAATTAGGTGATCATAGCAGGCCTCATCTTCACATATCTCTGCTATTGGAACCACTGGGATTGAATTATAAAATTTAGCAACATTCTTGCTTGGTAATAAGCTTTCAGCAGCTAGTGTCGAATTCTTGAAAACATGTAGCTTCACTCCCCTTTTATCAACAAACAATTCACACATTTCATCCACGTCACCTTCATCTCTAAGCTCAACCATTCCAGATAGCTTCTTAGCCCCTTTCTGTTGATAACACACACTATCTGAGGGTGTATAACCAAGATCTTTATAGTACGCATGAATGTTCATGCGAGTGATGGCTTATCCATCTTCTCAACAAACAGCTTTTGAGGGCCACGATCATCACGAATGAAGCGCAAAGTCCATATTTCCCTATCCATCTGAAATTAATGACACATAATGTCGGGACATGGAATCGTACCTGGCTTAATGTATGATATGTCGTCAAAGACCGAGCAACCGCTTAACGTGGATACACGTTACCTCGCGTGTATGCCCCGCTAAGGGTACGACACCGAACCAGCACTGCATACGAACTCCACCTGACCACCTGGTCGTATGTCTCACTGCTGGTCCAGCCGGCCAGAAACGGATATCATTCAATAAGCCAAATATGGTTCCGAAACCCTGTATATTGTTAATACTTGGCTTCCGCGACAAGAACCACAATCACGAGACGAGCCCGACGTCCGTGCCCACACCCTAACCCAATCGGCCGTAGCACAGATTGGTGGGTCACCCGAAGGCCTAACACCAACGTCCACACCCTGCCCAGCCGGCAGTCACATCATAGCTGGCGGGTCACTCGACTCGTGACCATGAACCTTGTACAGGAGATTCGTATTAACTCCCTACCGTCTCTTCATACACTTCAACCATACATACACTGTGTACGAAGAGCCGTTGTAAACAACTTCGCATATCATTACACAAACTCTACAGGGAGGATTACCAGATAGATAGTACATATCCCTTACATTTGGGCAATTACTTAATTTACAAACAGTTGACCCGAAGGCCTTAAGTACGAGAGGTAAATAACGGAAACATGCAGTTTTAACCCCGAGATGCAAGCTAGCATCTCAAACGACCCAAAATACCCAACATCGGTCCACAAGTTCGTAAAGCTGAAGAGATAACCGATCAAGTGTCTTCAGGAAAATAGTCGCTGAGGGAGGGTTCACTTGTTCCTAAGCATGCAATAACAATTACCAATGAGTACAAACGTACTCGCAAGTCTTAGTAGTGCTTGGACATGAAGTTTGTCAGTGTTATAATCCAGCAATAATGAATGCGGGGCAGCGTACGCACAGCAGATCTAGATGGGTGCACACGGGAGACAAAGTTTAGACAGGTTCAGGCCCTCAAGGAGAGGTAATACCCTACGTCCTGTGTTTGGTGGATGATATTGCTTGTATCCTGAGTGCCGCAGGACCTTGAGAGCGGATCTCTAGGTTGCTTTGGCTATATGTGTAGGAGAGTATGGGAACTTATGAAAGCTTATGAGAACTTGCCGATCAGGGGATCCCTACCTAGCCTTATATAGACGACCGGGGTAGGTTATAAGAGTCCTGATCGGCTTACAGATTAGTTTCCTAATTAGTTACAACAGAATCTGGGATTGCTGGGTAAGTGTTTATCCATATCTTGTACTCCAAGTCGATGAGGCACCCCCGTGTGGAAGTCGGACTCCGAATTGTCGGCTCGGCCCACCCTGTGTCCAGAGGGCCGGCTTTGTCCGCTTTGACAATACCCGGGTGCCATGCCATCGTCAGTAGCCCCTGAGTCCTTCACGATCTAGCTGCAATCTCTCGTGGCAACATCCACGTCGGGTGCCTTTGCCTTTTTCGTTTTTCCGAGTGGCATCCGCCCGATCGCCCTCTTTTGCGGTTTGCAGGAAGATTGCGAAGGACTTTACGAAGCTCCATGAATCCCGACTGAATTCCCAAGTGGCACCTGGTTACCCAAGTGGCTCAGGTCCAGCTAGTGTCCCTTTGGGGGAGTACCCTCGGAATTGGTGTCAGAACCAGAACACAAGCTGTAGCGCTTCGGTCCCAAGTTGTTCGGTGACCAACTAGTGGCCCTTTGGAGGCACACCACAACTGCCCTTCACTCGGGTGTATTCAAGTGGTTGTGGACCCCTGGAGGTCAACCACCGAAACCCTGCAAACTGTAACGTTTCAGTCCCGAGTTGTTCGGTGACCGACTAGCGGCTCGTTGGAGGGATGTTACCATTGCTCTTTATTTGGGGCGTAGCCCCTGAGCCTCTGGCCGACTGGAGCAATCGGGCAGAGGTTCTTTTGTTAGTCTGTAGATTCCTCACTGGGGGCAAGATCAGTGCACCCAGTGAGTGTAACCCCCGAACCTCCGGCCGACTGGAACAGTCGGGTGGAGATTCTTTTTGGCTTGTAGGTTCCACATTGGGGGCACGATCAGTGCACCCAATGGGTGTAGCCCCGAGCCTCCACTCGGTTCGTGGAACCGAGCGGAGGGTCCTGACGCTTTTCTCGAGTAGCTGATCTCCTTTGTTGCCTTTGCAGTGCTTCAAACGCGCCTTGAAATAGCGCATCTAATGGCCAGGTCCTTGAAGGCGGCTGCTCGATCGGTCTTTGACGCCCTCTGGGAGGCCGACCGAGGTGGTCATGGAGCGCCTTCGGCGAGTGCCGCCGACACCGCTAATAGTGTTGTCCTGTAGAAGTAGGAATAAAACGAGTGAACCATTCCATATACACTTGAAGTACTCGAAAAGGCCGAGTGCAACTTGCGTATGCATGTTTTGGTTAACTTGTTCTGTGTTTACTAATCTCTTCTTTCGTAAAAATTCATTCGTGTGTAAGTTAGCCCTTTGTGTGTGCTCTTGCCGACCCGTCATAGCCCCCATTGCGTAGAGATTAGCCGTGGGCTATTTTCCATGTAGCACAGGGTTGTGGCATAGACCGGCTATTGAAGACGAAGAGTTAACGCAGAACTTTTTACACAGTACTAAAATAATTGTTGAAAGAGAAGAGCCCGAGTGCTCTTGGGCGCACCCAGTGTGATGTAGCTCCCGAGTGTCCACTATGCGTAGCCGTGAGTGTACATAACAGGCCAATCGGAAACCCCAAGAGTTACTCGGATGGAGCGAAGAAATATTTATTCATTTATTCATATTTAAAGTATGAAAGTACAAAGCTTAAGCGTAGAAACGACTTAGTTGTTCAATGTTCCGGGCGTTGATGATGAGGTTGCCGTCCTTCTCCTTCAGTCGGTGTGTCCAAGTCGTAGTCGAGGACGGGTAAAAGGGACTCGAAGCCGTCCAAGTTGTAGTTGAGACGAGTAAGAGGGACTCGAAGCCGTCCGAGTTGTAGTCGAGGACGGGTAAGAGGGACTCGAAGCCGTCCGAGTTGTCGACTCGGAGGAGGGTCCCAGTGGAGAAGGCAATGGAGCCTCCGCCGACCGTCTAGAAGCCGAGTCGCAGAGGTGAAGTTTGCCGAGCTTGTCGGCGATGAAGTCCAGCTTTTCAAACCGAAAAAGCTGTCCTGGATCAGGGACAACATCCAGGGAAGCTGTTGAGTTTGGAGGCTGACCTGCACTGTTGCGGTGGTGGCTCTAGCACGGGAGCTCCCCCTGGGAACATCCCTAGTAGGGTTTCGTCCTGGGCCTAATGGGCCTTTGCTAGAGGGCCTCTAGTATCCAATACTCCCCCTCAAGATGGGTGATAAATATCGATCATTCCCATCTTGACACATGCTTGAGTGCACTCTTTGGTTCCCAACCCTTTAGTAAGGCAATCTGCAAGTTGCTGTCCGGAACTCACATGTTCCAACTTGATAATTCTAGTATCTAATTTTTCCTTGATAAAGAACCTATCAATTTCGATGTGCTTGGTTCTGTCATGCTGAACTGGATTGTTTGCAATACTAATAGCTGACTTGTTATCGCACCACACATTCAAGCACTCATTCTTCTGAATCTTTAGTTCACTCAACAGGCTCTTCACCCACAACATTTCGCTCAGCCCTTGTGACATAGCTCTATATTCAGCTTCTGCAGTTGATCTGGACACTACTGATTGCTTCTTGCTCCTCCATGACACTAGATTTCCACCAACAAAGACACAATAGCCTGATGTCGATCTCCGATCATCAAGAAAGTTTGCCCAGTCTGCATCACTATAGCCATCTACGTCAAGGTGTCCATTGCTCTTGAACATGAGTCCTTTTCCTGGCGTTCCCTTCAAGTATCTCAAGATTCTGTGAACAGCTTCCATATGTCCACTTCTGGGATCATGCATGTATCTGCTCACAACACTTACAGAATAGGCTATATTAGGCTTGGTATGACATAGATACAACAGCCTCCCAACCAATTTCTGATATGTCTCCTTGGCTACTGGGTCACCACACTGAGCTTCAACTTTATGATTCTGATCGATGGGAGTTGAGGCCGCCTTGCATCCCATCATACCCATATCACTCAGAAGATCTAAGGTGTACTTCCTTTGTGATAGAGCTATCCCCCTTTTGGATCTGGCCACCTCTATACCAAGGAAGTACTTGAGTCGACCAAGGTCCTTGACTTCAAATGTCTCACCCAATTTCTTCTTCAGCCTCACTATCTCCACCTCATCATCACCAGTGATTATTATATCATCCACGTAGACTGCAAGAATTGTAATCTTCTGCTTAGAGTGCCTATAGAACACAGTGTGATCACCGTTGCACTGTCCATAACCCATGTCACACATAGCACGTCTGAATCTGTCAAACCAAGCCCTAGGAGACTGTCTCAGGCCGTAAAGAGACTTCCTCAGTTTGCATACCTTGCCTTTGACTTCAGACTCATTGAGTCCCGGTGGGACCTCCATATACACCTCCTCCTGTAAGTCCCCATGTAAGAATGCATTCTTGACATCTAGTTGATGTAGTGGCCATCCAAAGTTGGCAGCACAGGACACCAGAATCCTCACTGTGTTCATTTTTGCCACAGGCGCAAAGGTCTCATCATAGTTAATGCCATACGTCTCACTGTATCCCCTAGCTACAAGCCTCGCCTTGTATCTCTCAATTTTCCCATCTGGATTCTGCTTAGCTGTGTAGACCCATTTACAACCCACTGCCTTCTTTCCGGCTGGAAGAGCTGTCAACTCCCAAGTTTTATTTTTCCTTAGTGCCTCAAGTTCCTCTCTCATCGTGGCGCACCACTTGGGGTCTTGCCGTGCTGCTCTCCAATTAGTTGGGATAGACACTAGCTGAAGAGAAGCAACAAATGCACGGTAGGAAGGTGACAGAGCCTCATAGGACACATAATTGCCGATGTCATGAGTGTCAAATCCATACCTCTTTAGCGGTCTACCAGCAGCTGCTTTAGTCCCTTTTCTAAGAGCAATCGGCAGATCTACAGTTCCCTCTGAACTAACTGATCCACCTCCAGCCTGACTTTCTCTAGATGAGTTAGAGTCATCTTCCTGTTGCTCCCCCTGCTCCTCCTGAACTGGATTCTGCTGTCCCTCATCCTGCTATTCATTAACCTCGTGCCTTCTGCCATAAACACGTGGCGGGTCACGCCACCTTTCCTGTTGTTGCTCTCCTGCTCCTGCAATACTGTGTTGTTCTCTTTCTGTGCCAGTATTCTGCACCGCCACTGGAATAACACCCATCAGAGGCTATTGATGCTGCTGCCCTTGTACATCAGTACCAATATCACTACCACCACAGGTATTCTCCCCCTCTGGACCAATGACAGGATGGTCCAGATCCTTGAACAGCAGGCTCAGATCAGTCTTCTCTCCATAATACGGTTCAGACTCCCGAAAGGTAACATCCATGCTCACAAAGGTCCTGCGTTCCACAGGACTCCAACACTTATACCCTTGTTGACCCGAGGGATATCCAATGAATACACATTTAACAGCACGCGGGTCCAACTTGTTCATTGACGGCCTGTGATCACGAACAAAAGCTATGCAGCCAAATAATTTTGGAGGCACGACAAATTTGTTTTCACCTAGGAGTAGCTCACACGAAGATTTCATACCTGTGATTCTAGATGGTGTGCGATTGATGAGATAGGTGGCAGTCAACACAGCCTCGCTCCACAGAAATTTGGGCACATTCATAGTAAACATCATCGATCGAGCAACCTCCAGTATATGCCGATTCTTCCTCTCGGCTACACTATTCTGGGGGGGTGTGTTTGAACATGAAGTTTGATGAAGAATTTCCTGTTCAGATAAGAAATCACCACACACTTTGTTAACATACTCAGTACCATTATCAGACCGAACAATCTTGATTTGGACATTGAACTGATTCTTCACAACAGCAGAGAACTTCTTAAAACATTGAAACACTTCATCTTTGTGACGCATGAGATAGACCCAAGTCATACGGGAATAGCAATCGATAAAGGTCACAAAGTACTTCATACCACTTACTGATACAACTGGACATGTCCATACATCAGAGTGCACTAACATAAATGGAGCTATACTTTTGAGCCCCTTACTCACATAGGAGGTTCTGGTGTGCTTGGCATACTCACAAGCATCACACTTCAGCTTACTTCGGTCTACACCATCCATTACATCAGGAAATACACGATACATCTTATCAAATGACACCTGTCCCATCCTACAGTGATGGATCATCGCCATGGCCTCCTTGTCTCCAGAACTGGCTACGAGCACAGTGTCCTCCGCCGAGATAGGTACACCACAGTCCATGTACCACAGCCCCCTACGCCTGGTCCCCGTCCCAATCCTCCTGCCAGTCTGCCTCTCCTGAATCAAACACATACCTTTGTCAAGAATAACCCGACAGTCTTGCTGATCAATTAAAGCACTTAGAGAGACTAAATTCATAGGAAATGCAGTAACATGTAAGACAGAGGACAGCTCGATTGTGGATGTACAGTTTACTGTCCCAATCCCTTTAATAGGCTGTGCAGTGCCATCAGCTGTACAAATAGTTTCCTGATGTGTAAGAGGATATTGGGTATATGATTTAAACTCCCTCATATTTCCAGCAACATGCTTCGAAGCCCCTGAATCTAGTACCCATTCTGAGTCTATCCTTTGTGTTGCAACAGATATGGCTGCGAGATTACCTTCATCAATGTAGACAAAGTGAGCTAGATGTCCAAAGTTCTCAGCCCCCTGTTCAGCAGAACTTGCCGCAGCACTTGTACCTGCCCTGCCATCACTCCCAGCAGCCAAGTGAGCTTGATGGGGAGATCCACCTCTACGTGCATGGTACGAAGGGTCACTGCCACGACCCCTGCCTCCACTGTAGCTACCACCACTGTAACCTCTGCCTCCCCCCTTTCTAGGAGCTATGCAATTGCGCTTCAAATGCCCTGGTTTGCCACAATTGAAACATTCTCTGGTTTCCCTCCACACTCTCTGCTCATCAACCTTGTAGGCTGATTCAGTACCACCACCCTTTGAGAACTGCAAACGTATCTCTTCCTGAGACATTGCAGCGATTGCCTCATCAAGGGAGCAGAGCACAGGCTGGTGAAGTAATGTGGCTCTCCTGCTTTCAAAAGACGGGTTTAAGCCCTTCAGGTACTGCATCACACGCCGGCGCCCAATCCATGCTTCTACAATTGCCAAGGATTCCGTGTGTGTCAGCTGAAGGGGGTCACATTGATCTAAGTCTGCCCAAAGTTGCTGCAGCTCAGCAACATATGCTAGCACACTCCTATCACCCTGATGGACATCATGCACCTTGCTCTCAATCTGAGCCATCAGCATCACATTTCCCTTCCCAGAGTACCTCTTTGACAGCAAGCCCCATACCGCCGCAGCATTGGGAAGTGCCTCAACTGAAGTTGCAATATCTGGAGCCAAAGAGTTCAGCATCCATGCAAAGATCAATGAATCGGTGGCACTCCACTTCTGCCAATCTGCACCATTCGTGTCAGCTGGTTCAACAACCTCTCCTAGGACATGTCATGTTAGTCCATTTGTCTTTAGAATGAGCAACACTCGCTTGGACCAGCTCAAGTAGTTGCTCACCCCCTCCAGCTTGACAAGAACAGGCATAAGCTCCAGTTTCTGGACCGTCTCTGACTGTGGAACAATGGCACCAGAAGAGGATGGATTTTCCGCATTCTTGGCGGTGAGAAGCTGGGCAAGCTTCTCCAAGGCTGTGGCCAACTCAGTCCCCATTTCAACAACTCCTTGATGCACCAGAGCCCCTTCAGCAACTCAGCAGCACCTTCTTCTGCCGGCTTCACTGCCGACCTCTTCTTCCTACTTCCCTGCTTCCTCTTTAGCTTTCGCCTCAGCCTTCTTCTTCTCCTCTTCTTCTATAGCAAGAGCCTCTGCTCTAGCCTTTTCTACAGCTGCACGTGCTGTCGCCTCTGCTTTCTCCCTCTTCCGACCCAGCACTATCTCAATAGCTGGTTATCCCTGCTCCTCAACCCAGACGGCAGCAAGCAACCAACAGCAGCAGCGCTCAGCGACAATGACGATGACCCGTTGGCCCTCCTTTTCCTGCAGCAGTGCGCGCAGCCCCGGCCGCCCGTCCTTTCCCCGGCCACCTGCTGCCTCCGCCTTGGCCGCCCGAGCCCGGCCCCTGCTGCCTCTGCTCCCGTGCGAGCTCCGCCCTCCAGCCGCACGCGCGCGAGCAGCGCCCACGAGTCCCCTGCTGCCTCTGCCTCCCGTGCGGGCTTCCCCCTCCAGCTGCGCCTGCCGTGCCTCCTCCTCTTGCAGCACGCACCGCGCCGCCTCCTGTAGCACCCGCCGCGCCGCCGGTCAGCACCACCTCCCCGTGCCCTCACGAGCTCTGCCGCGCCGCTCAGCACCGCCTCCCCAAGCCCTAGCTCTGATACCATGTTGAGTTTGGAGGCTGACCTGCACTGTTGCGGTGGTGGCTCTAGCACGGGAGCTCCCCCTGGGAACATCCCTAGTAGGGTTTCGTCCTGGGCCTAATGGGCCTTTGCTAGAGGGCCTCTAGTATCCAATAGAAGCATATCTCACGATGCTGCCCGGAACGAAGTCACCGTAGTTGTTGAAAGAACCCATCTAGATCTATCTGGATGGATCTATGTGCACAACCCCTACCTGGCGCACCAACTGTCGGTGTTATAATTTGGCAATAATGAATGCGGGGCAGCGTACGCACAGCAGATCTAGATGGGTGCACACGGGAGACAAAGTTTAGACAGGTTCAGGCCCTCAATGAGAGGTAATACCCTACATCCTGTGTTTGGTGGATGGTATTGCTTGTATCCTGAGTGCTGCAGGACCTTGAGAGTGGATCTCTAGGTTACTTTGGCTATATGTGTAGGAGAGTATGGGAACTTATGAAAGCTTATGAGAACTTGCCGATCAGGGGATCCCTACCTGGCCTTGTATAGATGACCAGGGTGGGGTTATAAGAGTCCTGATCGGCTTACAGATTAGTTTCCTAATTAGTTACAATAGAATCCGGGATTGCTGGGTAAGTGTTTATCCCTATCTTATACTCCCAAGTCGATGAGGCGCCCCCGTGTGGAAGTCGGACTCTGAATTATCGGCCCGGCCCACCCTGTGTCCAGAGGGCCGGCTTTGTCTGCTTTGACAATACCCGGGTGCCATGCCATCGTCAAAGTTAACATGGCATTAACAGGAATAAGAGCATCAGTTCTACCATGCTAATGAACATCTTAATTTAACAAGAACCCATAATATGACATAACCAAGTGGACATTCACTAGGCCATAACATGTTCCAGCAGATCAACATCATATAATCAACAGAAACTCATGAGATGACCGAGTAGATCAGCATCATATAATCAACAAAAACTCATGAGATGACCGAGTAGATCAACATCATGCAGTTTAATTTTTTTCAATCAAGGAGACATTGGTTGCTCGTTAACCCATGAATCCTCTCATGGGATATCCCCACAGAGACTCAGATGGTCCATCACATAAGGGTAGCTAGTCCTCAGCGAGTGGGAACCAACCAGAGGACATCCGTGGTTCCCTCACAACCAATTGTCTCATGGCTTATCAGGAAGCATCCCGTCAGGATCGCCGCTGTAACATCCGATGGCTCGATATCAGGCTCGAGCGACCAATCTCGATATCAGGCTCGAGCAACCACACCATCGTTACAGCCCATCCCACGACCATGCTCCCACGTCTCTCACCTCACTTATTAAGGGTTCAAGTTGATAGATCGTCAAGTTAAACCTTAACATGATAATACCATCACAAAGCATTCAACTAAGGTAAACAATTCATAAACATGACATGCGATAACTAGGTAATGACGATAAAAAAAGCATGGCAATGTCGCAAGCTCAGCTTGCCTGGACTGGGGAATTCTTCGGATTCCTGGAAATCAGATTGCTGAGGCTCCACTCCCTCGTCGCCGATTTCTAGGGTTTTGCAAATACGATGACGAAAAGAACGGAAATAACTAGATAAGAATTCAATATGACATTACATGAATTTTATATGGAATGCACAGCAATCGCTAATCATTTAGGGTTGGGAATATGCGCAAGTGATTTCAGGTCCTTTGGAATTGAGTATCAAAAGCTAGGGCTTTTAACAATTACCGTCGACCGATTAATCTTTAATTGACTATTCTTCTTAATTAATTGATTCCTGGACATCAAAATATTATGGGATTATTTTTAAGTGGTAATATATGATTTATTGGTCATGTTGGCAAAATTTCACAATTTTTGGGCAAAATTGAATTTATAGGGATTTATACAAGGTTTAATGCATTTTTAATTAATCCTAGAAATTTCCAGCACAATTATATAGCCAAAATTATTTTTAATGGATACTTCATGTTGCACTGATTCCAAATATAAAATTCTCATAATTTTCTTAGTTAGTATGAATTTTTGGTGAATTTTATAAGCTTTCAGCCATTTTTAAATATTTTCTGCAATTTTTCTAATTACAAAAATAACCTAAAATACCTTTTATACCTAAACTATTCTAGCCTAAGTCACTGACCAGTGGGCCCCTAGGGTACTCTTTTTATTTATTTATTATTTTTTCATTTTTCTTTTTCTTTTCTCTTTTCTTTCCACTTTTTTTTGTTTTTGGCCCGGAGGGTCCGGGCCACCGGGGCGGGAAGCGGGCCGGCTCACCGGCCGGCTTCGCGGGCCGCGCAAGGAGGGGCCGTGGGCCTTTGGGCCACGGGAAGGGGAGAGGGGCAGGGGAGGCTCACCGCGGCGGCCAGGGAGGAGGTGACGACAGGAGAGCGGCGGCGGGGTCGAGGAGTCCGGCGGCGGCGGCGGCGGTGGGTTGCCGGAGGCGGGGAAGAGGAGACCGGGTCGGTGCCGGGGAGGGGAAGAAGCAGCGGTGGCGGGCGGCGGAGCTCCCTCGGGCGGCGGCAAGCTCGTTCCCGCCTTCGGTGGCTCCCTCGGGCGGCGGCACGGAGAGGGAGAGAGGCGGGCAGCCGCGGCAGGAAAAGGCGGGGCCGGCCGACCGGCCGGCATGGGTGCGGGGGCGCGGTGGCGGGCGGCGCCACGCGCGAGGAAGGGGGCCCGGGGCAGGCGCGTGACGCGTGGCGCGCGGGAGGCGAGGGCTGGCGTCAGTGGGTGGGCCCCCGCTGACGTCAGCAGAGAGAGATTTTTTTTAACGTGCTGTTACACTTAACAAATAGCTATGGATGAACAAATTAATTAGAATTTTGAAATTCTTCTAAACCCTGTTCACCAGCCATAATGCTCAAAATCAAATCGCGTGCAACAACCACATAACTACTCACATATGGCAAACACATTGTAATCAACCCTAAATATTTGCATTTTTATGAAATTTCACTCAAAATCAAGATTTACTCAGAACGAACAACCCCTAATGCTGAAAAAGAGAGCGAAATCTAATCCTAACTAACACAAAACAGAGAGGAAAGGGTAGGATGGACGAATGTGATCAAAATCCTCATCAAAAGTAGAGTGTAGTGCCGATGATGATCCTGGAGCAGTCATTTCTACAACTCTTTTCGGTGATGTGGGATGTGCTTGGGTGGGTGCAAGAGGAAGTGGATGGGTCGGCCAGTGTAGTACATGTTTGGGTTCAACCAATAAGTTCTACAATCCATGTCAGACGCGCCCCACGAAGATACGTCTTCGAGTTGGCCCCAAAATTGCAGTGTTGTCCACGCCACGTAGGATTGACCAATGGGACCGCTTTGTCAGATCGCTTCCTGACGCAAAATCTGGTGCGAAGTGGAACTAGATGTTTAAAATCTAGTGCAAAATGGTGATAAATATAAAACCAGGTATAACCTATCACAAATGTACAAATACATGGTTCAAAGCAACATAAACTATCGATTTTTATCTCTTTTCCCCCTTTCGTGAAGTGTCCGACTGAGAAGGGAATGATGTGCATGTTTCTTTATGCTTCTGGAAAATAGCACTTTACGCGACCTGGTGCGTGTGATGAATACTTCGCACTGGCTGCAAGCCTGCCATGCAACACTACACTGCATAGAAAAGAAAAGAAAAACATCCTAGAGAAAAAAGTGAAGACAAAATGTTGTGTTACCACATTACAATATATAGTATTGTATTCTACAGCTTGGGACAAACTTCAGGCACAAAGATATGGCAAATTGGTTCTCAAGTTAACTTACACCCTGTTTAGAATGTGAAGGTGTATAGAAAGAAAACATCATACTCTCACCGGATGAAAGGCTTCCTATGAAATTTGTATGGCTTCTAGCTTTCCAACTTTAAAACGATCCAAAACACGTACAATAATGTTAACGTGAAATAAGTGGCTACCTAGGAGAACTAACCTGATTCTCTCCATCGTTCAATTCCTATTGCACCGAGATTCATGGCACAATGTTCTTTAAACAAAGGAAAGCTTTCATTACTCTCGACTTCTACACCAACTGGAGGTGCACGAAACCATAATCATTGTAAAGATCGAAAGATGTAATCAAAAGACCGAGAAATTCAACAAAAGGAAAGAAAAAAGGCACACAAAGACAAAATGCAAACACATTATCTTGCCTAGACAATGACAATGCAACCCCTAAGTACTAGGCCAGCTACGCAATTTGTCTACGTTAGAGGTTAGACTAACTATGTTGTAGTAGCTGACACAATGACAAACCTTTTGAGACTTCCTCAAACCTCTTAGGGGGTGTTTGGTTGGGCTTCTAGGCAGCTCTCTATTGGGAAAAGTCTAAGCCCAACCAAACACCAGGCTTTGGGGCAGCTGGTGCTAACAGCTGCTTCTGAAATCATGTGCAAATCGGGCTATTGCGGGAAGCTGGCGTGCTTCCCGCAATCTCCCCTGCCCTCGAGCTGAGTTCCCCTTGCAGTTGTCAAAAATTACAACAGCTTGCCATTCTCCGATCTTGCCGTCCCCGCCGACTCCGCCGACTGCCGTCCCCGTCGTCTCCAGCAGCGCCACCACCGCTGCTTACCACCACCTCCTCCGGCCACCACTGCCGCCAACCACCGCCACGGCCGACCGCAACCGACCGGATCAGGAGCGCTCCATCCTTCCGGCGCCTCCACTGAAGAGCACGTCAAAGAGCGCGTCGGAGGTGGGGAAGGAGAAGAGCGGGACGAGGCCTAGGCCGCCGGGCCCAGCAGCAGAGAGGTCGAGGATAAGGAGGTAGACGCGAGCGCCTTCCCCGCCATCCACGCTGTTTGCGCCGTCCCTGCCTACCTCGCCATCGATGCCGTCCCCGGCTACCCCACCGGATCCGCCTCTGCCTCCACGGCCGACGGGCTTCAGCTCCGCCGCGCCCACCGCCCCACCCACTGCCGCGTCCGCCGTGCCCTCCATCGCCACCGCCACCGCCCAGCAGGAGGAGGAGGAGGAGGCGGAGCCGCGCTGGAGTCATCCTCACATCCATCCGCCGGTGGAGGAGAACGGGGGGAGCTGTCGGGGCTTGGAGCTGGCCGG
The DNA here is from genome assembly GCA_019208055.1 of Stipa capillata. NCBI lineage: Eukaryota > Viridiplantae > Streptophyta > Magnoliopsida > Poales > Poaceae > Stipa > Stipa capillata. The sequence goes on along the minus strand of JAGXJF010001639.1, from coordinate 220,528 downwards.
AGGCGAGTTGGAGATGGGGATGGGCGCGCGGGGAGGGGAGGAGGGCCGCGCCCTGTGCCTACCGCATGCTCGCGCTCCTCCGCGGCTGCCTCGTCCCGTCACGCGTGCGCCGTCACCTCCGGCCTCCCCGTGGTTGCTGCCGGGCCGGCTGCACTCCAGACGCGCCTCATCGGCATGTACATCCTCGTGCGCCACTTCCGCGACGCTGTCGAGGTCTTCTCCTGCGCCGCGCTCGGCGCGCTCTCCCTCGGCCGCCTTGTGCACCGCACCACGCGGGCGCTCGGTCTCGACCGTGACATGTACATCGAGAGCACGCTGATCAAGATGTATGCGGACGCCGGCCTCCTCGTGGATGCGCGCGAGGTGCTCGACGGAATGGCCGATCGCGACTGTGTCCTGTGGAATGTGATGATGGATGGGTACGTCAAGGGCGGGGACGTCGCGAGCGCAGTGGGGCTGTTCAGGGCCATGAGGGCGTCCCGTTGAGAACCCAATTTTGCAACTCTGGCGTGCTTTTTGTCAGTGTGTTCCACGAAGGCTGACTTGCTCTCTGGGGTGCAGCTCCACACCCTGGCTGTGAAGTATGGTTTAGAGCCTGAGGTGGCAGTGACTAACACTTTGGTGTCAATGTATGCCAAATGCCAATGCTTGGATGATGCCTGGAGGTTGTTTGGCCTGATGCCGCGGGATGACTTGATAACATGGAACGGAATGATATCCGGGTGCGTTCAGAATGGGCTTGTTGATGATGCATTGGGATTGTTCTGTGATATGCAGAAGAACGGTGTTCAGCCAGATTCAATTACACTGGCGAGCTTGTTACCAGCTTTGACTGATTTGAATGGTTTCAAGCAGGGGAAGGAGATACATGGTTACATTGTCAGGAAGTGTGTGCACATAGATGTCTTCTTGGTGAGTGCTTTGGTGGACATATATTTCAAGTCCAGGGATGTGAGGATGGCGCAGAATGTCTTTGATGCTACAAAGACAATCGATGTGGTTATTGGCAGTACAATGATCTCAGGTTATGTTCTTAATGGGATGAGTGAATCGGCAGTGAATATGTTCTCAAAAATGCATATGAAGGAAGGTGTTATCTGGAGAGTGCACTAATGGACATGTACGCAAAATGTGGTAGGCTTGATGATGGTGATATGCCACCCGGGTATCACCAAGGAGGGCGAATCCGGCCTCCCGGCCACGGGATGGGCCGGGCCGACTACTCGGAGTCCGACTACAACACGGGGGCACCTCACCGACGTGGAATACAAGACAAGGACTAATACCTGTCCGGCTTACCCGGAATCAGTTGTAACCAAATAGGAAACATATCTGTTAACCCGATCCGGACTCTGTAACCCTACCCCGGCCGGCTATATAAGGCTCGGTAGGGGACCTCCGATCGGCATCGCTTTACATCCAGCATCGTCTCCATTGTTTCATAGCTCAGGCCCCTTCGAGATCGATTCTCTAGGGCCTGCGGCACTCGGGATACAGCAATACCAGCTACCAAACACAGGACGTAGGGTATTACCTCTCCGAGAGGGCCTGAACCTGTCTAAATCTTGTCTCCCATGTGCAGCCATCCTGATTTGCTGTGCTCACACCGCCCCATAATTAGTATTGCCGGAATAATACTCCGACACTTGACTTGAGCCATTATCTCTTACATACTTGTCTTTGTATCATACTTGTCTTTGTATCATGTATGTATATGGATGGCAACTACAATGATAAGTGTGAATATATGATGAAGATATATGCTTTCCCTCTAACAAGTAACAAATTGATCACAAGTTTTGATCTTCTTGCGCCTCCTTTTCAAGTTACAGCATACTTGTAATTTATCTCTGAGAAAAAATCGATTGTGTCGTATTAATTTTCTGAATGTTTCAAAATTTTTTAAAAATTTTGAAATTTTCTAAAATTTTCTGAATTTTCTGAATTTTCTGGATTTTTCTAAATTTTTGAAAATTTTCTGATTTTTTAGAATTTTTGATTTTTTAGAATTTTTTAATTTTTATTTTTTTAAGTTTTTCTGAATTTTTTTGAATTTTTTAGATTTTTTATGATTTTTTATTCAAAAAATTATATAATATATACTCTAGGGGCATTTCAGACATTTCTTCATACAATAGCCAACAGCCACAGCCCAACCAAACACATACAATCACAGACTCACGTGTCAACAGCCACAGCCGCTTCTCCAAACAGCCAGCCAACAGCCGCTTTTCCAACAGCCACAGCCCAACTAAACACGGCCTTAAAACTTGTTGAAACTAACTCAATACTTCTATAGAACAATCGAAGTACACGAAAAACAATTCAGGTGAAATTTGATTGGAACCTTCTTGAATATTCAACCATGAAAACAGAATCTTTATAAAACTTATAGTATTTTTGGAACTAAAACGAAATGCATGAAACTTGTCTCAAACATTTGCTAGATACTTCAGCCTTGAATGAGAAACCTTGCGTAAAACTTTTCTAAAACTTGCTTTAACCTACCCTGGTAGAAAATCCATATAATGCTAGTGCTATATGCCTAGCTCACTTTCCTAGTAGGCGTCTTGCTCATACTTAGTTGTTAGATCAACATCAAACCATCGTAGTTTTGTTCTAAAAAAAGCCATCGTTATTTTCATCTCACTTCATATATAGTATTAATCTAAAAAAAATTCTTCCGTGAGATAGAATTTGAGGAATTGAACCCCGAGAGAAAAATAAAAACGATGTTAAGTTAGAAAGAATTATTGGAGTGGTTGAACTTTAATTGAAAAATAAAAGTACTTTGCGGTAATGGTTGGCTACGTATAATTGCACATATCTTCATATTACACTTTTAGGCTTTTGTATTGTGCAATTAAGATTTATAAAAATTCTAAAAAATTATGAATTAGCAAAATCATTCCTAATATACTTGTGAAGGAGCCTCAGACACTATAGAAGCGATAATGTCAGCTTGATCTTAAAACAGACAACTGAATTGCACAATAACACACACTACACCTACAGCTACCACGAGCCGAGCCGAGTAGGCTTGTGGCTCGGCTCACCCAAGCTCATGGAAACACGAGCCCACCTGCAACGAGCTTAGAAACAGGCTTGTCTCTCGCGACCCGGCTCGGCGCGGCTCACAAGTCATTCTCTATCCTCATGGAGCCGGAGAGGTAGCCTAGCACGAGGTCATAGGCACGTGTGCATAGAGGGAAGGGAGGGGTTGCAGGTAGCCTAGACCTTGTAGAATGTTCTGTGGATGAATTCATGCTTTTATCATGTCATATATACTTACAATTGTTGAGTTGTTGAATATATGCTTGTTAATTATCGGGTTTTTAGCAAAGATTATGTCAGTTCTTTTTGTGCAACGAGCACCTGAGCAACTCACGAATCTTTTAAGCTCAGCTCGACGAGCTACACGAGTTGAAAAGGAGTCTCAGACGCGACTCGTTTGACCTCTGGGTTGAGCTAAGCCCGGACTAAGTCTTAATGAGTCAAAGTCGAGCCGAACTTTATTTCCAGCTTAACTACATCACGACGCAAACATGCCGGTAGCTATATACCGGAAAAGGCCACTTACAAGGGCAAAGGTACTATCGAGAAAGAGTTTTCCCCACAGAAAACGCTGCCGGGAAATAGAATCACCAGCAGATACCAGAATTCCCGGTAGTTCTATTGCCTTAGAAAGTATGTGGGTTTTTTTTTCTCCTGACGACCCAAGCATATTGTACACGTAACAGTCCGTCAAGAAAATTGCACTGATTATACATAAGCACAATTCTGGTGATTAATTACTTACACCACATGCGTATATTAATCACCAAATCCAGCATATCATGTCAAGGGCCGCTGACACTTCATGTGTACCAACTCACATGGGCCACCAACGAGTCAAAGACGTGTCCAGGAGAAGAGATTTGATTTGAGTAAATTGGATCAGATATTTTGGCCACAATTACAACTTACACCACATATTATCCAAAATATCAATTGGGACCAGAACCAATGGGTTCGGAACATATATCCTTACCTATAGGTTGGGTGATCCGGTCCACCTGTCAGGTGCCATGTGGAGGCTACCTCACCAGGTGCCATGTGGAGGCTACCTCACTCATCTCTTTGCCACGTCCACATCGCCTCACTCAAGTGGCACACACACACACAATGACTTCTTTTCATTCTTTCTATGGCACAATCACAAGACTGTTGTTTGCTGTTTGAAACTATACTCCCGAAAGCATTTCATGGTGGCCTTAAAATATATCAAGAAAGAGGGTCATGGATCATAACATAGCGTATGCATGAAAGACAGAACGGGGCCCATACAACGAGCGAGCCATGCATGCATGAGAGCACGTGGACTCATCTTGTCATCATCATCCATTAACTAAGCAACGTCGATCCCACCTATATATCTATCTACTCCATATATAATCACAATCACATTGCCTAACCATAGATTCCCAAGAAGGCAAAGTACACTGCAGCTAAGCTTTTTTTTAGTACAGCCAAGGAAAAGGAGCACAGTACTAGCTAGTGTACCAACTACATTTAGGGCCCCAGCCACCTAAACTAGCCCGTTCGATTTGTCTGCTTCGATCTGGGCCTTTTAACCTTTTCACTTGCCCCGGCCGGCAACTGAACGGCACCGAGCGTGGAATCTGGGTAACAACTTGAGTCTTGACTTTGGGTTTAATGCGTTGTGCGCGTCAATTATATATGTTCATGTTGTTCTTCTCTTTTTAGGTCAAGGCTCCTAATCTTCAACCGTCCTCTTCACCTGCTGCTTGCTGTTAGTTGATAGCTAATCTAGCTAGCTATCGGAGTACGTGCATGCTTTGTGATTGTGATCCATCGAAGAACGCATATGCATTTTGTGATTGTTGATCTCTAGGTCTTGTACAACTAAATGTAAAATGTGGGTTTCTGGAGAGGTGAATTATAAAAAAGAACACGTATTTTCTTTCCATATATATACGATAGAAAATATGCTCATTTTTCTAGCATTGGTACTTCTTTTTACAGGGCTCGTGGCATTGGTACTCAGGCACCGATGCTTTCAGTTGCTTATACCTATGATTAGCTCTAACGAATATATAGTAATGCAATACATGCATGTGCTTGGTGATATATGATAATATGCATTCGCTTTTAAGCAACCATTTAGAAGCACTTTGCATTATACATGCTTTACAAAAAACTCTCTACGTACAAGTGGCCAATCATATAAACTTTTATGGAACATACAAACTGTTCGAATGAGCCATTTAGATGCTTCACTGGAAAAGCGCAGGAACTTGGAGAGAGAAAGATACTTGAAGTCTAACCAATCTCATGTCCAGGTTTCCTCCCAATTTCATGGATTGTCGTGGAAATTTAGGTACGCGTTACTTTGTTCAGAACGGACATACATATGAAATTTTTGCACGGGATCCCAGTCCTACAAAAAATCCTCCATTTGTCTTCGTTTACAAAATAGGCCGACCAACACCGTTGTGTTTGCTTGCGTAAGTGATGCTTACTTTAGTCACAACCCTTTCAATTTATTTGGTAGGTGCATGAAAACTGTAGTGAGAATATGACCACACATACAAAATGCTCATATATTCTTTTCGCGTGCATATCGTATATGATATATCCTTATCTAGCTAGTTTGTTGTGGAGGGCCACATGGCGTTGACCTACCTTGATCATGACAGAATTGAAAAAAGTGAGAGCTAGCCTAGCAAACTGTAGTGAGAATATGACCACACATACAAAATGCTCATATATTCTTTTCGCGTGCATATCGTATATGATATATCCTTATCTAGCTAGTTTGTTGTGGAGGGCCACATGGCGTTGACTTACCTTGATCATGACACAATTGAAAAAGTGAGAGCTAGCCTAGCAACTAACGTACGTTCTGCGCTGACGATAACGAACCAACAACAGCTAGCGTTAGCTATCTAACCTTATGATGAGTTCGATCGATGAAGTGACCTGCTTCGCTCATGCATATACACTTTCGTTCGAGAGCGATCGATGTGTGTGCATGCATGGTCAATTAATTCACCCATTCACACGCACATATGACATACCTAAGTGCTACGTACATTGACCTAGCTAGGAGGTTGAAAGACATACTGGCTCCTATAGCTGCGGATGCATGTCACCTGACTAACGAACCAGCTAATTGGCTAGTTACCAAATTAAGAGGATAGTAGATTGACCTTTTCCCACTCCACGGACAACGAAATGATCCAAGAACCGTGTGACGACAAAACCCTACGTACTGCCGGTGTAGAGCACGCCGCCGGGCAACTAGATTTCTCGGTGCGACCTTAATGCCGGACGCAACTGTTTCTAATCCGATTTAGACACTGTTAATTAATTGTCGCGTCATCGCGTCAACTTCTACACGTGAAATTGCTACGAGTAGCCATCGACGAGCAAACTAGGTGCGCAGCGTGGTATACATTCACAGGCGCTAGCTAGCCCTAGGCCCGCGCACCCTTTCCCAAATACAACTGATTATACGGTATGCATCGCTCTGGGTGAGTTAATTTGTAGACGGAGAGAGACCCGATGACACCAAGCCATTCGACGTAATCCGGACGGAAGCCGGTTTGTGGGCCAAGGAAGAGGCAACAGGGCACAGATGTCATTATCAGCGGAGCTTAGTATTTAGAGATGTGACGTTGTGTTAGAAATACCTATTTGTAGGCTTGTAAATAACTTTTTCTCTCTGTTAATGCATCGAGACGCAAGGCTTTAGAGTGTCTAAAACAAATTGATGATGTACCAAAGAAACATGTCTATTTATACCCAAACAAAACGAAAAATGGCGTACATTTATAGTTGTTGTTTAGACTCTAAAGCTTGTTTTTGTACTCACATAAATGGTCAATTATGCCCAAAATTTGCAAGGTCCACACTCTATCCAACAGTACACATCTACCAAGAAAATCGGGTTCTCAAAACACCTAAATATGCATTTTGGTTTTCTTCAAACCACCAGATGTGTGCGCACCTAGGTTCTCTCGTGAAAAATACTAAAATGATCATGGGTGCACTTGATCCCTAATAAAAAACACACTTCCAAGTTTTGAAAAACAATCTGGAAACTACATGATCCTGATGAATAATATGTATGTTCTCCTAACATTTTTGGATAAAAGTTATGTTTGTTTGTATCTTGTACAAAGAAACAAATTGTATACATTTCTAGTTGTTATGTTAAACCTCCTCCTTTTTTTCATAGCACACAAATAGAATTTATTTTGGTCTAAAACTTATTGGTTCGTACGTACGTCATCCCAAACATATATGTAGGACTTTCTCAGAACTTTTAAGTATCTGTCTTTTTTTTAATAGAAAAGGAGGCAAAAGGTTTGCCTTGGTTCATTAATAGAGGAGAAGTTTAAAACAGAAAGCAAAAGAAGAGGCTACAAATTGATAAGACTAGACTTAACAAGGAATGAATTATTCTCCCGGCATAATATTCCCCAAGGATTCTCGGCCCCAACACCCAATTTGCAGCTTCAGACTTAATGTTGGAGAAAATGATCGCCGGTCTTATTTGCACATTGCGAAATATCCACGCGTTACGCTCCTTCCAGATTTCCCACGAAACAAGCATTATGAGGGAAGTGAGCGCCTTCCTTTGACTTCCTGGGCTGGTAGTGAGAGAGAGCCATCACTCTTTGACGGATGCAACATTTTTGTTTAGAATATTAAGTATTTGTTTTGAATTATTTACAACGTCTGGGTGCAGATACACCCTGCAGAAAATCCACACTCCTTTAGTTAGATAGCTAATTTAGTAGGTAGCAAGCACTCATGTGTGTGTTTTGTGAATCATGGCGAAAACACCGCAAGGAATTGGCCTTTTAGTGATGAAAGCCTGTTTACTCACTAATACATGGAGTATTTAGTAACAAAAAATTTGGGTCTCCGTGCTACCTCATGATGTCACGACGTCGAGCTCACATCCCCTGATGAGTTGAGCCTGCACATTGTCAGGATGTCGAGGTTCCATGACGTCGCCACGCCAAGCTCTCCCACCATCCTGAGGCGGGCAAGACGACGAGCGTCGAGACTATCCCCAAGAATATTCCGCAAATATTCCTAGAAGGCAGGGAAAATGAAGATCCAACCTTTGTACTGTACTTCCTCAAAAAGAGAGAAAAATTATAATCTTCCATTCCATATCCCCTCTCCCTATAAGTGAGTGGGGGCATCTCACTTGTAAGAATTCTACTCGTTAGCAATACGAAGGTTTTCACTTTACCCTGACACAAGGGTTTTTACTCTTTACTCCACCTTAACACAAGTGTTTTCTATTACGCCTATCTCGTGCTGCACCTCGATGGACTACTCAAACATTACACTTTCTCGTATTCTTTGTGTATCTTTGAAGGTCGACGTAATCAATTAATCGGGGGTGCTTAAAAAGTACACTGTCTAGTCTCGTAATCACGACAATCACAAGACATGTTAATAGTGACGATTCAATAGTGATGAATTAGAGCCTTTTCACTATTTCAATTTTTCATTGGTGGCAAAACATTTTGTCATCACAAGGCTCTATAGTAGTGATGACTTTGCAACGACGAATGTGCATGTTGTCACAATTTAATCTATAACTGGTGGTGAGACATTGTGTTGTCACAAGCCTACATAATAGTGATGACTTTGTAGTGAAAAATTAGCATATTGTCACAATTTTATCTACCATTAGTAGCATAATATTATGTCGTCACAAGATTTTGAACTAGTGACAACTTTGTAGTAACGAATTAACATGTTGTCAAAGTTTTATATGTAGTTACTGGTAATAACATATCTCCTCGCAAGAACACTTCAACAATGATGATTTTATAGTGATGAACTATTTGTTATTATTATTTAAGTTCTGCAAATAGTTAGAAAATAGTATGGCCTCATTAACAGTGACGATTTTGCGTTATCAATAATGGAGAGGAAATTTGAAGGACCACAATTTTGGCAGCACATGTAACATTTAACCACAATTTTTAGAACATTTTCCACGCAACCATAACTTTGGGGGTAATCTACAACAACTCTTAACAGGCAAACTGATCATTAGGACCTAATTGCCAGTGCTTACATGGCAAATAGTATCCATACAAAAGCCAATCCGCGTCGACCAGGGCAGAAAAAAAGAGAACGACGTCGATTTGGCGCGGCCATGGCTCAAGCTCGCCGTAGATATAGTGATCCCGATACTTAGGTCACGATGAAAACAGAACGAGAACGTCCAGATGGTGCCAACTGTGGTCACGCATGGGTCCAGGCTCTAGATATCCCCGGCGGTGAGATTCACCGCTACAAGTAGCGGGGCAACAGGGCAGCCTGCCTCTGATCTGAGCAAGGGGAAATGACAAGTAGGCTCGGTAGAGCGTGTGTAGGGGTGGAATTGCTGAGATGCTCACCAGGGAGGGAGATCAAGGGCAGCGGACAGCAGCCATATCAACTCTTAGCCAACTATTTTACCATGATATTCAATTGATGCAATATATTATATTTGTTGCAAAACGATATTCGTGATGCAAAGAAAAAGATATTGTTGAGTTTAACAATTTATACTACCACAATTTTCTAGGTGTTATAAAAAAAACATTTGTTGCACTAAATTGTCACGGTTTTAATTACTGCAATATCTACTTGAATGTGTATGTGAATTACTGTATATGTGTATGTGAATTAAACACGTTTATATCCATGTTTTTGACCCTCTACTGACAATCCTACAGGTGGCTGCATTGATTCACTCAAATCTTCACGGGAACTCCAATCGTTCAGTCTCGGATGGAAAATCTCCAATTACATGTGGACCCTGCCAAGCTACCACTATCCATGCGACCATAAATGCCATGTCCAACATCCTTGCCACGGTTTGTGCAAATTGCCAAGTTCTAAAAAAATAGATCTCTAGGAACTACCTTCTTCACACGATCTGCAAATCTTCCTGCGCATGATTAGGATAACTCACCTTAATATCCACAACTGACGAGCCTTCTTAGTTAACGTGCCACTGCATCGTGCACGTTCCATCTCCATTCACATCTCAATTTCTCTGAGTCTCCTCTTGCTACACGGCTAGAGCGCCACCATGCACCATGAGAGCGAGACTGTGTGTCCCGAGCATCATGTGCTGACCGCCGCCAAGAGCGCCAGCCTCTGTTCGAGCACCATCTGCATCATCGTCAAGTGCTCCGGCCACGAGCTATGGTCGCCATCCGTTGCTACATATTGGAGCCTGCCCTGATCAGCATCGCGACCTCTGTTGCCTGCTAGCTGAACCACCATAGCACTATCGTCTTGGCTAGCGGTGGCCTCCCACACAGATCATCGACACCATCAGTCATCTAAGTATGAATGGCCTAGGTGCCCTCGTCGACCTCCTTCGCGAGCTCCGCTGGCCCTCCATCTTGAGCGCAACCTCAATTATTTTTTCGTATTATAGTACGAATTATTCAGGTTAGAAACAGACTCCTCATGATTCAGATTTAAGTTTCATGTTAATAAGTTATTCTCGTGCACTAGTTTGACACATATGTACATTGAATTACTTAATTGCAAATTATTTTGCAGGTCTAGATGATTCGAGGGAATTGAAGCAGAAGTGAACGTGGCAAAAATGATTCTGAGCTTCTAGAGAAGCCTTTCGTTACAAAGCTTAGTGTACAGAGACTACAGATGCACCACTTAATTATGCCAAATGTTGTCACACGTGAATATCATCTTCATCACAAATATAGTAGTTAATATTAGTTAATTGTCCATCGCGAGCTAAATTCTCATCATAGGAACATGAAATTTGTGAGGACAATTTGTCACAGATTATGGGAAAGTCGGCCCTTTTGCTGGTGGAAAGATTGCAAACCAAGGTGGAGCCCGAATGCAAGATCTTTGTCTGGCTACTCCTTCGTGGGAAGGCGCTTACGGGAGATAGACTAGGCGTACGTGGCTGGCGCCATGAACAATCATGACGTTTGTGCGATACTGAGTTCTAGATAAATAAGCACCTTGCCAGGGAGTGCATCTTCTCCAAAGAGGTCTGGGGAATTGTGGCCGGTGCCCGGTTGGCAAGCGCTGGCCACTGCGCAAAGATCAACCAGCACCCATCTTGATTGCTCGTGGGATTTGGATACAACCGGTTTGGACAAAGACCAGAAGAGAAATTTTGGACGTGCGCTCATGTACATCCTTTGGGAGGTGTGGTTAGAGCGCAACGTAGAATTTTCCAAGAAGTATCTTTAGACGTGATGGATGTCACTTACAAGGTGGCGCAGGACCTTGGAAGGCAAGTTGGCTGTGAGAATGAGCAAATGTAATTTTCTAATTCTTTGGGCTACCTGTGTAAATATCTCTTCTCTACTTAATGAGAACGTCAGAGCGTCTGCCTTCAGCTTCAAAACAAATTGTGAAATATCATAGGAAAGGCCAAATAAAGCATTGTGGAAAGCACAATTAAAGTAATTTAAAAGAACTTTGCTTAGTAATGTCTAGTATCTTTTAACAAAGGATTGCTTAGAAGCAGATCGGGGTTGGTATTAGAGTAATACATTAAGCCACTCGATCACTAATCAATCATTTAGTCGTTTTAAGTCCTGAATTCATGGATCAAGTTGTGAGAAACCACACGCACATTATTTTGGAAATTTTCAATTTTATTAATTGGAAAATTTGTGTTGGTTAACTTGTAAGAAATGTGTAGGACCTATTCAAGCGTTTCGCCATTTCTTCCACAGTAAGCATGATTGCTATGGTGCTAAGAGTTGATTATTGGAGGAAATGGGCAAGGGGGTGAACAGGAAAGGATCCTCCTAACACAGCAGAAGTCAAATGAGAAGGTGCTCTTGCCCATATCAGTATGTCACTTTAATTTGTCTCCCCCCAAGGTTTTAGCAATAGGGTGCTAATTAAGGGCTTGTGCAATGTTGCCAAAAAGCAGGAGCTAATTAATTAGCAAACCTAGACTCGAGTCTGGCCATTGCGCCACAAGCAGGGTATGAGCAGTGTAGTGAGGGCTAAGCAAGCAATGAGCTAAGAAAGCCAAAACCGGCGCAATGTAAACGATCAGCCAGCTAAAGAAGAGTTCGTGGGCTATTCATCACCATGTCTGTTTGACAGCAATATCTGAATAACATGGAGCCATCCGAAACACTACTACATACAAATCCCCAACAGAGCAAAAGAGAAATAATGTAAAATGTACAAACATGAAATCTCCCAGTTAACTTCTTGAGGAGTTTTCTCTATATTTATGCTGATTCTGGCAATGTTGATTGAGTTAGGCTATGACATTACTGTGCCTGTCTCCTCCGATTCTTCAGAAAACCTTTGTATTTACTTTCTTGCACTGCATGTATTTACGATAACTTGTTACACTGCAACAACGGTTGCCGCACTATACACGTGGCATAGATATACCTGCAACTCTGTCAGTCATTCTCTGACAGTAACAAGTAACAACCGGTGAACAATGCTGTTGTTTCCTTGAAGAAACGGCCACTGATATGTGCTGCGCAGAAGAACAAGGCTGCTCTGGTCTACCGGTGACACGAAGCTTCGAAACAGTTGAAAAGACTACGTCCTTTGTGAGAACCTGCTCCTCGCCACATGGATGTACTTAGGCCATGCATGCGAGTCACCCTGCCATAAAAACCGAGAAACTGAAATCAAAACCGAAACAAAAAAGACCAAATTAATCCTAATTCCGGTTAACCGAAATAATTTTGGTGAATAGGTTTAGAAAACCTAACGCCGGAATCATCACGCATCCCGTGTGTCCTCCAGAGTTGGTACATCATCGCACGTCCCCTTTGACCTGATTTGGTATGATTGTACGATATTTATACGAATCCCTGTTCATGTTACAATGATCACTACCAATAGTCCTGCACGCGCTGTTGCATTAATCAAAACCGTCCGACCTGTGTAACCATACTTGCGTATAACAAAAGTAGCAGGATTAATTCGGAAGCAAAAACTTTTGTTTTCGCTACGCCTTTTTGTACTTTGATAGCTTCATTTCACATATGATACGTTGTAGTGTCATGTGTTGCGCGAGGCTAAATATGGTTGGGGATGTATACTACTACTCGTTAGCGGTGTGCCTGACTACCGTGATGCAAGAAATTAAGGTTGAAGTGAGACATATCATGATTGATCTATTGCAACATCATACATGTGCCTTGCCGTGATGCAAGAGATGGTAAAGCTTAATCTTTGATACACTAAGATGGGCTCCATTAGTCCTTGGAGGCAAAGTTTAAACCTTTGGAGTTACTTGATGGAAAGATTATTGCCGAAGCAGTTGAAAACAGTGCCTAGCTAAGCTCACTTATTCTATACGCCTTGCCTAACAACCCAGCTGCCCTGCTGCACCTCACCGTCCTCTACTCGAAACCACCCTTCTCTTCCGGTCCCTACATGCGTACTATATAAACCACCCCATGTCCGCCTCATCTCACCACCCACACAAGAAGAGAAGTGCACAAGCAAACACGTAGCAACTCTCTCTTCTCTCACTTGCAACGTAGTGCAGGGCAAAGGAGAGTTGCTTACATCGATCCATGGGGACTTCCATGGGTTGCCTGGTGGTGCTCTGCCTTGTCTCTCCCCTCTTCCTCGCCGGCGCCGTCCGCGGCAACCCGTGGTTCGGCGGTCTCTTCCCGCAGTTCTACGACCACTCGTGCCCGAAGGCGAAGGAGATTGTACACTCCATCGTGTCGCAGGCCGTCGCCCAGGAGACCAGGATGGCCGCGTCCTTGGTCAGGCTGCATTTCCATGACTGTTTTGTTAAGGTCTCTGCTTCCTCTTTGCTACAGTATCCTTTACATGTTTCCGCAGAGCTATAATGATGCTCGAACATACTCTCCGCAATGTGGTACAGCTAGCAAACTTCATACTTTAATTTTTGAATTTATGTTCAAGACGATAAGATGTGCATTTTATTTGTCAACTTTAGCTGTTCGAAGTTTCGAACACATAACTCAACGTGTAAAGACTTCACCTTAAAAATGTTGCTATATTTGTCCCTCGGTATTGGAAAAGGTGACTAGGTGAGCATGGAAGAATATGTAGTTTTTACGCTAACTGTTTATCAGTCAATCAGTGATAAGATAGCCTACCTACATTGCCCATGTGAGCACTACTTTTTTGTCTTGGAGGAATCATCGAGTCCGTACCATGATTGCTTAATTCTTTCTCCTTTTTCAGAGAGAGGGTGACTGCTTAATCCAAGTGCACAATAATGGTGCTGTCCATGCAACGTTCATGTGCCTAATCTAACCACCGCCCTTGACATATTTCTTTGTGTAGGGGTGCGACGCCTCCGTGCTGCTTGACAACAGCAGCAGCATAGTCAGCGAGAAGGGGTCCAACCCTAACAAGAACTCCCTCAGAGGATTCGAGGTCGTCGACCAGATCAAGGCCGCCCTCGAGGCCGCCTGCCCCGGCACTGTCTCCTGCGCCGACATTCTCGCTCTCGCTGCCCGCGATTCCACCGTCCTCGTACGTAACTCTGTTCCTACCACTGTAGCACGAGCTAAACAGTGCAGCCAGTGTGTGATTCCCAATTTGAGACTCAGTAATTTAACCTGCTGCAGGTCGGTGGTCCGTACTGGGACGTGCCGCTCGGGCGGAGGGACTCCCTGGGCGCCAGCATCCAAGGCTCCAACAACGACATCCCTGCCCCCAACAACACCCTCCCCACCATCATCACCAAGTTCAAGCGCCTCGGCCTCAACCTCGTCGATGTCGTCGCCCTCTCCGGTAACCTCTTCTTGCCTTTAGTTCCATTGTTTCGTTCAGCCATCCTTCGTTATGTGTAGGGATGTATATATACTCACATTGCATACCATGTGTGCATGCATTGCATCTAGGTGGCCACACCATCGGCATGTCTCGGTGCACCAGCTTCCGGCAGAGGCTGTACAACCAGTCGGGCAACGGTATGGCTGACAGCACGCTGGAGATGTCCTACGCGGCGCAGCTGAGGCAGGGGTGCCCACGCTCCGGCGGCGACAACAACCTCTTCCCGCTGGACGTCGCCACCCCGGCCAAGTTCGACAACTTCTACTTCAAGAACATCCTGGCCGGCAGGGGCCTCCTCAGCTCCGACGAGGTCCTGCTCACCAAGAGCGCCGAGACGGCGGCGCTCGTCAAGGCGTACGCGGATGATGTGCATCTCTTCTTCCAGCACTTTGCGCAGTCCATGGTGAACATGGGAAATATCTCGCCGCTCACCGGGTCGCAGGGGGAGATCAGGAAGAACTGCAGGAGGCTCAACAACTATCACTGAGTCAGTTACGGAGGTGGCTTTGTGTGCTGATTTGTATGCGGAGTTGGTGCCATTTTTTGTTTTGTTTGAATAAGCTTCCAAATCGTGTAGACTCCTTGTCAATGATGGACCCAAGATTTCTATAATGGATGTTCGAATTTACAAAGATGTTGTTCAAATAAAAGAAGGGACTGTCTATTGATCAGTTGCCTGAAATTTTTAAAAATTTTAGTCACTTTTTCTTAGCCTTCATATCTAGATCCAACGGTTCTCTGTTTTTTTCCTACCCACTTCCGCTATTGGACTGATTGGCCCACTTCTGCTTACTGGATGGATAATCCAATAACGGCCTTTGACAAATAACGGGCCGACATGTAAGGCCCTAAGTACTGGGCTGATATTTCTGCCCACTACTGGGCCCAACATATCTCGTGCAGCAAAAATCTACAGCTTTCTTACCCCTTCTTGAAGGAAGAAAAAAAGAAACAGAAGAGATTGAAAGAAGACAAATAGAACAGATCGAAAGAAGAGACCATGGAGGAGAATGATGGCAGAGAAAGAAGAAGAGAGGAAAACAACAACAAAAAATCAGGATACCTGATACATCAGGTGGTTGATGAAGAACATACCACGGCCACGGTATGATCCCAGTTCCATCAGTCCTTGTCCTACTATTTTTCACATCCACATCTCCAGTTATATCACTCTTGGAACAACCACGGTATGATCCCAGTTCCATCCCTTCTCATCTATGCAGATTTCTGAATTAAAAGCATACAAAAACAATAATCAAGACAGAATATGAATAATACCACTCAAATAAAGAAAACAAACCAAAGTCTGAGAAAGAAATTAACTAAGTTAGATAGAATTCCTGGAGTAGATTTACCCTGATAGAAAAAGAAGCAAAATCTGAAACACTGAACATTGATAGAAAAATTACACAAATATTACACAGAACTTGCACTATTTCATAATGTGCAAGAACAAGTATAACGTACTGCAACTTTCAAACATCAATACAATTATCTTTCAAAGTGGTTCTTATATGTTCAGGTACAGATATTTGTAATGAACGGAGCAAGTTAAATAATGCAGAACTGAAAATTAGTTCAACAAACGCATACATTATATCGAATTCAAAAAATTGCACATATCTTACACTAAAATTGCAGTACGCAAAAATGTGCAAGAACAGTACAACTGATGTGCAAATAAACAAAAAATAGCTCATAGTATCTGAAAATTCATACATCACAATTCTAAACTGTAATTCACCGGCATTTCAAAATGAAAATGATATACTATATGTTTCATATAGATGCCTAATTCACAAGATGGCAGCCACCCATACACATCACTTATGCAGCAGATGAACATTATTGGGCAACTTCACAATGATGGTATTAAAGGTCAAATAGGGAGCTACACATACATGCGACAAGCTCCTTTCAATTTAGAGGTATGAATGAATTTCTTTTTAGCACTTACACAAGTAAATTAAGCATGACATCAACTTGAGCACAAGCATTAACTAACTGATGTTTGATATTACCTTTGTATAACAGAATGACATCAACTTAAGCACAAGCAGCAAAGATGATTTGTTTCCTTGCCTAAAACAATTTGAAGCAGAAGAATATTCAGAGTCAAGCCATTTTGGGAACTACATTAACAACACCATTCGCTCGAATCAGACAGCACTAGGACACTTAGACACACGTGAAGAATTGCATGGGTTTGGTTCAGATCAGGAAGGAGGTGAGTTCAATGCAGATTATCAAACCAATGTTATGGAAGACCAAGATGAAAATCAAACAGATAACATCGCAGAAGAAGGAGAAGAAGAAGAAGAAGAGCAACATCATCAACAATAACATATTACGATAGAAGATATTAGCATATTCTTGGAGAACGAGAGTATAGAAAGAGCTGAAAAGTTAAGTCAGGAAGGAGAAAGCAATCATGTACCACAAATGAATATGACTTTTGAGAGTGACGCAGCGGCACACAGTTTCTATAATGACTATGCTTGCATAACAGGCTTTTTCAGTGGTCAAGGCAACGAATTATCACTCAAGAAAAAAGAACAATGACAATGCAGTGACAAGGATCACACTGTTATGCAACAGAAGTGGTAAGCCAAAAGATTCAGAGATATCACAAGAGCAAGCAGATAAACGTACAGCAGCAAGCCAAAGCAACAATTATAGAAGTTCAAAGAAGAAAGGAGAAGAATCAGATGGAAATACAAAGCAAAGAAAGAGAGACATCATAATAAAGACTGGGTGTAAAGCACAAATGTTGGCTACCAGAAAGGGTGGAAAATGGGAAGTAACTAGGCTAATCCTTGAACACAACCATGAGCTACATCCACCAGGGGAGTCGAGATTTCTGAGATCACATAAGCATATGACAACAGAAGAGAAAGATGATCAAAACATGTAACAGGGTGAATTTGCCAAATAGGAAAATAATGGCAATCATGTCGTTCCTAAGGGGTGGTCTATCTGTTGTACCATACACAAAGAAGCATATAAGCAACCTCAGAACTCAAATCAGAAAAGAATGCAATCAAAATGACATGGCACAAGTACTAAATCACTTCTCAGGGAAACAAGCAGTAGATCCTATGTTCTTCTACACATTTGATACAGATGCAGAGAACAAAGTAAAGAATCTTTTTTGGGCTGATGGGCAGTGTGGGAGGAATTATCATTGGTTTGGTGATTGTGTGAGCTTCGATACCACATACAAGACAAATAAATATGATATGAGGTTCGCTCCGTTTGTGGGAATAAATGGCCATGGGGATAACTGCTTGTTTGGTTGTGCATTCCTACAAGATAAAAGTGCAAATACATTCAAATGGCTATTCCAAACATTCCTGACATGCATGAACAGAAAAGCGCCAAAGAGCATTATCACGGACCAAGATGTTGCAATGCAGAATGCAATAACGATTGTTTTCCCAAACACAAACCACAGAAACTGTTTGTTCCACATATTAAAGAAGGCGCAAGAAAAGGCAAGAAGGACTTTTGCTACAAAGCCGCGCTTACATGAAGATTTTCATGACATCATAAATAATTCACTAACAGTATCAGAATTTGAGTCACTGTGGCCAAGAATGATTGAGTACTATGGTGTGCAGCACATAAAGTACTTCAACAGCATGTGGAGCATGAGGGAAATATTTGTACCTGTATACTTCAAACAGCAATTCTACCCATTCATTTAAACAACTGCAAGAAGTGAAGGAACCAACTCATTATTCAAGGCAGATGTGAGTTCAACATATAGTGTCATCAGCTTCATTCGGCAATATGACACAATAGCAGAAAATATGCAGGAAAAACAAAAGGAGAAAGATAAAGTGACAAGAGGAACAAAGCCAACATACTAGTCTGATTTATATGTGGAAAGACAAGCTGCAGGATTATACAATAGAAGTATATTTTACAAGTTCTAGAAGCAAGTCATCCAAACATCGCAATTCCATATAAATGAGCTCAAAAAAATGAGGTTTATGAAGTTTACAAATCACGTACTCATGCTATAAAAGATTTCAGATCTAGAAAATTTGTGGTTATGGTGAAACTACCTGCACAGGATTACACCTGTATGTGCGCAAGGTTTACGAAAGATGGTCTACTATGTTCTCATGTGATAAAAGTGGTTGGGTACTTAAACATAGATGAACTTCCAGAAAATATTTCATTGACAGATAGAGACCAAAGGAAAAAAAATGTGAGAAAGAGATTGATTCCAAGCTACCAGCAGATATAGAAAGGGCCGACAATCAATTCAGATTCAATATTTTGTCAAGGAGGTGTATTGAACTAGCATCCGAGGCATCAAGAACACCAGAAAGATACAATTACTTATCAGAACAAATAAAAAGGCTTGAAAGAGAAATCATGCTAATGCAAGATGCTGTGACACAAGGCGGAACAAAAGAAGCAAATTCAGATGATAGAGGAAGAAGAGAACAGCAACCGCAAGACCAATCGGAACAAACGCAAAGCTCAACAACGACAAACAAACAATCGAACCAAACAACAGGGAATGGATCACTGATAGCACTTCTTGATCCTGAACAATCAAAGACAAAAGGAAGACCGCCAACAGTCGGAAGGCAGAAGACACTAGTGTAGCAACTGACAACAAAACAACAAATTACATGTAGTGGATGTGGATCACATGATCACAACATTGCGACTTGCAAGGACATACAAGGAGGAGGTATACGAACAAATAAGAGAAAAAGAAGCGGTATGGCCCAAGGTAAGAACTGACATCAATAATTCACAGAAGTTATTGAAACGTGGACTAATAATATTTTTTTACAAAATTGCAGGCAATAAGAGTCAAAAAGAGACATCCACCAACATAAGCAACAATCTGGATAACAAGAGAAACAATGATGCTGAGAAGTAACCAAGAAATTGAAGAATATGGAAGAAAAAGAATAACTACACAGAGAGACAACGAACGGATAGTTTATCTTAATTCATAGCATTTGATGTAATAATTTATTACGAACCTTCTTAGTTTTTAGAAGGAAATTTTATGTTGAGGCTACTGTAATATGATAGCTATATCCTTGATGACAAAGCACAATACATATGATTTATGTGGATTTGAATGTTATGATCAAAATGCCATGCAGAGTAGTTACAGATTATATGCTCTTTTCGCAATCATATAACTTGAGATAGAAAATGTACTATAAACTAAACAATAAATAAAATACACAATGTTTACTATACTTGTACTTACATAAAGAAGGAGGAAAATAGTGAATGAAAACTGATCATGAAATTGAATGGCCTGAAAAAAATTGAAACACAGTTACGCTTCACGCATAAAAGGACTTCAATAAGAAATACTAGGAGAAAATAAAAACATGCATACCTGAGTATGATTTCCAATTTTATGAAGTTCGAACATTACGAATGAAGATTAATTGGAAGAAGATATATAAAACATAGTATAATCATTGCAAGAAAAAATAATTCTGCAACGGGATAATACTTCAAACAGGAAAAATTAACAAAGCAAAACTCATAGTCACATATACTGTGCATTTCTTCATACTTCTTCATATCATCCACAATAGAGTTTATAGACATCAATCAATTAACTGTGCCATCAAAATGAACCAAACAAAGGCCACATTACAGTCACACAAGTTACAATCATCATTATCATAGTTCTAAATAGAGAAGTTTATAACTAGTCAAGACCACTAAACAGACCATGCCACATTACAGTCACACAAGTTGCAATCATCATTATCACAGTTCATGACAAGCCTTCAATCCTTGACCTTCTGAAGGTCATGCCTGCCCGGCATAACAACCATACTTCTGCAATTAAAAACAACAAAAAATATCAAACTGAATGGTACATTAAAAGAAAAAATAAAGAAGTCAACAATAATGAAGACAATACCTTTGGATCAAAGTTTTTAACAAGTTCTTGAGTGTCGGTCAACTTGTTGTGTTGATTAAAAAGCATTTGATTTGCATATAAGCAACGGATATTTCGAATATCAACTCGTGAGAAACAATCCATGAGCTGACGATGAGGATTCCACAGTTCCATATATTTCATGACAAAAATACCACAATCAAGTCTAAGAAAAAAAAACAAAAAACCACATGTTAAAACAGAGTTGTAACTATGTTAGATAAAATTTCTGGAGTAGATGAAACCTAATAGAAGAAAGAAAGAAAAGAATTATGATAGAAACAAACACTGAACCTTGATAGAAAAATTGCACAAATATTACATAGATTTTGCACTGTTTCATAATGTGCAAGAACAAGCATAACGTACTGCAACTTACAACCATCAAATATAAATATCTTCAAAATTACTAATATCACAAATACACCAGTAGGTGGATCTTGGACATATACATAAGTACTAACAATCAACAATTATAACATACGGTATATTCCAAATTACTAATCAGAAATATCAGTCAACGACACTTCATGCAAGGGTACTAGTAGCATCATTTACATCAGGTTCAGATCTTTTGAACTACACACCATGCATTAAAAATAAAATATCACAATAGACTGAATAAGAAAAAAGGAAAAATTCATCGACAGCAATCTCTGAAGCTAACAAGGATGCAGTGTAGCTTGATGCCTTGAGGCACTCACAAAACTACTAACACTCAAAAAAACTCCCCAAAAAATGCTCAGCTAAAACCTAACCAAAAAATCAAATCAAGGTACTCCTTTCTTATGTTAACAGAGAGTTGTAACTATTCAGTAAACCATAAGTTATACAATTTTTTCAACGAAAATGGTAGTGCAGAAAAAACTTATGGGTTTCCCTGAGAAGGAACTTTAGGAAAGTACACAGTGAAATCTGAAAAGTCAAAATTCGACTGTGAACCAAATTCTTGCCATGTCCTGATAAAATTTGGTATCTACAAAATAAAATTGTGAGATTTACATCGAAAATAAAACAACAGTCAAAAAGAATGAAGAAGGTTGTACTCACTATTATGCTCTGCACATTCCTGTGATAATCGCTGAATTCACCATGAAGGGAGTCCAAGAATACAAACATCCGGTGTTGGAACAGTACAGCGAATACAAACCAGTGTTCATCATATAGAGTTGGAAAGAAAACCTGAAACAAAAAAATATAAAGAAACATGATAAAATATAAATGCAACTAGAAATAGTTTGAATGAACTTACAATCTCGCACATATGAATAACCTTAGCTCCACAAGCAAGATCAAAACACCTCCGAACCATTTCCTTCTTTCCTTTTAAGATTTCTTCATTTGGATAATCATTCAACTTCATGAAATGCTCCTGAATAGAAATTTAAAATAATTATGGATGAATCATAAAGGCAGCATATACAATCAATAGAAGCCTAAACCATATAACAAGTTAACTATACGCAAAGCTGAGTACTTACAGAAATGGAATGGAAAAAATGATGCTTCTTTGAGTCCCTCGGACGATTATATAATGACAACTTTCTACAGAATGCATTGACAACATAAGTATCCACCAGACCTCTACGCTTTATTGAACTACCCAGGGAACTAAAAGTCACCTTCACTCTGCCATAGTCAATACAGTCATTGCTGAAAGAAAATAAACTTTAATTAGAAACAGAACACATTTTGAAAGTACAAAATACATGTGCAAGATACTTACAATCTGTACTGCTCAATAGCAGCAATTCTGACAATAGCATCATGATATTTCACTTCTGAACTGGAAATAGAAAACTTGATTTTATTGTCACCATATGGAGAAGCCTTGTACTTGCTGGGAGCAAGCATCCTCTTAGGACCATGCTGTGCTTGCCTTTTACTAGAAGAACTCCCAGAAGCTTTACCAGAATTCATCTCATCACTACGTCGGTTGTACAAGTCATCAGATGTATTGCACATCTCATTGCAAGTTTCTACAAATTTTTTCTCTCCGCGAAACACAACCTCTGGTGAATCTTGAGAAGATTGAAACAAACATCCACATGCAAAGATTCATACAAAGAAAAATAAACACATGGAAAGTGTAAGTAAAAAAGATGTTATACTTACAATATCAACGCATTTTTGAATTGGAAGAGGCATAGATGGAGGTATTGGCTGGCTTGATTTGTGTTTTGCTTGGGATGGCATATGTGAGTTATACACTTGAACAACATCAGCATTGAATGGCAAAGTTTGCATCACTATGGGTGTCTAGGAAAAAAAAATTCCAGATCAAAATAATCAATCTAACAAAAAAAGCGGTAAAAAATAGACTAATCCATTAAAGGAAAGTAAACTTCTATCCAGGTTGAGAATGCACAGAAATATAAGAAAGCTAAGAATGTACATAACTATAGACACTGTTTAGCATAATAACTAAATTACTTGCAGCATATCATATCATAACAACTTACAGCTACTTGCAACATTAAAAAAGGTAAAAAAGCTGAAAGAACACTTCAATATCCCAAGTGTAGAACAATAATCAAAGCAAAAGCGAGGAAATGAAAGCAAAATTTGTCTAGAAAACAAGAACTTACAATATCAAAGCTTTTTCTAACAGCAAGTGGTATAGATGGAGGCAGTGGTTGACTTGATTTCTGTTTTGCTTGGGATGGCCTCTGCGAGTGAACAACACCAGTAGAGATTGCCAAAGTTTCCATCACTATGGGAGTCTAGTAGAAAATACCAATACACAATATGAATTAGACTAAAAAAACTAAAATAGAAAGATGCACAAATAAGAAAAGGTGATACAAACCTGATGAGGAGAAAAGCATTGAGAAGATGTGTTAATTAGAGACTTATTTAATATTGTCTGGCCCTGAATATAAACATACCAAATTAAATAACGACATATATAGGAACAGAAGAAAAAAGGCAACCAAAATTTACTAAAAATAACTAAAGTACCTGGGTACTAGTCAAAACCAACGCCGACTTCTTGAATCGGGTTTTCAGACATAGTGTGCACTTGCTGAACAGGTATTGCATTACTATTATTATACATGCACTCTAATGTTGATACATCAACCCGAGGTTGTGGAGTATTCCTTAAAGAAATTGCATCAACATTAAATCCAGAATTCCCCTGAATCATACATCAGAAAAGGAGACCAAATAAGGTAATACAATAGTGAAAACAACAAAGAATGAGAGAGATCAATATAATGCAAGCATGAAATTATTAAAGCAAATATGAAGCTGCACACGTGAAAAAGAAAACTGAGAAAAACTAAATAACTATTACACACCAACCAGCTTGACCTCAACAATATTACCAACTCACAAATACAAAAGGTAGCAAAGATGTTTGAAAACAAAACTAAGACTTAAAACTCGCCCCTTGAATGAATGGTGACTTCCTAGGTGACTCTAAAGAATTCAGTCGCCGTCTTGTTCTAGAAGAAATAGAACCTTGACTATTATTGTGCTGATAATCAACTCTAGCCCTTTGTCTCTTCGATGATGGCCTGCAAGCTAATACAAAGCAGCAATTGAAGAAAACACGAATTATCAACAAAAACCAAAAAAATTAAAAATATAAGAGACAAACCTTCAACTTCTGGATGGGCTTCACTAGTATCTTCATGAGATGTCACTTTCACTGTTGACTGCTCACTAAAACCACCATCTACATAAACACATTAAAACACAATGATCTAAATTATAGCTCCCGCCATCTACATGAACACATTAAAACACAATGAACAAAATTACAGCTCATGTCAAACTTACTGATGGAGTCAATTCTAAGCTAGAGCAGGAACATGCTACAAGAAATCAATAGCATCATGGGGGTACTACTACTGTTTACTGCTAAATCCACCACACAACAGGAATCAAAGCTCAAGAGAAGTTCCAATCTTTGGCAACAAAAATAAGAAGATCATAGAATTGAAACAAAAATACTTACGTTGATTCATGGAATTCAACCTATCAGAATCACCAAGGTCTGGAACACCGTCACAATTGTCTCCAGAATTATCTACATCATCGTTAGCTCTTGGACCATTCTGTTCAGAACGACATCCACTTGCAGTTATCAAACATTCCATAGTGTCAAGAACTAAATTCTCCGTTGGTT
This sequence comes from Stipa capillata, assembly GCA_019208055.1. Classification (NCBI taxonomy): domain Eukaryota; kingdom Viridiplantae; phylum Streptophyta; class Magnoliopsida; order Poales; family Poaceae; genus Stipa; species Stipa capillata. The sequence goes on along the minus strand of JAGXJF010001639.1, from coordinate 195,623 downwards.
TTACAGACTTCTTATCAACTTGCATCTCAAACTTTGCAAAGATGTCAACAATATCATCCTTAACCTGAATATAAACATACAAGAATAAAACAATCTAACTAGAAAAATATGAATAAAGATAAGTCAAAAACTAAAAAGAAACCGATCTTATCAGGCATCATGTCACTAGCTTTAGCATCCAGTGCAGATCCAAATTCAGAACAATTGTTATTAGGTCTAGAATGGGCCACACAACACCCAACACAACCAGATTGGTAAACAGTCAGAGAAATATCTTTCACCTGTAAGAACATTGCAAGGAAAATATCATCAGAATAAAAATTTCCAAATAAATATAACACACATGCAAAATGAGCAGCAGCCATATGGATGATGGAAACTTACAGGACACATAGAAAATTGATTTTTCGAGTCACAATCCAGAGTAGCAAACTGTTTAATCATCGAATGCTTCCACACAGTTATCCTAGGCAACCCAATAGGAACAGCGCAAAGACCAAAATCCAGAAAATCTAGATAAATGACCTATAAATGCAAACAAATTGCATAGATTCAGATAAAGGCAACACCATGAAGCACAAAATATTCATATAATACAAGCAACGAAATAAAAATGAAATACAACGGGAACTTTTTTACTTACAGCCAGCTTATACACGCATCCACCAAGAGTAGTTGGTCCATCAGAAGGCTTCTTGCAATCTCGGACTTACGAATATAAGCAATCAAACACTCAAAAACAAATTTGGACATGTCAAAATTTTTGGCTTCGTGCTGGGAAATGTGTTTGAATTTGGGCAAAGAAAAACCGACAAAGCAACAACCAAGAAATTGCGAACAAGCTCATCATCGGATAGATTCCCCTTCATGACACTGTTCCCAAAGAATTTGATTGTTGGAAGAGAATCTTGACCAATAACATCAAGAAAACCTGATTTCGTTGCTTTAAGCTTAAATTTCATTGGCCTACCCCCAAGTGGTATACCTAGAACCATATGGACAGACTCCGGACTCATAGGTATGACCTTTTTGGCTAGGATAATATCACTACTTCTAGTATTGACATGGTCAGCAATCCATTGGGCAAAAGATCTCGAAACAGGCTCACAATCAAGATCAAGCAAAGAACCAAACCCATACTTCCTAATCACATTTTTATGATCCACTGACAAACTCTTAATAGTATCAGAAAAATAGCCAAGATTGCATCTATTAACAGTCCTCTTTGATCCAACATTGACATTCTGAACAACATCATTCAATCTCTGCATATACAATTTAAAACACATATTTGACATCAACATCTAAATATTTAGATAAGATGCATAAATGAAACACAATAAAAAAAAGAAGTGCAAACCTTTCTCTCAGCATTCCTGGAACTTTTCCGAAATAACTTTGATTTAGATGGTGTAACCTAAAAAGTAAGAACAACTAGTCAAAATAAAAGAACTCAATATAAATGCAAAAACAAATACAACAAAGCAGCCAACTAGATACTGAAATGAAATAACAAGGAAATTCACATCACCAATTTTTTCAAATTCTTCAAAAACACCGGATCTATTGAATCATTCGAAGAACATTCGTCCTACAAATCAATGTACTAAATCAGTCAAACAAAAAAAAATACTCAACAATAAGAAGGAAAAAAAAGGGTAATCATACATTAGAATCATCAGCGGTATCATCAGGGACAGAAGTGGACTTCTCAAAATCTGATTGATGACTGATGCTCTCCACAGAATTGTCATCATCAACATCATGTCTCTTTCTGCTCCTTCCCATGGTGAAGACCTGAATAAAAACATGAATGAAATTTAAAACGAAGTAAATATACATGACAAAATTCAGCAACATTAAGCATCAACCAGCTAGCATGCAACATGGGATGACATGTAATAGTATGTAAACAACAAAACTCAAAAGTTGCACATGAACACAATAAAAATTGTACAGTATATAAACGTGCAACTTTATCAAAAACGGTATGCAACTAAAATGCAATCAAGACCATACTACAGCAAAGAAAGAAGGCAACAACATGTGTTCACTCTCAAATCTAGCATTCAATAAAAAGAGCATGAATCCTTACCATCTAAAATTTGCATTAGGGAAACTACAACAGGGAATGCTTACCTGCTAGTATTGTATCATTCAATAACAAAAATATGCCTACATCCCAATCATGGAATCACCCTGCAATTTGACTAAGAGTCTCTTTGGGTATGCGTAGCTCACTCTTATTTGATAAAAAAGAACGGTTGGCATGCATAAAGCATTGAACTGAACACACATTTTCTCCCCTGAAGTGCTTTGGTCCACGTTGAAATCTAACATGTAATTCATAATGAAAGCAAAAGAATCGATCAAACACCGGTGGATGAGAGTCTTTGCAGCTGGTGCTAGCCTACTAAGAGATACTAACAGCATCAATCAATCAACTATATTAATACAAAGTAGCTGAAGTACAATAATGACACTACATTAGCTATGGTACTAGCACAAAGGGAACTACGAGATTCATTGAGCAAAGAGCTATAGAAACAAAAGTAACAAATTCTAGTTCCCTACAGCGACATACATCATACCATAGAAACAAGCCAATCAAGACATGTCTGCTAACAACAGGAATTTTCTTCATGGCCAACCTGGTTGAACCAACTAATAACCATCTAAACCAAGGGAACCAAATCAAATTAATGGGTTTATCCAATCAAATATCATCCAAAAAAAGCTCTATACCTTAATCATACGAACATGAAATCTACATCGTACGTGCAGAAAACCTCATTACCACCACACGGACATGCACAGTCACTACATGCACTAAAAGCACATCGCAATCCACAGCTAATTCCAAGCACAAAACTAAAATCAACCTCCCATCGCATACATGCTCTCTAAAACAAATCATGACACCACATGCATGTCGATAAGCATCTAACAATAAGCATGGAGAGCTACCAATTCAACCTAAACAAACACAGAATTAGACAACACCTCAAAAAACAGAGAAGAAAATTGGGACATACCACAGAGAAATCAGAGTAGAAGGCGATGAGGTCGACACCTCGTGCAGGGCGGCCGACGCTGGAGACGCCTCGTGGAGGACGGTGCACGCCGGAGACGCGACGCCTCGCTGAGAGCGGCGCACGGCGTATGGCGGCCTGTGGAGGAGGGAGGGGTGCGGAGGAGGGCGGCGCGCAACCTGCGGTGGAGGGCGGCGCGCGGCCTGCGGAGCGAGGGTGGCGCGCGGTGGAGCGAGGGCGGGGCGCGGCGGAGGAAGGGGCGGCGCGCGGAGGAGGGCGGCGCGCAGCCTGCGGTGGAGGGCAGCGCGCAGCGAGGGAGGGGCGGCCTGCGGTGGAGGGCGGCGCGCGGTGGAGGGAGGCGCGCAGACGAGGGCGGGGCGCGGGCCGCGCGGCGGAGGGAGGCGCGCGGATGAGGGCGGGGCACGGCAGAGGGAGGGCGGCACGCGGCGGAGGGAGGCGTGGCGGAGGGAGGGCAGCGGACGCCTCCCGTTCCCCTTCACTCTCTCACACGACGTCTAGGCACGAGAACCCAAAAGTGAAATATAGAAGAGTCCGGGACAAAAATCTGAAGCGGTGCCATCCAAACTTTTTAATGGGTATGGGCAAAATCCGAACTAAAAACCGAGCCCGAGCCACCACCGGACGCACGAATCTCAGAAACGATCTGACGGACGAAAAATCGACTGAGATCAGAAAAATTTTCAAATGCCTGAGAATTAGCCAACGCGATAAAAGAAAGGTCCGTAATACCAATAATGAAAGTACAAACTGTTCGTATAACATCTCAAATAATTTCGGGAAACTGCAAAATAATCAAGAAAATTACATTATAATATAACTTGATGATCCTCAGTGGCTTGGAACTACCCATTGATACGGAAAGAATTGGCACCAATTTGAGAAGCTTGTGTTCTAGGTGTACGCATGTGTGGTGTTAAGAGTGCGCGTGTGCATCTGTCTTATAATCGCAAAAAGAAATGACAAGCTTCTAAACCAGCTTATTGTTGATGTCTTCTTTGTTTGCACAAGCACAAGAGAAAGCTTACCAAAATAATTTACTTCTCAAGTAATTTGTAGCAATTAATTTGCTTTCAATATAGTCAGATAAAAAGATAGAAAACTTAGGGTAGTATTATTTGTTCAAATAGCAGTGTACACACTATTTGAGTTACAAAAATAAGTGGAAGAACGAAGATTTTGGTGCGGACGCGAGCAAAGAAATTTAAAAGATAAGGTAAATGAATACTGAAGATGAATTGCCGCCGGTTACGACAGTAATGGAAGGTGCGCGAAGAAAAAAAAAGTGATCAGCTGGGTATATATGCATGGTCCCACACCCCCTTGCGTCCACGTGGATTAATCTGGGTCCTTTCCCTAAATCTCCCATGATGGGAGGGTGAAAAAAGAGTCGTGCCGACGGAAGCAGAGCAGATGCCGGGCACCTAGATTTTCCGGCGCGCCCTTATTGCCGGACACGACCGGTTTCTACTCTCTGTCGTCGTATCATCTCGTCAAGGACAACGAGCAAACGAGCTGCGCGGCGTGGTATTTACAGACACTGGCCTGACCTAACCTAGGTCCTTTCCCATCCCACCCCCTCATCCAAATAGAACCGATATCGTTCATGATAACTTTAACAATCAACTTCTCTTGGCGTGTACCTTGGTCTATCTAATGCCATGCCACTCAATATAAAAACCTCTGTGTCTTCCCTTCTCGAAGATAGTACTAATAATATTTGTGTTCGTCGATTGACCTCGAGTGACAATATACTGTAAAAATAGATAAGAGTCGGGAGCAGCAGATTTGGAGTTCAGATCCTTTTTCCATGAGGTATACTTCGCTACAATCTGTTGCTCTTTTTTAAAATATATATATAACCATAAATGGTGCCATTGCCATGTAAGTTGTAAGAGCAACTCTAGCAGATTCCCTAAAAAGAGAGCATTTAAAACAGTTTTAGAGTGCTCTTTAAAATTTTTTAAAGACTTCAAAGCAAAACCTTAGAGTCAGATTCCCTAAACTTAACCTTTATAAATTTTTTTTCCTCTTTCCCCTGCCCCCGACGTCCGTTCCCCCCAACTTCTTCACGCCGCCACCCCCGTCGCCTCCTCACGCCGCCACCCCCGTCGCGCGCCGCCCCGGTCCGGCAGAGGGCCCAAGCCCCCGTTGCAGCGCCGCTCCTTCCCCCATGCCGGCGGCGCTCCTTCCCCCCATGCCGGTCGCTCCTTCCCCCACGCCGCAACGGCTCCCCCGGCCGCCGCGCTCCCCCCTTCCATGGCGCGGCTCGGGCGTGCGTCCATGGGCGCGCGTGCTCGTGCGGAGCGGCCGGCGGCAGCGCGGGGCGGCTTGTGCAGGGGCAGCGGGGGGCCGGTGCGGGCGGGGGCAGCGGCGGCCGGCGCGGGCGGGCGGGGCGTCGCAAGCCACGGGGCTGCGGGGGGAGGGAGGAACGGCGGCGGAGCCACGGGGCTGCGGGGGAAGGAGGAACGGCGGCGGAGCCACGGGGCTGCGGGAGGCGCAGGAGCTCGGGAGGCGGGGCGGCATCCTCAGCAAACCGGGGAAGGGAGGAACGGCGGCGGAGGCACTCCCGCGGCGAGCTCCCATGGCGCGGCCATGGTGGTGGTCGGGCGGGCGGCGAGAAGCTCACACGGGGCGGCGGCGAGGTGTGGCGACAACGGGAATGGGTCGGCGGCGGTGAGCGGTGTCGGATGGTGGTGGTCCGGCGGCCGGAGGTGGCCGGAAATGGCGGCGGCGCGGCGGCGGGAGCGGCGGCGCAGCGGCGGGAGCGGCGGCGCGGCGGCGGCGCGTCCTGAAATGTCACTCGCGCCCAAAATCCCCAGTATACAATGCACTTTAAAAATCTCCCCCCTTTCCCTAAATATAAAGGCTAGAGGCTTGGTTTTAAAGTGCACTGTAAAAATTTTAGGGATAGAGGGAGCTTTAGGGAATCTGCTAGAGCCAAATTTTGTCCTCTATTTCTTATAATAACAGTTTTTTTAAAGGCTAGGGGGATTTAAAGAATCTGCTAGAGTTGCTCTAACACAAAAATGGTGGACAGACTTCCCAGCTATCTTCAGTAAGGCTACCAATGCTTCCTTCATGTACTCTATACTCATTCTCTCAATGGTGTTACAAGGACGTATTTGGAGTAGGTGCAGCTAATACCAACATGTTCCATTTATACCACCATGGTTTATTTAAACTAGGTGGAGCAGATATGCCAACACTTTCTGTTTCCAACATATATTTAGAGCTATAACAAAGCAGAATATTTAGAGATAGTGCAAGCAGGGGAACTTCAATTATGTTACAAGATAGCCAGAGCCATACTATAGCATTCCCATTGCTCTTCATGTGGAACAAATAATTGGAGAAACATAAGAGGTGAGGCAGGTCAAGCATGGCAAGAATTTGGGACATGAGATAGTGGCAACAGATGAGTGATAGCGGAAATAGATAAGAGCTATCTGTAAATCAGGTACACCTGAAGCACATAGACGGTCCTAGTTCTTACCACAAGTGGAGTGGATGGAATGATGCAGTTGAATCACAAGTTCTATAAATAGGAAGCAAAATGCAAGAACTAAATCACAACAGCATTGTAAAGCTCATGGCTTCATCCAAGAGATTCCTTGGTGCAATCTTCATTGCTTCTTTCTACTTCTCTGCCTCTGTTGCTTACCCTGCTCACTATGAGGGTGCTTATCCAATTGGACCCAGTCCAAAGTCAGGTCTTTCTGCAGATTTCTACAGATCCACATGCCCACAAGCTGATGAGATTGTGGTTTCTGTCTTAAGGAAGGCTATTGCGAAGGAACAACGGATAGCCGCTTCCCTTCTCAGGCTCCTTTTCCATGACTGCTTTGTTCAGGTAAGCACGCTTCAAATCCTTGTGCCTAAACTAAACAAAATTCCTACAATTCACCACCAGTTGAATATTGCATTTTCTTGAGAACTGGAACCATGATTTCAGCTTCAACCAGTCATAATCTAGATCACCTAGTCATGTATTTAGTTGCTATATATCAAAAATGTTTTGCTCAAATTTCAGGGGTGCGATGCATCAGTTCTGCTGGATGACAGCAAAGAAGTTGTAAGCGAGAAAAACGCTATTCCTAACAAGAATTCTATTAGAGGATTTGAAGTCATAGATGAGATCAAAGCAGCACTTGAAGAAGCATGTCCACACACAGTCTCTTGTGCTGACACTATTGCCCTAGCTGCCAGAGGTTCAACAGTACTGGTAAATATCTGCTCTTCATGTTACAAAAATCTGTGCTAGACTGCTAGTTGTAGGCAGGGGTTACAAAATATCTCAAAGCAACTACATTATATTATCTTATTTAGAGGAGTAAAGGACTAAAAACTGGCATCCTCGAGTAAATATCTGCTCTTCATGTTAAACATGCCTTGTAATGTCATCTCATGGCAGAGCGGTGGCCCATATTGGGAACTTCCGCTGGGAAGGAGAGATTCAAAGACAGCAAATATGAAGCTAGCAAATAAGGACCTTCCTCCACCAAATGCAACACTACATCGTCTTATAAAGTTTTTTCAAAGGCAAGGACTGGATAAAGTGGATCTTGTAGCACTATCAGGTATGGCACCTCTTTTATGTTTGATGGGAATGTTAACTAGCCTAGAAGTTGCTCGGTTGCCCATATTCTCTACATTTGTTTCTTGTCGTAAGCTAAAGCTTGAAAAGACAATAAGAAAAACCATATAGTGGATAAAGAAAAGGCATAAAGTTGTCAGTAATAATATCTGCTAGAAAGATGTGATTGGAACAACATAGAAGTAATAAAAATCTTTAGATCGTAATCATATTAGATGTTCTAATTTAGTCATCATTGTAGCATTCGAAACTAACTATGCAATTTCAAATGCAGTTTCATGATATAGCTGTTACTATTGGATCCGCATATTCTCCTTCTCAAGTTTACTTTTATTTTACATTCCAACAGGTAGCCACACCATTGGAATGGCCAGATGTGTAAGTTTTAAACAACGGCTCTACAATCAGCATAGAGATAACAAACCAGACATGACACTAGAGAAAAGGTTTTATTACACATTGGCATCAGTCTGCCCACGCACTGGAGGTGATAACAACATAAGCCCACTAGACTTCATCAGCCCTTCAAAATTTGACAACAGCTATTACAAGTTGATAGTGGAGGGAAAAGGTCTTCTTAATTCAGATCAGGTTTTGTGGACCGGAAAAGACCCACAACTAGCAGATCTGGTCAGAAGTTACGCAGAAAATGAATCATTGTTCTTTGAACACTATGTGAACTCAATAATCAAAATGGGGAACAGAAATCCCCTCTTGGGTTACGATGGAGAAATCCGCAAGAACTGTCGCAGGGTTAATCAGGTCCTCTAGTCAACAAATAAAACTTCAATTTGAATCCGGGTTTCTTTGCTTGTGATCAGCCATTTGATTTACACGATTCGTCATTAAATGTCATCCTGCTAATGTTTGGTGACATAATTTGTAATGTAACCTCAATTTGCTTTTTCATTCAGAAATGTAATTGTGTTCCTTCCAACGAAAGATATATCATCTTCTTTTGCTCTGAAACATTCCATTTCTTCCAATGGAAGATACAATGGATACGACTCATTGTGTGATAGTGTAATCATGTCTTAACTTATTATTCCTATGATGCATTCAATCTATTCTCCTACAGGATTGCTAAAGACTAGTGCCAACACGATAGGATTGTACGGGCTATTTCCAAATAATTACTTCATAAATCAACAGAATAGGAAGTTGCATACTTGTGGTTGCGTGTGTCTGTAGACTTGTTTGAGATTGGCGGTAACGTATAATCTGAGTTGGAATTGTGCTTCATAGAACGAGGAGCGAACAGATAAAAAAAAGAATGAAAAAGCAGCGCAGAACGCTTAACAAAACCATAAAATACATGGCCTCCCCTAGGGCCACTAGTACAAAAAATGAAGGTTTAACCTCCCAAATCCAACATTGTTATCTAAATTATTTAATATTTTTTAGGTTGACCATTAAGTCCTATTCCTGATAAGTATATGTTTGAGTACCATGTTCTATTGCTCCAACATAGCAGATAAGATCTTAAGACAGAATAAGTCCTTGCACGATTGAAGTTAGCAAATCCGAGTCAGCGAGAGGATGGAGCGCTCCCCTCCCCCGCCCCCGGCCTCGCCCGCACCACCGACCCCGCCGCCGCCGCCCCCCCCATTGCCGCCCCTCCCTCCGCTGGTCCTTCCGCCCCCCCCCCTTCCGTCCAACCCAGATCGCCATCCCGTTAGCCCCCCTTTCGTCCGCCTCGCACGGCTCCCCGTTCTCAGATCCAGATCCAGTTTCAGTTCGCTTTGTTCCAGAAACGCAGCTCCAGAATGTCTCCTCGGCCCCTCTGTGTTTCTCCGGAAAGCAGGACCCAGGTGCTTCTAGTTCAGGGCTGCAACTGGCGCTGCTCCCTCCCAGCGGGCAACCCCCCCAAATTCCAACAGGCAACGTAGCTCAGTTCCACCGGTCTTTATTCCCTCAACAGGAGCAGGTGGCCGTTTTGAATGAGAGACAGGATGGATTGCAGGAAGCAACAATGCGCATTGAAGATCCGGGCGGCCCGTGGCAGCTGGTCTCAGGAAAGCGCGGCAGGTTTAACTCCAAGAAAAGCTTTGAATCCAAGCCACCTACCAGTTCGCCCCCATCCAGGCTTTCGCTGCTTCTTAAAGAGAAGGCCGCTGGATGCTGCTACCGCTGCTTCAGCCCTCATCATTTCATCGCCTCCTGCCGCGACCCACCCAGATGCCTTGTCTGCAGGAGATCAGGCCATAAGGCCCGCTGGTGCCCGGCCGTAAACCGCGCTGGTGCTCCGGCGGCGAAGACCAAGCAACAGGTGCTCCCATCTGAAGCAGACTTCCCTCCGCTCAGGAAGATGGAAGGACGGACGGCCAATGCCTGGTCCGGCCGGCCGGAAAATATCCGCTGTTTCAACAGGCTTACACCTCGGATGGTGCAGGAGGAGCGAGATCTCACGTCCAGAGGAATCATAGTGCTGCTAATTACCAGGCACCTGCAGAGCTCCAACCGGCAGATACAGCGCATCCTTGCCGATTTCTTCGACTTCAGAAGGGAAGATGTGCAGGTCACAATGCATGGACCGAAGGAGTATCTGGCCATTTTCAAGGACACAGAGATGCGCGACGAAGTTCTCCGTAAGCCCTTCGTCGATGAGGAGGACCTCCACCTGCGTTTTCGCCCCTGGTCGAGACTGGCAACAGGGAACGTCAACCTGCCGCGATATAGGTTGCGGCTTTGCATTGAGGGGGTCCCCAGATCTGAGTGGGGACCGGAAGCAGTTGCAGCAGTCCTTGCCCATGCTGGCCTGCAGGACGGGGGCTTCGACGAGCCTTTGGCCGAGAAGGAAACAGGATGTATGAGAGTCTGGATCACAGCCCCAGACCCGCAGGCTATCCCTGCAGCTGGGGTGTACTTTGCAGACGAAAGCTTGAGGAGGCCGCCATCGGCCGAGCAGGGATGCTCTGACAGCTCGATTCATGGGATGCTCCAGCGCCAGCGATCCCTACCGCGAGACCAGCCGCGGCGCTTGTTGGCGCACCCAATCCTTATTCATATCGACCAGCTCATTGATTTTGACCCCCCAGAGCTGGAGCCTCCCTTCAGTGCATCAAGTCTGGTTAGTCTGGGAAGCGGTGAGTTCTCGTCTCCCTCCTCCGGGTCATCCAGGGGACCAGAGGTCCAGTCCTTCCATTGGGAACTAGGGATCAAAGATGACTTCTCCCTGGCGAGGCGTCGGCCGGTGCGGGAACGTCTGTCCCGCCTCCCGCCTCCCAACAGGAACCGCAGTCGCAGCCCACCTCCAAGGGAGCCCGGGAAACGGACGTCAGGCTGGGACGTACCTCCGGCGAGGACCTCTAGCAGAAGCCGCGAACAAGGAGACCACTCAGCCTACGGGCGCAACAGGAGGGGAGGAGGGCGCCGGCACGGCTGCTCAGCGTCTGAATCCAGTCAGGAAACAAATCCAGAGGAGAAAGAAGGCGCAGTGCACGAACGTTCAAGATCCCCAGGCTGGCGGTGCAGGCCTATGCGTCCTACAGATTTCTCACACCTACAAATCGAGCCTCTAACAGATCTCATCGCACAAGCACGGTGTCTCTCAATGGACAACGACATCAGCAGCGACCCCATGAGGGACGAGGCTGCTGCCACGGTCCTCCAGCAGACGAACAGCTGGGTCCTCCACCCGCGGCGTGCAGCGTCAGGCGAACAGCTGGGTCACCAGGATGACCAACAAATAATACAGCAGGAAGATCTGCACGCACCGGCCATGGAAACAGACTCGGGAGGATCGGAAGTGGACGACGACATGACGCTCGCCCAGTTCAGGCAGCTGGTCACGCGATCATTGCCGCCTCCGCTGATCACATCCGCACCTTGCACCAGAAGCAAGGCTAAGTTGGCAGAACAAGCTGGAGCTAAAGGCAAAGAGAAGCTGATCAAGGGCGATAGAGGCGCAAATGCAGCGGGTCTCTCAATGATGGAGAGAGCTCGGTCAGTGCTGATGAAGAGATTAGGTATTCTCCAGGCTGAAGAAGACCCCGCGGCAGTCTACCTAGCCCGCTACAGAGATCTTTTCAAAGAACCCCTGACAGAGGACACGGTGGTGGCTTTTGCTACCCTTGCCGGCGCGCTGGGCAAGATCGATGTCGCCGCGGCACTCGGCGCTGCAGCCTAGTTCACCTTCAGTGTCGCTGACCACGAGCTTGTTTTCTCTTTATGTTTAGCTTCTTTAAGTTAGCTTTCCTTGTGTTAGTGGCCGCCTCCTGGCCTCGTGTTGCTGTGATGGACAACCTTTTGTTGCGCTCCTCTGTTGGAGTTGCCCCCAAGCCGGCCAGTTTGTTGGCTCAGGCAGCCTTATGTATGCGCGATGCGCTTGCTGTGTTACCTTGCTCTCTCTTCCCTGCTTTAGAGGGGTGTTTGTTCTTCTCGGGCACAGGTCTCGCCAGTATGAGCCGCAACATCGGCTCCACACAACACAGATGCAACAGGACTGCGAAGTCGTACCCCTTATGTCGCACAACCTGAGAATTCTCTCCTGGAACGTACGAGGTTTAAACAGTAACGCGCGGAAGTCTGCAGTGAGAGAGGCTTTGCGTCAATACAGGGCAAATGTTGTTTGTTTACAGGAGACAAAACTGTCCCAGATAGATGACGGTGTAATCGCCCAAGTGCTAGGAAATGATTTTCTACACAGCTACTGTTCCATACCCGCCGATGGAACCCGGGGAGGGATCATTTTAGCTTGCTCAAACAGGCTTTTCACCATTACAGATCCGAAGCCGAAATCGTACACGCTAACAGCCAATATTAACCACCTTCACTCAGACCTTAAATGGTCATTTACTAGAGTATATGGACCCCAATCGGAACAGGACAAACTCTATTTCCTTCAAGAGCTTAGAGAGATAAATCTCATAGCACTTGACAGATGGCTGATCACAGGAGACTTCAACCTTGTGCTTAGAGCATCGGACAAGAGTAATAGCCATATTAACACGCGGTTAATCCGAGCCTTCAGAGCAGTGCTGGATGATCTTCAAATCCGAGAGATTAAGCTCCATGGGCGCAGGTACACTTGGTCCAATGGACAGCAAGCGCCGACGATGTCAAACATAGATAAAATGCTTTGCTCCGGTGAATGGGATGTCCAATTCCCGGACGTTGCTCTTCAAGCATTATCCTCGATGATTTCAGATCACTCACCGTTGATGCTTACAGAAGAACAACGGGAAACCAACTCCAGATCGTTTAAGTTTGAGGATTGGTGGATGAAACTACCGGGCCTGGAACAGGAGATTCGAGATTGCTGGTCCAAACCGGTGCTCGCCTCAGATTCTCTCCGACGCCTTCACATCAAGCTTACAAGACTGTCCAAGAAGCTGCTAACCTGGAAGCGAAACCTCGTTGGCAACACCAGGATGCAATTTGCCATAGCATCAGAGATCATTTTGCAACTTGACACAGCACAGGAAAGTAGGCAGCTATCTCCCCTCGAACACGCGCTTAGGACATGCCTGAAGAGCAAACTCCTCGGGCTCGCAGCTATACAGAAAGCTAGAGCGAGACAACGATCCCACCAGATGTGGATCAGAGAGGGAGACGCGAATACAGCTGAAGATTAACTCGAGGAACAGGCAAAATCAGATCCCTTATCTGATGGTTAACGATCATGAAGTCTACAACCAGCAGCAGAAGATGATAATTGCTGAAGAACACTTCGTTGATTTTCTAGGCACCAAAGAACAACGTACACTCGCTCTATACTGGAACGCGATCGGCATACACAGAGCGAACCTGTCACATTTAGATGCGGACTTCACTGAGGAAGAGATTAAAAGGGCAATTGACAGCATGCCGACAGGAAAGGTTCCAGGGCCGGATGGCTTCACCAACGGATTCCTCAAGTCCTACTGGCATATCATAAAACAGGATTACACCCTAGCCATTAAGCAATTTGCTGATCTTCGCGCTAACAGACTTAATCTTTTGAACGAAGCGGACATCGTGCTCTTACCGAAGAAGACCCAGCCGGGTAGCATTAAAGATTACAGGCCGATTAGCCTCGTCCACTCCTTTGGAAAAATCGTAACCAAGGTTATGGCGGCTCGACTTGCCCCGGAGCTGAAGAAGATGATATCCATGACACAGAGCGCATACATAAAAGGACGGGCAATCCAGGACAATTTTTTGTTCACTCAAAACATCATCCGATCTTTACACACGAGCAAGACTCCGGCCCTGTTCCTTAAGCTAGATATTCAGAAGGCCTTCGACACCGTCAGTTGGGAATACATGTTTGAATTGCTTGCTGAATTAGGTTTTGGTACCAGGTGGCGCAACTGGCTTTCCAATCTGTTTACCACTTCCTCCTCTCGGATCATTGTAAATGGCAAGAAAACAGAAAGAGTTTGGCACAGACGGGGAGTTCGACAAGGCGACCCCCCTCTCCCCCCTTCTATTCATCTTAGCAATTGAACCCCTACAGCTGCTGATCCGGAAGGCAATGGAGAGGAATCTGATCAAGCCAATTAGAGGAGTGCCTAATGATCTCAGGATCTCCTTATATGCAGACGATGCGGCTTTCTTTGCTAACCCAGAGTTAGGGGAGTTAAGAGCGATTGTACAGTGTCTCCAGATTTTCGGATCTGCTACAGGGCTGCACACAAATATCCTGAAAAGTGAAGTTTTCCCTATCAGTTGTCACTTTATTGATCTCCATCCGTTTATCCAGTTCTTCCCAGCCTCCTTCAAACAATTCCCTTCCAAGTATCTTGGTCTGCCGCTTCACATACCTAGACTGAGAAGAGCAGACCTGCAGCCAGTGTTTGACAAGCTCTCTACCAAGCTTGCAGGATGGAAGGGGAAATTGCTTAACAGGGCAGGGAGGCTAGCGCTTATCCAATCAGTTCTCACGCCTTGTTTAGTCTACCTCCTATCGGCTTTCAAGCTGCAAAAATGGGCGATCAGAAAGGCTGAGAAGCTGATGAGGAATTTCCTCTGGAAGGGAGATGAAATCTGCTCAGGTGGTCACTGCTTAGTAAATTGGAGACAGGTCTGTAAACCAAAGGAGTTGGGAGGAATGGGTATTAAGGATCTCCACAAATTTGGATCAGCGTTGCGGCTAAGGTGGCTGTGGATGGAGTGGAACTCAGACCCAAAACCATGGAGGGGACAAAGAACTCCATGTGATGCAAATGACAGGAACCTTTTTGACGCCTCCACGGTGATCAGAGTAGGTAAGGGCGATAAGTCCAGATTCTGGACATCCAAATGGCTGGATGGAAGAAAACCAATGGACGTGGCGCCGGCCCTCTTTGCAATCGTCAAAAGGAGAAACAATTCGGTCCAATTTGAGCTGACAAACAATCATTGGCTGAGGCCGCTTCGTAGAATCAACACGCAGGAGCAGGTGCGACAATTCGTCAATCTTTGGAGCTTAATTGACCGGACCCCCCGTGATCCGCAATGTGAAGATACAAAAAGACGAGCTCGAATCAATACTCAGCACGCTCAGCTTACAGGTTTAATTTCAGGGATCTATCCCCTCAGTGCAAAGCGAATACATTTGGAAAGGAAACGCTGAAAACAAGTGCAGAGTACACGCCTGGCTAACACTTCAGAACAAACTTCTTACAGCAGATAGGCTGCAAGCCAGAGGATGGCCAAACGGAGCAATTTGCACGTTCTGTGGAATCTTTCCAGAGACGGCAGTGCGCTCTTTCCTGAGATGTGCCTTCGCTAGGCAATTCTGGCGACGAGTTGCTACGCTAAACAGGCTGGACCCCGTAGCCCTCCTAGGACAAACATCTAACAGTCTTCAGTCCTGGTGGGAGTCATGCGGCGAAGAACTGAATAAGAAGGAGAAGAGGAACAGATATGGCCTCCTCATCTACGGTCTCTGGAGTCTTTGGAAAGAAAGAAATGGGAGGATATTCGAGAACCTTTTTAAATCTTTCGAACAAGTCGCTGCAAGCTCTGTTGACAGCAACCATGCCAGGAAAAGAGCCTTCCATCGGGAGATCTCTGAGTTAGAAGATACTACCGTGTAACATCCAGCCTCTATCGCTTCAGATGAATGAGTTTTATTGCTGTTCTCTTGTAATTTGGATGTGTTAAAGACGTTGTTCCCTTTTCCGCTATAAGAAAGGCAGAGCTCCTGCCATTTTCTTAAAAAAGTCCTTGCACGATTCACATCCAATGCCTAACAGTGTCTGTGCTTTTGATTTCTGAACTCAAAAATCACAATACATTCAAATCATAATTGTTAGAAAAGGACAGAGGCTGGCTATTCACAACTGCGCATCTTATTTATTCGTGACAGCTATCTAAACTGAAAAGATGATTGACAATACTTAAAAGTGCAGAGAGAAGAAAATTTGGAAGAGCTCATGTCAGACATAATATATATATATATATATATATATATATATATATATATATACACACACCAGAAATGGCATTAAATAAAGCCCAAGTTAATTGAGTACAGAATGCAAACCTACAGAACAAAATCCCCAAAACTAAGCATAGCTCATATTGTCCCATATCTCCTATCGTTTGTCCTCTGTGCTGCTGGTGTGGTACCCGTAGTGTTCTCCCATGATGCTTGGCTTGCATGATTTCCGCTAGGATCACCTGCTCGTACATAGCCTCTTGGTCTTCCAACCTGATGAATGAATAGGTTATAAAGTAGTAGGTAGTATCTACTAGCATGACCATCAAGGATTTGATCAGGCAATAATAAGGAAGTTCAGAGTTCAGACAAGGTAAGCACTTACAGCATCCAGAAAGGCAGACACGATGGTCATCCCAGGCAGTGCATGTAAACCATACTGAAATTGGTGTATAATAGCCATGTTTTCAAGAGAACTTTGGATAGCATTGCTCAATGACTTAACAAAAAGTTAAGAAAGAAAGTAAGAAAAGAAAACCTGATGCTCCACATGAGTTCTGTAGAAGAATCCCCCACAACAAAGTAGGCTTAACAAGACAACAAATCTACACACAAACAGCACAGCAATCAGAATAGTAAACACAACAATGATAACAAAGACACAGGCATGCAGCAACAACACAGCAATGATGGTAGTAATATAGGAGAGAAGGTAACTTCAGTAAATAGACGTTACAAATCATGATAGAATTGGCAGTAACCATGAACTAACTTCTAAAGTTCAAGACACACATACATGCAAGAAACAATTCCAAATGTTGCCCAGCCTCTCATAGGATCACTCCCTCTTTCTTGTGTGTAACCTACACAAACAACAGATATTTAAAAAAATGTGCATAACCAGGCAAAAACTTGCATATCCTTCAAAACTGACAAAGCAACATATGCATACATGTATAAAAGAACAAGAACAACGAATAATAGAATACTGCAGAAATAGCAAAAATATGGACCATTTTCCTTGTATCGCAGTACTGGCAGAGTTGCAGTAGCTATAAATGTTTTGTTATTAATATAATTACCATGTGTGTCATTAACCTATCATGTTGTTGTACCTTGATCCTGATTTACAGTGTTGCTAACCTACATGTAAATTAATAAAAACACAGCAACCTTTTTGTGACAAATATTTTTAAAATTTGATGTGCAACATTTCTCAAACACTGAGACGATATTGCAGCATATCTATCCATTCGGCGATTTAAATCTTCAGATGATGCTAATGATTGAATTGGAAATGTGAAATAGACATACATGTCAGGGTTAATCTCAGCATGTGATGTACATCTTTTGAATTTATTTTCGCATAGTATCCAAAATAAAACATATGACATCTCCTTAAGTGTTGAGTTATCTCAACTAAGATTTGCATAAGACCCTTGTTCTGCAATATTTCTAGAATATAAATCAAGATCCCATGGAGCTCCTGTAGGAACAATTTCCAATACATTAAAATATATATGCACAACTGATGATTGTGTGGCTAGAACCAACCACATTCTTTGGTAAGTGTGAATTCAATTGGATCATAGCCCTCCACTGGGATTGAAACATTGACCTCATAAGGACTGCTTCGAATGATTTCACCTACAAATTTTGAAGACTGAACTCATTTGTTGATAATTACAAAAAGGTATCAGATGGGGAGACAAGGAAGTAACTAACATCTCCAATTCACATTCAGAACTGTAGGAGACAGGGTAGTAGGCATGGCACCATTGACCCCTGATCCTGTAAGCGTAACACCAAGCCCTTTCACCGGATTAACCTGTGTAACAGAAATAGCAAAACAAATTTATTTGCACATAGTACAATACATATGGACATATGGTATGCAATGGACCTGCTATGATAACGGCAGTCACTCAACTTACCTTGTATTCATAGCTGCTGGTTCCAACAACAGTGCACTCATGTTTGATTAGCACTAATGATAACAGTAGTCTCTTAGTGTTATCTGATTATTATCTTCTGGTTTCAACAACAAATGCATTCATTTGCCAACACCAACAAGAAAATTAAGGAAAACAGCTTATCCTTGTGGTTTTGACATCTTTCGGGAGAAGAGAAACTAACTAGATGCACAAAACTAAACAGCTAACAATATCAAGACAGCAAGAGTTGAATTACAATAAAGGAAAAATATAGGGGCATGGAAAGTGCTGTTTTTCAAGTGCTAAATATTTCCTTACCTTGAAGGTAGGTTTTTCAACAAGGCCTGAGAGGGAAGATATGGCACTAAGATATAAAGACACATGAATCTGCTCAGTCTGAAAGCTGCACAAGGAACATGGTATGGCAATGAGAATTGTAAATTGTTGGCATGGTAGCCAAGCAGACATCCTAATTACGAGTTGAGGAATTAAATCAGGTGGATTAGAAAATTCTAGGAGTAGTTTAGTATTATCTCTCATGCAGAAATAAATAAATCATAGCACGTTTTTTGGGAAAAGAAACATTTTTTGAAACTTAGTACACTATTTGATTTTGTCAGTTTTGTGTGATATTAATGCCTAACTGTTCAACGTTCTGATTTGATGTGAAATTGTTGCAGCAACCATCAATGATAGCAAGCATGCACTATCAAGTGCTTCTATGCCTAAACATTTTACTATATATTATTGAAATTGTAATATCTGAACTTTCTGTTGAATGGAAGTAATGGTAGAGTTTCACATGTTTCACAGGTGCTGGAATAGGATCAAATATGAGCTGGTGTGTCCATACTCGTATGCATCCCTTCGGGGTTTTCGAACCTTGTTTCCAAAAATTCCAAAAAATTCGTAGGGATAGAAAATGCAAAGGGTATGCACATGCAAAAATAAAATTATGCAAAAAAAATGATCATGTTTGCACAGTGCACTGTACAGAGAAAACGATAAAAGATCATAATCATTTCTTGTAAGTTATAACATGTGTATAATCATTTATCTTTTTTGTACAGTGCACATATGATCATATTTTTGCACAAGTTTTTGCATATGCACATACTCTAACATGTTCTAATCACTGAATCTTTTGGGAAATTTTGGAAAGTTATAGGTTCAAAAACCCGGAGGCGTGTGAGTATCGGTGTGCACCAAATCCGCTTTAGAATAGGATCCCAAGTAAAATCCAATATGATCTTGTAATCACTGAGTCAACTTTTTAATCAGAGCATGCCATAATGGTTGTTTCACAAATTATGTATAATATGATCTTTAAGAAAGTACATCTTACAGGAACACAGCTAGAACCAAGTGAACGCCATCTAGCCAGCTGAACCTTATTTACAATATATTCTTCACATGAAAGCAATTAAAAAGTCCCATTTGGCATTTACCTAGATTATATAGATAAGCTGAAACTTTAACTAGGCCAAACAAAATACCTTAATCACATTAGATTTGAAAAATATTTTGACAGGATCTTACCTATATGCATGATGAAGTTTTTCGAATCCCAGCTGAGTCAATCCATTGTAAACCTAGAGAAACAAAGGTAACTTGTAACATGAACTTAACCACTGGTTAAGGCCCAAAGAAAGAACTAACTTTACCACTTCTGATGATCGGGGATGAAAGCCCACAGTGAAACCCTTCAAAACTCTTGGACCACTTTTAGCACAAGGAATAGCAAGTTCAACAACCACTCTTAACACAAAAAGGAACCACGTTTAGCTGCACAGCATACTAGAAAAATGATGCCATAGCCCATAAGAACATACAAGACCAGGCAATGAGACATAGGCAATAAGCAGTAATCGGCTAATCACACATTTGAAAAGTACACCGTGTTCGAAGTCAGGCCACTGCAGTTTCTTTGGTTTTAGAGAATTAGGGACCATATTTGTATCAATTAAATGCTTTCATTTCCCTTTTTCCTTGACACAAAATACAGGAAATCGGGCATCGGCAACTGCAGCAATTATAAAGCTCCAACGAGTGAAACATAAAACTGGGATAAGGCAGCATGGATGAAAGAGCGCTGCATGTTCAGCAGATTTAGGTGTCAACTGCTGATAGTCATCATCAAGTAGGGTGCTTAATATTGTTACTGTGAGGAACCATAATTTAAAACAGAACGTTGGTTGGCTATTTGAAAAGCCAAAAGGATTTCGAATTCACAATGGGTTTTTAGAGAACGTGCAAACAAATGTTTGCACATCTTTGCAATAAGAGGAGAAGCAAGTAGTTACAAGAGTGCGGCAACAAAATTGCCAAGAAAGAAAGAAAACAAAGTCGCGACACTCCGCGAAAACAGCGAAGCCAACACCACGCAAGGGCTAAACAGGGCTGAGACTGAAACAAGCAACTCTTCACGGGGGGCTCATGCAACCAGAGATCGTACGCTTGACGCCAACGCTCAGCCTCTGCCTTGATGTCCTGCGCTAGCGAGGGAAGGTCCTTGCTTGAACCCTAGAATACCCTACTATTCCTTTCCCGCCAAACTGACCACACCATAAGGACAACCAAAGCATCAAAGTCCTTCCTCCGTGGCTTCTGGATACGCTTGTGCTTATCCAGCCACCAATCTTCCAAAGTATCCTCCGCAGCAGGAACCGGGCAGGTGCGGCCCGCCCAAGGAAAGATGATGCGCTAGAGGCAACCAACGAAGAGGTGGTCAGCCGACTCCAGTTCCTGTAAGCAAAGCGGACAGAACTAGTGATTGTGGAGGTTGTGGTGCTCAAGCCTGCCAACCATCCAGCAACGACGCTGCAGTGCAAGCTAGAGGAAGAAGCGGCACTTCAACAGCGCACGGGCTTTCCAAAGGATCTTGTGACAAGGGAAGCCAGTTCGCCGCAAGAAGAAAGCGTGATAGGCCAACTGGGCCGAATACTGCAAGTTAGGGACCGACACCATAGGATTGCATCCTCCTGACCGGCAATAATGAAGATGTTGCAAACTCGATGCCACACCGCTAGATAGTCCACCAAGACAGGGACTGTGAGCGCACCACCGATGTCACCAATCCAAGCTCGATTGTCGAGAGCCTCGGCGACCATCCTGGTGGCACGAATGTGTGGCTGGATCACATACCAAACGGAAGGCACAAAGGATTACACAGACTCACCATTGAGCCAAGCGTCAGTCCAGAAAGGGTGAGCTGGCCATTTCCCACAATCACTTTAGTAGCTGCCTGGAACATCTGTTGCACTGCCTCCTCATGTTGCATGGGAAGCCCAGCCCAAGTCCTCAACAGGTCCGTACGCTGAGGCCACATCCAACGAATACAGAGGGCATAGCCTTGCAACCTAAGGTCTAAGACGTCCAAACCACTGTAGCGGAGAGGGGCGCAGACCCTACTCCAAGCATCCAGACAGTGACCGCCAGAGATCGCCTCGGTGCCTCTCCAAATGAAAGCTCGACGACATTTGTCGAGCGGGGATGGAGAGCAACATGTGGTACACCGACAGGGAATAGAGCACGGTCTTTGTGAGGACCAACCGCCCACCGCAAGTAAGCATCCCCACCTTCCAACCTAGGAGCTTGGCAAGCACCCTATCAAGGAGCGGCTGCAGGTCTTGCTTACGAAGCCTCGTGACCGACAAAGCCAGGCCAAGCTGTGAAGGGGAAATGCTTAACAGCATAGGGAAAGGCCTCAAGAGCTAGCTGCACCTCCTCTGTCAAACACTGAATGGGGGTGAAAGCACACGTCCCCATGTTAGTCCTGAGACCCGAGGCACCCCCAGAACAATCAAGCAACACACTGACTATACGGAGATCCGACTGGGTGGGGGACAGGAAGACCACCACATTGTCCGCATAGAGAGACACACGGTGTTGGATGCCTACATGTCCCAGCGGCTAGAAGAGGCTGGACGGCTCAGCCAAAACATAGCGTTGACGACCTCTGTTGCCAAGATGAAAAGCATCGGCAACAGAGGATCCTCCTGGCAGAGCCCCCAAGACACCATTGAGAAGGATTCTTGAGCTCGAGCTTGCAAGCAGGATTGCGACCCAGTTCTGCCAATGCTTGCTGAATCCCAAGTGCGATGAGACCTCCAGCAGGAACGGCCAAGACATTGTCTCAAAGGCTCATGCAACATCCACTTTGAGGAGCAACCGGGGTAGCTTTTTGGCATGGAGGGCTTTGGCCACGAGATGGACATAGCGGAAGTTATTCTGAATGCATCAACCCTTGATGAAAGCACTTTGGTTAGGCATGTTGGAAATATGCCCTAGAGGCAATAATAAAGTTGTTATTATTCTATTTTCATGTTCATGATTAAGTTTATGTTCTATGCTAAAATTGCATTGGTTCTTGAATATGAGATTCAGAGGAAAACCTAATTGCATGTGTGGAATAATAAACACCATTCAGATCCCTAGTCAGGCCTCTGGACTAGCTCATGTATTGTTGATGATCTTGTTTTCCTGATCATGGGCATTGTTAATGTAACAAGGATGCCGCCAATAATGGGAACACATTGTTAGGGTAACAATGGTGTTGGATAGACCCCTTATGAGATACTGCGAGATCACTTCGTCAATATGTTGTCAGTATCTTCTCATGATGTGTTAACGTTTACTTGCGTCCTTAGACCATGAGAATATCATAGACCCGGATACCGGATGGTTGCTTTGGGGTCATCAATCGTTACGCCGTAACTGGGTAATTATAAAGGTGACTTCCAGGTACACCAGAAAGTATATCGTGGTTCTAGATATGTCAAGACTGGGATTTGCCCATCCGGCGATGGAGAGATACACTCTGGGCCCACTCGGTATTACGGTGTCCAGCATCGCCTGGCCAGGTATTGTGACTAAAAGGTTAGTCACGGAGATACCGGAATACGGAAACGAGAAAAGAGTACAAACCGGTAACGAGGATAACTAGGTATGGTGATCAAAGAGTTGATCACAGGGATACCGTCAAAGTCTCGCCTCGGGTTGTGTAATGTATCGTGAGGCAAAAGGAATTGTATGCGACAATACAAGGTTTGCTCGATAAAGATCTTCGATGATATGTGGGAGTCGTTATGGGTATCCAGATCCCGCTGACGATTATTGACCGGAATGTATTCCGGACATGTCCACATATACTCGAACCTATAGGGTCACACGCTTAACGTTTTAGCGACATTTAGGAATGCTATGATTTATGGAGAACGAGAGAGAAGGGTTCCGAAAGTGTTTCGGATGATCTCGAAAGTGTTCCGGGAGGTCCCGGATGGTTCCGGTGATGTCCGGAAGTGTTCCGGAAAGTATTGGAAGGTTCTAGAAGGTTCTGGAAGGTTCTAGAAGGTTCTAGAAATTCTAGAAGGTTCTGGAAGGTTCTAGAAATTCTAGAAGGTTCTGGAACGTTCTAGAAATTCTAGAAGGTTCTAGAAGGTTCTAGTGGAGTTGGACTCCAACTCCAACAGGGTGTCCCTGCTGAAGTAGGACTCCACCTGCCTAGGGAGAGCTGCCCCAACCCCTATAAATAGAGGGGCAGGGCACCTCAAAGGGTATCCCAAGCAGCCCCAGAGGCAGCCCTAATCCCTTGGACTAAACCCTAGGCCGGCCATCTCTAGATTGGCCACAGCCTTCTTTTTCTCTCTCTTCTAGATTGGATCTAGTACAGCTGCCGGCGCGCTGCTGATTCTCCTTCTCGTAGATCCCCGCTGTTCTTGTGTGCTGGTCCACACATTACCGCGGTGTCGCTGATCCGGTACGCGTGGATACCTCGGAGACGTCGTATACTTCGGCGTTTGATCGGGCGAACTATTCACGAGGAGATCGCTCTCGCGGCTGGGAGGTATAACCTAGCTGCGGGAGTCTGCGGACTTCATCGACATCGGTCAACTTCTCCGCTGCATTGACGTGATCGTCGAAGGTATGATATCGTTATCTACACCTCGATAGTGTTTCTTGGTTTGGTTCGTGCGCGGAAAAATTTTGTTTTGCGTAGCGCGTTCCCCAACAAGGCATGACCAAATGCCCAAGGTCACGTGCTAGGCGAAGAGCAAGAAGTTTGGAGAACAACTTCGCAACACTTTGAACCAGGTTAATCGGCCGGAAATCCTTCACCTCGCGCACATCCACCACCTCAAGAACCACGGTGATCAGGGCCTGATTAATGAGGTGGAGGCTGCGGTTGTCCATCTAGTAGAAAGCACCTAGACTCCTAAGGAGGTCCCCTTTGATGACTGACCAAGCGCATTTAAAGAAACGACGGAGAAGCCGTCCAGTCCCGGCGCACGGTCGTCAAGGGTATCCATGATGGCTCTCAGGACCTACTCTTCCATGAAGGGGGCCTCAGGGTGGCCCAAGTCACGACTGGTCAGCCCGATGAAGTCAAAGTTGATGCCATGCAACCTGTCAACGCCAACACCCAAAAGGCCCTCGTAGTAATCAAAAAGGAGCTTGGCCTTATCGTCGTGGTCAATAACCGCCTGCCCTCTATCATAAAGAATTGGGATCGAGATCTTTCTCCTACAGTGGCTTGCAAACTGATGGAAGAAGCGGGCCCTCCTAGATCCAATGAATATGAGACCACTGGCGAGCCATAGTTCGCTCAAGAGATGTGAGCCCCAAGCATCTACATTGAGAGACTTGCGCATAGCAAACTTTGCATGCGATAGGGCCCAGTCCTCTTGGGCCTTGTCCAGACAAAAGACTAGCTCTTTGACCACCAGGAGTTGCAACTTTATATTCCCAAAGGATTTTCCCAAAGGATTTTGTGGCTCCAACTCTGGAGGGCCTTGGCAGTGTGCCGTAACATGGTGTCGAGGCGACAAATGGGGTCGACGATATCCGCAAGGCAATGCCAACCGGCCTAGCCTCTAGAAAACCGGGTTTGCGGTGCCAAAAATCTCAAAACGAAAGCGAGATTTCACCTCACCCGACGCTGCCGCTTGCAAGTAGAGGGGGCAATAGTCAAAGGCAGAGGTGGACATGGCCTAGAGGAAATAGTCAGGGTAAATATCTTCCCAGTCCGTTGACATGAACACAAGGTCAATGCGTTCGAGAGTTGACCGACGGGGCTCATTACTCCAAGTGAATTGGCGACCATGCAGTTGGAGCTCCTTGAGATCCAAGTCATCGAGGAGACAGCGGAACCGGCCCATGAGGCGCCTATTAAGATTGCTATTGTTTTTGTTCGTTGCCGCATAGATATGATTGAAATCACCAACAAGCAACCAAGGCCCAACCCCCATTGGCTTTTAATGTGCCTCAACTCATCAAGGAAAGCCTCCTTGTGTTGATCGGTATGGGGACCATGCAAGGAGGAGATCCACCAATGGGAGCTCGTGGCTAGGTTGCGTACACGAATCGAAATCACATGATTAGTTTAACAATGGAGAGAACATATGGGTGCCAAGCGACAAGGACCCCCTACCCTAGTGTCTGAGGCCGGAAGGAACTGTGTAGCTATAGTCCAGACCGAGCATATCCATAATCAATGCACGTGGCATCAAAGAAAGTTTACATTCTTGTAGGCCAACAACTAACGCACGGGAGTCACGAACCATATTACGCACCAGTGCACGACGGGCAGGCGCATTAAGTCCACGAATATTCCAAGACAACACATTGAGGTTAGGAGTATTCAAAGAAAAAAAACAACGCTCCACACTACAAGGTCAAGCTAGCTACATAGCAATGGCTAGAGGCAACACTTCTTCCGAAGACGCACTCAGACCAAAGAGGGCTTCAACAGCCGGAACGTGCTCACTACTTAGCGGGTGGTCAAAGAACCTAGCGTAAGTAGCAAGGGCAGCATTGTCGAACTTCTCCTGATCAGCCACCACATCAAACTTGGCCGCAAGCCACCGCTGCGCCCGTTTGTTCATCAGTGGGGCATGACTAGCCTGCAGTCCTGCCACACGTCGACTGTGGAGTGGCAAGGTCGGTTGCCCGTGTGTAGCACGCCAACGTCTGCTGGTCCTACACAGGGCAGGTGACTCGAGGGGGCGCTGTGGAGTTCTGGATAAAGGAGCTCAACGCAGAGCCTCTCAAACAACGACTGCAATAAACCCGTGACGGTCCATCTCCCGCTGCTGGCCCACGTCAGCCTGGGGTGGGCGACCCCGGCCCACTGCCCAGACGCAGCCCAGCAGAGATCCTGACCCAAAAGGATGGGCCGACGCAGAGACCAGGCCCGGGAGTGGAGCAGCCCACTCAGCAGCCTGCCTGTCTAACAGGGCCGGCTCGTCCTCCAAGACTAGGGAAGCTACCTGGGCTGGGAAACCTTCCTGTGCCAATGGAAGAAGCACGAGGAGGAGGCAATGGCCTGTTGGGCCTAATTGGCTTGCTCCAAAGTGGTCTAACCGGAATGACGGCACAACCATCGCCATCGGTTCACCAGAGCTAGCCAACAGTGCAAAGGTCCCCACAGCAGTCACCGTGGCGCGAGGGGAGCATCCAAGAGGATGGGGAGGCCAGGGCTGCAGCCTACAGTAGCCTTCCAAAAGGAGGCGGGGGCCCTATCCTGACCTATGCGCCCACCAACGGTAGGGAAGGGGACAGCGGCGGGAGCACGCCTTCACTGGGCTTGATGGTTAGTGAACTCCAGCGAACTGGCGTCAGCAGAAAAAGAAGTGGGGCCCGCCACTCATGCACGGCAAGGCAATCACCGGCAACATCACCAGCGGCCCAGTGGGTCGTGGGGCAACGTTGCAGAGGCTGACGGGGAAAGAGATCGGTGGCCCATCCAGTGGTCACGGCCGTCCCAAGGGCCTCACCGGCAGGACCACTGCGACAAACAAGGGAAGGCCATTGGGGGGCTCCTTTGTCCGGGTGACCGGGCGAGAAGGGAAAGAACGTCCTTGGCGCAGCGTCGTCGAAGCCCACAGGCGGTCACCCATGGGGAGGTCAGAAAGCGGCCAGAAGTCGACGACCTTGACCACGTGGATGAAGATGTTGTAGTCGAGAGTCAAGCGTGCTGCCAGCGGGGACTGCGGCAGCGAGTGTACTCCACCACCTTCAACATGGCGGACGTCAGGATGAGACCCACTGGTTCGGACCCCCAGCTTGAAGTGACCCATTTCGCGCCAGCTCACTGTCTCATCGTCAAGACGCTCGATCCAGTTAGTCGAAGCTAGGAGCGAGGACACCGAGTACCAGTCCTAGGCATGCATCGAAATTCCTTCCAGGATGAGACCATAACGGGCAGCAACAAAGCTCACCACTTACGAGAAGCGCGTCCACAGGGAGAAATACAGGCTGAAGTGAGCAAAATCAATGCTTCCGGCCACCAAAGCAAGAGACCAGAGCTCCGACATTACAGAGGCCACTAGGAAGTCACCCGAGGCAAACTTGTGGACCAAGAAGCTGGGGAGCGGCAGGTCAAGGTGCTCCGAAATAGCTTGCCAGGGAGACCGCCGGCCAAAAACCTCCACATAATCAAGTGTTAAGTCCAGTCAAATTGAATCTTTATTTTCATGAAAAAATTTTAAACTAACCTCCAATGCAGGCCACCACCGCTTTCTTCAACCATCTCTCAGCATCATCCATCGCCGACATGACGTGTGCGCGATGATACACTTCGAGGAGGCCGCCTATTGGCGAGCGATGCCATCCCAGCAGAGGGGACAAAGGGGCCGACCGTACAGGGAGATGAAGGCGCAGCGACGTCAAAGATCACAGGTGGAGTGGACGAGCATAGAGGCACCCACTAACACGGCTGCAACAACGGGGCGACACGCATCAGCAAGCGAGCAACCGAGTTCCAACCAGCCTGCCTCGCAGACGCCGGGGGAGAAGGCTGGTGGCAGAGCACGTCACACCTCCTGGAGGGACCCACCTCCACCGCCGGCAAGTAGGGGCTACAGGGGCGCTTGCAGCCCTTGATGCGGTGGCCTGACTGCAAGCAGCGGCCGCAACGCGTCGGCTGACAGCAATCCGCATTGACATGGTCATCCGCCAGACAATTGATACATTTGTCGACGAGATCCGCCAGCACCTCCGGCGACCTAGGGCTAGGGGGGAGGGGAGGGGGCTGCTGGACACGATGACGACAAGTGTTGCACTGACAGCAAGGAACCTGCTAGCTGTCCTCAGCCGTCACCGCTCGCAAAGCTGGAGGTTGTGCAGAGCGGGGCGGTGGCTGCTGCTAGAGCCGAGGCTGGCCACAAGGCGAAGAGCCAGCCGGCGGCGGGCAACACCGCAGCCAACGGCTGGGCAGAGGGGCGGGGGAGGAGAGGGGGGTTGGGTACCTGATCGCTGACGCCAGAAAAGGACGAGCCACGGCACTAAGCCGTGAAGACGAAGACGACGATTGTGTTGCCAGCGCCGGAGGGGAAGGAGAAGACGCCACACCAGGTAGGAGCGCTCCAACCCCACCAACGAGAGGCTCACCACGGAAGACAACGGGAAGGGCAACCGGTCCATCCATCGGAGCTCCTTGGTGGAGGCCCGCGTCGCGAGGGGGGGTTGTGGGCGGGGCACCGGGAAAGAGACAAGGGCAAGGAGGAGGGGGTGGCTGGCGGCTCCGGACCGGAGGTCGCCGCAAGGGGGCTCGGGCTCTCCCCTCGCCATCGACGAATTCTACATTTGCTCGAATTCAAAATGGTAATGAACTGGTTACCACTTACCACATGGTTTCTGCCTTTTTACATTTTTTGCAGCAAAGTTATTTTTTCTTACTTTTCGAATAGTAAGAAAATTTTGTTCTTGTCAACCCATTCCTCTTTTTTCTGAAAATGCTGTGCTAGGAACGCAGAAACATGTTTAACTTAATTTTATTCCTCCAATTTGTACAATATGGAAGAATATCATGAGCACGTGGAGATCAAATGTACGTATTAACATAAATGAAAAAGAACTAGACTTGATAGTTAACTGCACAGTTAAGTTCAGCTCTGTTTTGTAGCAAATAAACACAAAAAAGGAAACCAGTTGCAAGTTCTTCGCAGTTAACTTTTTTACATCAATAGAGAGAAATCAATTCACTGAAAATAAAAATTACAAATAAAGTCGTCATGGTTACCTGCACATCCTTTCATCATAAGATACACTGCAAATGCATCCACGTTCATCTGCAATCTTATCAATGTTAGTTTTGCTTTCTCAAGAAGCATGCACCCAAAAAGAATCAAGACATTGGTCTTGAATTGATGGTCGACAAAGAATTGATGGTCGACAAAGAATTGCGACCAATTCATGTTCTCGCAACAAAACATGCATTCTTTATCAACCTTGCATGGCATATGCACACCATGACACCAATATATGCAGAGCATCTATATGACCAGTGTTGGATCAAATGGCATATTAAGTAATGTGCCAACGCCCATTATACGTCCAAAGACACTCATCTGGCAAATGAGCGTAACAAGAAAATATTACTTAGGCTCAACCCTCTTGCAAAGTGAGAAAAATGATGTTCAATCAACAGAAACAACAGACATTTTCCCTCAACACCGCTGCAAAATGTAGACTGCATTTTCACCATGCACATTCATTAAGGAGTCATCAAATTCAAGAGAATGGCATGGGAAAATGATTGAACTCAGTAATCAAAATTTAAGAGACTGAATTACACCTCTTAAATGTCCTGGAAATGGAGAGAGAATGTTTAGCGTATGTGCTTGTAAATGAGGACAACTAGGAAGGAAACATCACAAATTCTACATGCACGCCCTATATTGTGCATTGTGCTGTGCAACAAGATAACGCGCTACTTGCAATGGAGAGAGTAAAAATTTAATTTCTACTCAGAAGCATGAGCATCAGGGCATCCATAGCAAACTTGCATGCAGCCAGAAAAGCAAGCTTGTCTTGCATTCAAGTATGACTATGAATTTATTACACCAAGTTAGTAGGAGTTAGATAGGGAGAGAAGCAAAATGGTTATTCGCAACTGTGCATCTTATTCCATTATCAAGAGAGTTTTAACCAGTAACATATGCAAAAACATTTAGACTGGCCACATGAAAAATACTGGTAATTGAAACATCTATAGTAAAATTTATTATGCAAATCAATTATGAAAATTTTATATTTGAAACTGAATCGAAGTCTAACAGCATTTCAAGATTATTCAGCATTAAAATTTTATAAATGTAAAAACTTGTGTCAGAAAATGAGATAATTTAGTTAATCTTGAACACAGCTCCATACAAGTTCACATAAACTCAGACTGAGTTAGCATAGAGTGACCAAGAATAGTGATTTATGCCATTACACTCCCTTAAGCACACATCCAATAATATGAACAAAAATACATGTGTAACCAAGCAGCTTTAACAACAAGGTAAATGCTAATTTTACTCTCTTATTTTAACAGAGGAAATGAATTGAGTTTGCAAGATCACAAGTAGTGGTGGAAGATTATCAACAAAATATGTAAACGGATAGTTAGATACAGGCAGCAGACCTTTGCATACTTTATTTGAGCATCGTCCACATATGATGTTTACCTGAAATATCAAATATGCTCATGATGTTAGTCCATAGACCTAAATGGAATTTGACCTAAAAAAGATCCAAAATTCCAAATATTAGTGAAAACAGCAAAGGACCTCGCCGAAATTAGAACAAACCTGTGCAGTGCGGCCCATGTCTTCAAAGGTAGTTTCGCAGTTCACTAAGTCTCCATTCTGAAATTTCTGAAAAATCATGAGAGATTAAAGAATGTTTCATTTAAGTTAACAAATGAAGGTTGAAAACGTACTATGAAAACGGATGATAGTGAATGAAGCTATATGATCAAAAATCATAACTCAACAGTCTTCACCAGTTGAGTCAACAACATCGCATGCAATGATGCAGAGAACGAAAATGCTTCAACCAATATTCTGGTTAGTGATTGTTTAGTTAGAGAGCTCGGAAGTACTCTGCTGGAAATGTTTGTATTCATAGACATCACAATGAATTGAGCAAACTTTTATGTCAAGTATTTTTGGTCTAGATGAACTATAGCAAGTTCAAAATATAGCTTGAACCTAAGAAGT
The DNA here is from genome assembly GCA_019208055.1 of Stipa capillata. Taxonomy (NCBI): domain Eukaryota; kingdom Viridiplantae; phylum Streptophyta; class Magnoliopsida; order Poales; family Poaceae; genus Stipa; species Stipa capillata. Next base: position 164,709 of record JAGXJF010001639.1, on the reverse strand, counting down.
GTTATACCCTGGAGGCCTGGAGTCCTGAACCCTGCTGTAGACCTTTAAATTTGTCCCTTTCAATGTAGAAAGTTACACACCAACTGGACAAATCACTAGCCGGGTAGAGAACTTGAGATCTTATGTTGTCACTCACTGAGTTTTCACTGAAGCTTATGACAGTTTATGCTCCATTTATGCTTTCTTCCCTTGACTCAATACCTGCTCTAATGTTGTGATTATGTTTAGCACATGTACTCAGGTGTGTTACTTCCATGTACCTTTTCCCTTTTGTTAATGCACTGGTGTGACAGCGAGAAAAAATGGACAATGTGACCTACATAAGAGAGCTCTAACCATGTGGACTAACTATTAGTCTGTTAGAACATTATTACCCATAGTACAGAGCACGAGATATTTCTTGAAATCCAATACCTCTCATCTAAATCCTAATTATTCTAGGAAAAACACAGAACTTGTTCTATTGAAGATGTAACCCCGTCTTCAACTACGTGGCAATGAGATATCACAAGCACTATTTTATTGTAGACGAAGTTGATATAAATTCTGCAAGTGTTACCTGAATGTAGTCAATAGGCTTTGAACCAGTTAGAAAAGAGCGATAACTGATAAAGCGGCCAAATTTAATGAAACCCTGAGAGAGATCAGAAAATGACCAAGACAAAAGCATTAGAAATTAACTGAGGATATGTTATATTAAATAATCAAACAGTAATGAACTGAAGATTTAAAACGTATTCTGCCAATATTGAATTTGAAAGAGAAATTTTACATACAATAAGCATATATAACATTACAGCTAAAAGAGAAAGCACAGATAAGCAGATAAATGATCAGCAACATTGTTGGAACTGAAAGATGATTGATGTTGGAACTACGGGGCTGCTGGACTGCTGCTCACTAATATTCACTCACATAAGCTTATGTTTCTACCTTTGTCATCTTTGTATACTTTTGCATTCTTAATGGGAATATAACTATATAATGATCACTTCTTTTCTCTATGAAAGTGTGGTGTACTATGAATAAGTGTTGAAACCTACTAAATCAAGCGCCTATCAGCAAATTTTTAAGGGCTGTGTTGACATCACATAACTCACACGGCTACATCTTCTAATGGTTTATATTCTTTAAACAGTCGCAGTATTGTCCATTTGTCCTATTGGCACCTTAGAACATAGGTACAACTAGGGTTATGCCTGCGCATTGTTGCTGGAAATGTTTAAATATTGTAAACCATTGCCTATGGAGTAACAATGACAGATTTGATGATGGGAAGCATTGCATGTTACTGCCTATTTGACAGCGTGAAGAGTCACGACGCATTGAACCATCACTTAGCAGTTAACAAAATCAGCATGGACCCATGGTAATTCAGTTGGATTGGTATTGGCCTTGGCCATCTGTCTCATGTAAAATCTAATGATTTTTATTGTACTTCTTGTGAATCCAATGGTTATAATTTTCAATGGTGATGTATGTGAGTTCTGCATTAGGAGTCACATCAAGTTTGGAGTAAAGAAGGATTGTGCAATGTACGGACTAGCAAACAGGATGCCATGCTACTGCACCGCCTTTTACGAATGCAATGAGTTTACCTTGATAAACTTAAAACAAGATGAAGATTACTCCAAAATCATCTATAAAGAAGTAAAAATATGACATGTCGTATTTTCATACTCATACCGCTTGAGATCTTTTCTGCACATCTTTGCATAATTGGACAACCAAATCAGAACGTACCATACCCTGATAATGAAAATGTATTGTGAGTGTATATCTGGATACACTTGTGATGAAACAGATACATGCAAGCAGACTATAGAATTCTTTTCAGAATAACTTACAATAAATGTATGATAATTACCTTTTCTTTATATTCGAAATTTTCCCCAACCAGGTGTGTCTAGAAACAGCTTAGGAGACAACAATATGAAAGAATCTGATGTTGTTTCAAAGTAAGTATGACTAGTTAATAGCAGGATTATAAGGATACAAAGTCAACAAGGTGGCTATCATTGTCAAAGGTATAACAATCAGAAGTTGGAATGGCAACAATAGCAGTGGCTGGTACATGAATGTTTGCAACCACCAACAGCACTGCAGCAAGAAATGGAAACTGTAAGGAACTGCCTACCAATACCTAATGTCAAACTTCAAATGGATTTACACAAAAACCAAGTTGATTTAACATACTGAATACAACAGTAGAAAGGAATTTTACATTAGAATTAGAATTATCTTTGTCGGCCAGTATGATAGTAGAAATAAGAAACCAGAGGATCCTGGCAGAATCAAGTTAACAGTTACTGTATCAAACTAAAATATACTACTCTAAATTATCAAAAAAGAATTGGTATACCATAAAGTAATGGAACCTACTGAAAGCAATAACAGCAATGTGGAATTTCATGAGTTTGTTCATCTAGACAAGCAATCCAAGAAAGCATTTCATTGCATAGATAGTTGCTTAGAATACCAGATGCAATGTATAACTCAAGAAATACTTTTTCTTTTGCACAAAACAACAAAAATTGTGAATACCAGTGCATATTTATTTATTATTGCCTCCAACTGACCTCACACTTTACGCCAAAGTAATGTATCCCTGCTTAACACGCTACTATAAATTGAAAATGGTTTTAAAATCCAAAAAATAATGTCCTTACGATCTAAAGACAAACCAGAGGAGAAGCTTACTTTGTGCTTTTAGAAGCACAAGGTGCACAAAAGTACCTGAGATGAATGGATGAATACCATTGATGGGACGGAAAGCGAAGATGTTCCACTGGAGCAACATGCCTATTCAAGTTTAAATAATTATCCCCTGTTACAAATGTATGATGCACTATCAATATTTTATGGCAAGGTATGTCAGTATCAGTTTATCCGCCACCTTAAAATTATATTTCACTAGACATCACAACATAGGAAAGAATTTTTCTAAGACTTGATAGGCATTCGATGTAACGCTAGAAAACTAGCAAAATACATGTGCTTTGCTAGGGTTTAAAAAAATATAACCGATTGTATTAAGCCATCGCCGTCAGCTCAAACCAATCCACAGAAGCTACGCCACCCATTCGAGTTCCGCCTAGGCCGGCATCACAACTCTGCATTCGTGTTCGGCCTACGGCCTTACACCGTAATCTCGGCTCCACAGCCGCATAGTATGCTCTAGTTTCATTAGAGATTTTTTAGGGAATGGTTAAGTTAGTTTGTTGTGGAGGAGTTTCGTTGTGTTTTGGTTAGTTTGTTTGTTGTTTATTATTAGAGATTCTTTTGGAAGGTGAAAAAGGGTGGGAGGTGTGGATGAACCACCAACGCCATCAACTCCCATTTATATAATAGTAAAGATCATTTTATTGGTTTTAAAAGACAAAACACACAAATTTCTAAGGTCAAGTACTCAACTTACAACATGAAACAGCAGGCCATTTTTCTGTAGCATCTCTTAAGAGGGGGTGTTTGGTTGGGCTTTTCAGCAGCTTTTCACAAGAAAAAGCTGCAGCACAACCAAACGGCCAGCTTTTTAGCAGCTTTTGCTAACGGTAGCTGTGGACTTTGCAGTGCAAATTCAGCTGTTTGGAAAAACTGCCTTTTGCCAGCTTTTTGCAATGTGCTGAAGTTTCTGTGCTCATTTTTCAAAATGTTGTAGATGATTTGGATTAACCAAAAGCCATATGTCATTTTCCCACAGTCATAGCAGCTTTTCCAGACAGCCAGCTAACAGCAGCTTTGTCAACAGCCACAGCCCAACCAAACAGGCCCTCTAACATCTTTCATGATGGTTGGGAAGCTCATCATGGGTTGTTTTGCATTCTTCAGAAAACCTCTCTTTATCGATCATTATGTCTAATTGCCTATGCTTCAAACAAGCAGACTAGGTAATTTTCCATCAGGTATATTCAACGACATATTTTCATGGGTGGCATAGCAGCTCGGGCTATCTAGATTCTAGACGCTGTGTATTTGCCTTGATCATCAAATCCCATAACTGAAGCACAAACCTACTACCCGAAACCATCGAACAGCACGCGCTGGATCCTCGAAACCTCAGCATCGCGCATGGCAGCATGCATACCGGGAGACACATGGCCCGGCCTAGAGCGATTTAACCAGCCAATATATTTCACAAAAGCAAGACTTTCCTTCCTTCTTTCATCTGCTACTGACTCTATAGGGCGGACCGAAAGATGGGTGCTGGGGTTCAGCTTAACCCCCAAATTTTGGGCAAATAAGCCGCTACTAGAACAAAATCAAATCATATCAACTAGTTGGATGGATTGGAGCATCTCGGAAAGGAATAGATGTTTGCATTTGATTGCTCACAGCAAAGAACGAGACAGTCTTAGAAACAATCGGAGCAATCCACGTTAGGGCTTTTTCCTTACCGAGAGGAGAGGAAATCAGGCAGCCTGGATGTACCTCCTCCAGCCCACTCCAGAGTGGAAGGACGGCCTTGGAGGTGGCGCGGCTTCGGTGGAAGGGGAGGTCTGCCCTGGACGCTTTCCTTCTCCGGCGCCGGCGAAGAGAGACAGCTCGGCGGAGCTGGCCTCGGGAACGGGGGAGCCGGGAGTGGAGAACGGGAATAGTATTCCCAAGTTCCAACTGTTACCGCCAGTAGCCGAAGCAAGCAATGCCCTGACGAAATCTGCTGTCTGCCTCAGCCGGCCGCTCAACAGTAGAGAGTTTCTGCTGGCGTAAATTTTGTTAAGAGAAAATTGTATTGGGACTCACCTTCAACTGCCACGACATTCCCGCTCTTCATCTTATCTGTCTCTTAATCTATATCATTTAGGTAAAATATTTACGTGGTAAAAAATTAGAAAAAGAGAGAGAGAGGTTGTCTCTTAATTTAGAGATAACTCTTAGCGGTTTTAATCAATACAAATTAATTCTTAAATGATTTTATGTGGCTCACACACATACTATTATGTATTAGAATTATGCCACAAACAAGTTACAAGATTAAAATAGTAGCATTAATCATAAAATATAATAAATGAAAGCTTTTTAGAGACAGCACTAAGATACAAGGCATTAAGAAGATTATATCTAAGTAGTTATTTAATATAATAAGATATAATGCATTGGGAATGTCCTTAACCCTTTTTTCGTCACACCTAGAGAATCACAACTTTTTACCTATGCTTTTTTTCGCTATTATACTAACAGACTTCGTTAAGGTAGGTATTAACGTGACAATTTCATTTAAATGGATGTTTACTTGGAGCTAATATGGCAAGAAAAATAATGCGGGCTCACATGTTAAACACCAACAACCACCTGATACCTATTCTTTTCAACACAAAAATAGTACTTTAAATATATATGTAAGTATTATACATTTCAGGTTGGTTTGTTATTAATCAAATGTTTGGTGATAACTATGATCCTAATTGCATGCCAAATTTGATTAATGCCTCTACGATGCTAATTTGTCTAAGATTTACAGTCTTATCATATTAATTTGATGTGTGGATCATAGCTGGTTAGAATATCAAATTAGTTAGGTTATAAAGTTATTCTCAATTTCATATGGGTGAAAGTTAGGAGAGATGGCCACGTCAGCATTCATCTCAGCGCTCACCTCTCTTCTCTCCTAATGTTCCAGCACATTAACATCTCTCAGTTGAGGAAGCCAAATGAGAAAATCAAAGTAGCTTAAGGAGTTTCAATATATTTCTCTTTTATTAATAAATAAAAATATAAAGTGTCTGAATGTACATAAGAGAAAAACAAAATTACAGCGTATGGTCCACCCGGTCTTCGAGTTGAGTAGCTTATTTCTTGTTAGCAGGTTGCACAACCGGCCATTTCATGTTTATAGCTTTGCTTCCATCTCTCCAAGGCAGGAGCCACATTGTTGAAAGAGTAAAATGTATTAACAGTTAATGTGCTCATTTATTCCATGTATTTTTAAAATTCATATTTGGACTTTTAAACTTGTTAAAAATGTTCATTTTGGCTCAATGCCAGGCTGACATTTTTTATCCACGTGGCATCATAGTCAACGTCTATGTCACCGTTTTTCTTTATTCTAAAATTGACTTCTATTGTAGCATTCTTATTGTGCCACGTCACCTCAAAAATTACAACTATTAGATCATTACTAATTAGGAAAACCAAAATGTTAGATCGGCCATTTGTTCGAAGGGATGGAAGTTTTCCTTAAGGGATGAAGGGGTGGGAATGTTTATTAACCGTACATATCGATTCATGAAACGACTTCTGTTAACGAAAACACACCTCTATACAGTGATGGTCATAATGTACCTTTTGTCTTGAAAACGGCTGGGAAAACAGTGCCGAATTGCATTCCCCGTTAACTACCACACATGTACAATTAATCAACACCCATGTTCTTCACGCTCCTGTTCTTCCTGCAGAGCAGCGCATGCAAGCTCGAATACGACGTCTTCGCCGCCACAAAGGGACGGGGTCGAGCTTCCCGTCGATCGATCAGCAACCAACCACGTACACAGGCGTAGTGCCAGTTATGGTGCCCTCAGAGACCGCCGCAGTGATGGTAGAAGAGATACAAGCCGACGCTACATCCTTGACACCAAGGGACGACGACGCAGACGGATGGGGAGTCGCGGTGGCCGCAGATGGGTTGAGGCCTCGCCGAGCATTGCCGACGCTATCAACTTTGCTGCTAAAGGACAAATAATCAAGTTGTTGGTACTAACAAATCGGAAAGCCTCACGACACATCTCCTCCAGCCGGACGGCGCACTCCCAAATCGAGGTTGCATCTGCACCCTGGCCTCATCTTTCGCAACACGGAGACCTGAAAAGATATAAAGGTCCCAGTACGGAGAACCAGCTATTGGACGGTGGAGACTACACCACGATGTAAGACCGAAGGCGGTGCTTCCTTAGAAGCGGCGCAGGCATATGGCCCCATGGTGGATGGAAGTCAGTGGCACAGCTCTGAACTTGGTGGTAGATGTGGCCTTGGAGGCAGCACGAGGGCGGAGAACCGGCGGCGGCATGGACGGTTGCAGCTGAGAAAGACATTTTAGAATCTCTCAGAAGGTTTGTCCCAAAATTTTCCTTTTCTTATGTTTGTACTAAAGATATTGATTTTTTTTTCTAGATAGTTTAAGCATAGTCTTAGTGCTCCATTATTAACTGTATCTAAATCATGCCACATTGGATTGAAGATAAGATGGAAGAACAATTAACGAATATAAAGATGAAAGTTGTACCTACACATAGATACAATATCTTGTCACAACCTCCAATAATTTTTGAACCTCATTTGCACACGACCAATCAAATCCTTTTTAAAGGAAACAAAAGAATCTAGATGCATTAAATTTTTAAGTTTACATTAGATATTCTTGTTGAGATAGTAGTATCTATAATTATGTTTATATGATATGATGTAAAATGATAGATATGATGTAAAAATGATAGATACATACTATGAATCGACAACATTATTTGCTTATTTGCAAAACCGAAAGATTCCATCAACATGATTATCTACGAAAGTATTTAATCTACTGAATACTTTGAGATTGATGCTCAACTAATAATTAATTAATGTAATCTCAGATTTTATATACTTATATCCTTTTCTTCTTTTGAGATTATATATACTACTCCTCTCCTTCCGGTTATTCCAGCACCTCTGAAGTACTGAATGGCGCTACAATTACTGAAAGAGGAAAAACAAGCCAGTCTTCTAAACAACAGAAGCTATCATATTTATATATAACAAAGTATCAGATGGTCGAACCATGGAATGTATCATCATAGAAGGTATAATACGTACCACTTTTATGTCAATAAATAATTGTACTATAAATATAACTTTATAGGAGTATCTTCAGCAGTTTTTATATTTGATCTTCCATACTCCTATATATAGGGTCATCCAAAAAAATTATCCCTTCATATCATTCCACCACTCCAACAAAACATTCATATTTCACCATTCATATTCCACATTCTCTCTGCCATGTTGGTCCTGCTTCATAGCCATATGGAGTAACTAGGATGGAGGCTCTCCAAATTTAGAGGCTCTGTGGCCTAGGATGGACTCCCTCTATTTTTGGATGGTGTGATGGAAGCTCTCCTAGAGGGCAAAATTTAGCCTCTAACATCTAAAATGAAGATGGATGGTGTGCTTGCTAGACCGGTATCAACATGTGGCCTCCCTGCTGACTAGGATGCCACTGACATCAGCAAGCATGGCTAGCGCCGGACCAAAGTGAACCCATTAAACAAGTTTAGGAGCTAAACATGTGTTTTAAGAGCACGTGGACTAACTATACGTACTGCACAAGTTAAATGATTATGAGTGTAGTTTACTCTTGTTGAAAGTTTGGTTATTTCTCGTAATCCATATGCTCCATGATCGACCAGCTTATTATTATTATATTTAGGAAGAAATCTCTTTAATATATGTCGCGGGGTGTTCGCGGCAATATCCATTTGTTATAGGATTGTCGGGGATGCGTGTATGGAAGATCTAGGCGGTGCACACAAGAACTTTTACCCAAGTTCAGGCTCTCTAAATATGGAGATAATACCCTACTCCTGCTGAATGTATTTGATGTTCTTACGTGAAAAAGGGAGTACCATAGGAACGAGAGAATGTAAGGTCTAGAGTCCAGCCCCCTTCTGCATGGAGGGCTCGGCCTTATATAGGCCTGCGCATCAGCCGACTCGGTCATTCGGCTGAACTACAGTTACTGTCCTAATTAACTGACATTTATATCTGGTAACCGTCCGAGTAACACCAGTCTTCATGCCGGCTGAAACGTACGCCTTGATGAGTTGTAACGCCTGTCTTAATGGCACCCAGACGTTGTACCATGGCAGGTTGTTCTTGGGCCTTCGTCCGAATAGGCCTTTGCGAAGTTGTTGGGCCTGCATCCGAGTGGGCCTTGCCAGGCTTGCTGGGCCGACTCGAGTCATTGGGCCTACCCGGTTGGGCTTCCCTCGTCAGTAGCCCCCGAGTACTTCGAGGTCTTGACACGGATGCCGAGTGGCGAGCTAGTCGTTTGTGCCCGAGTTGCGAGTGGAGAGACCTTGATGGACTCCTGCAATACCTGAAAAGTAGGTTAAATATGTGCTAAGTATTAAGAACTCAATGATACCCGTATTTTCCGACTGAGGAAATCGGCTTGTGGCCTTCCGGGAGGCGTATCATGAATTCCGAGTGAATCCGAAGTAACGTCTGGCTTATCCGAATGAACGGTTACCATCTTGTGCCCGCAGGGGGGACGCCCTCGATTTTCAACTTCGGAACCGAGTCCTCAAACTCCGACACTGATCCCTGAATTAGTGAGCCATTTTGCGCCGCTGTGGCATTCGGCTCAGATTCAAGGATCCTGTTATTCCGCTGTGGATGCCGGATTCGTCCTTAGCTTGGGTGTTGCCGAGTGACCTGGAAACCCTGTTGGGTCGGTCATCAGCACCCTTTTTGCAGAGCTAATCTGCTTCCGAGTTTGGCGGCTTGTGCGCCTCGGAATTACTTGATGAAGTCGGATGATCTGTGACGTGTCCCAGGGGGCTATGCCGACTGTTGAGTCGTCACCCGAGCACACCCGACTCTGATTGAGTCGGACTCGGTTTTAAGCCGACTGGTGCCACAGCATTGTTTTGTCCGAGACGTCGCATCAGCATTTAATGCGCGCAGCCGGTTGGGCAGAGTGTTCGCAGCGCCATGATTTCGCCTCGAGTCACGCGCGAAGCGTGCCCGCGACATGCGCTGCTGCTCTGATTTCGCGCGCCGTCCGAGGCGACGGCTCATCATGTCTGCACTCGAATCACGCAAACGACGCGCGCGAGACGAGGGCTGACGTAATGTTAGCCGGTCACGTCGCCTGGAACTCCGCGTCGTGGCGAAAAAGGCGCCCGAATCCCGCGGGTTCGCGCGCGCGGGACGGCGGTTGCCTCGGTAGTTTCCCGCCACGTCGGACGCACGACCGCCGGCGGTTGGACTCCTTTGTCTATAAAAGGGGACCGCGGAGACGTCGACATTCTCATCTGCTTTTGCCTTCGTCTTCCTCGCGTCCAAAGCTCTCGCTTCCAAAGCTCCGCCACCGCACACTCGAGAAGAAGCTCGCTCGCCGCCGTCACCCATCATCCGGCGACCATGTCTCGCGTCGCCAGCAAGGGCAAGAAGGTCGCTGCCTCTGCTTCCGCTTCCGCCGCCGACTGGAAGAAAGGGGATTGGATCCCCTCGGTCATCATCGACGAGCTCTTGATCGAGTTCGCCCGCCAGGGCATGCTGCCGCTGCGGACTATCTGCAACTGGCGGGCGCCGTACAAGGAGAAGAAGCCCGCTCCACATGAGCACGAGCGGGTGATGCTCGTTCCATTCATGGAACGGGGACTTAAGCTGCCGCCGCACGACTTCTTGCGCGGTTTGCTATTCTTCTACGGCCTGCAGCTTCACCACTTGAGCCCCAATGGCATTCTGCACATCGCGTGTTTCATCACGCTGTGCGAATGCTACTTGGGAACTCAGCCGCACTGGGGACTTTGGAAGAAGATCTTCACTGTCAAGGCGCAGCCCATCAAGGCCGGCGGCCGACTGGCAGTTTGCGGGGGAGTTAGCATTCAAGTCAAACCCGGCACCGGGTACTTCAAGATGCAATTTCCGGACACCATCCGGAAATGGCAGGACGGGTGGTTCTACTGCCCGGACGAACGTACGCCGACTGGCCATGATGGTCTACCCCCATACACTGAAGACCCTCCTGTCTGGGTGAAGCGCTGGAGCACCAAGCCGTCCAACGGGGAGATGCCTGAAGTCGACCGGCTCACGAAGAAGATCGCGAGACTCCAGAAGCTGGGTCTCACAGGCCCGGACATCATCGCCACCTGGCTGGTTCGGCGCATCCAGCCCCTTCAAGCCCGGGCGCACCCGATGTGGGAGTACTCGGGCCACCATGACTCGACAAGGGTCTCGTCCGAAGATCTTTCTGATGACAACTTCTTGGAGATCTTGAAGACTTTGACGAAAGAAAGAACAGGGCTCACTCGGTCGCCCCAGGTTCTTCCTTATTCGCGTGCCAACCCGGCCCCGGATGTAAGTAACTTATAATCCGAGTCAGGCTCTTGGTCTTTTTAACTTGCTTGCTTCTTCTAACACCGAGTTTTTGATGCTGCAGAACTATCTGAACTTCAACTCCATGCCGCCTCTCCCTGAGCAAGACTCGGCTCCGGCAGCGCTGGAGAATGCCGAAGTCGAAGAGGAAACCCCCGAGGCCGGTAACCAAAACGACTCGGACTCGGATTCCGAGTCCAGAGGGTCGTATGAACTCACCAAGCGGAGCCGCGACGACGGCGCATCCGGATCTCAAGTCCCGGACGCTGGGACGGAGCCGGTTCGAACGGAACCGGCTGCCAAGCGGATCCGGGTTGCCGCTACCGGCCCCACTACGCAGGCTCCGGATCCTGTGCAAGCCACAGCTGCCAGTGGGGGGGCGCCGGCTTCAGCTCCTGCCCAAGCCACGCCTCCCAGCCGAGTGGCGCAGGTTCCAAAACCTGCCGCCAATCCGAAAAAGAGAACTATCCCCACCACAACCAGGTATGAGTCTTGCCTCATGCCCTAGGCGCTGTAGGTTTTCTAGATATTGAAGTCGGTTTCTCTTTTGCTCCGCAGAGTCCAAAAGAAGTTTTCCGACAAAGGAGATGCTTCATCCGGTACGCCGACGGCTCCGACTCCAGTGCGGCTACCAGCGTCGACTCCAGCACCTACTCCGGCTGCAGTCGAGTCCAGCGTGCCAGCGCCAACCATCCCTGCCGCGGGGTCGGAGTCGGCCACGGCTACGGGAGTCGCGCTGCAACCGAGTTCCCCCATGTCTCAGCCTGCCGTGGTTGAGGATGAGGCCCCGGAGCCGGTTGTGCGTGCTGGGTCCTCCGAAGCTCCGGCGGAGGATCCTCAACGCCAACCGAACCCGACCATTGAGGAGACAACGGAGCCGGCTGCTGTAGCTGGGACCGACTCCTCGGAGCCGGCGGGTGAAGCCGAAGGACAACTCGTCACTGAGTTACCTTCAGTGACCGAGCCGCACCAGCCTCCGGCTCCGACTCCCTCATCTCAAGTGCTGGTGCCGGCTTCTTCAAGTGACCTTGTCCCGGCGTTGCTGCTACCGAGTTGCAGCACGAGGGACTTGGCCAGTGCGGAGGAAGCTACGAACCGCGTCGCCGCCCTCAGCTCCAAGCTCAGGGATTTTGCCGACGCGGCTAAGTCCTTGGCGGACTCGGCCGAGGTTTTGGAGACCTCCGTCGGGGTAAGTGTCTTCAAATCTTCAAATTTTGTTTTATTTTCCAACACTGGGAGCACGTTCTGTGCACCCAGTGGGTGTAGCCCCCGAGTCTCTAGCCGACTGATTGAGTCGGCTTGAGACTTATAAATTCGGGTACTAACTTTTCCTTCACCAGGCTGCAATCCGACTGGGCGGAAACAACCCAGTCCTTATGGAAAGAAATGCCTCGTTGGAGAAGGCATTGGAGGAGGAGAAGGCGAAGAACCGGCAGCTCGAGGAGAAGCTTGCCGCCCTCAAGAGTAAGTGACCGAGTCTTCAACCTTTTCTCCTTGAAATTTTCTGTGATATTGACTTTGCTGAGTCGGCAGACCTCGAAGCTGAAAATGCTCAACTCAAGAAAGAGGTGAACTCGAGGATCCCGGCTGCAACAGTCGCCCAACGACTCGACGCCAAAGCAGCCGAGTATGAGGACAAGATGCGCGCTGCCACCAAGCTTAAGTCGGACTACGACAAGCTGGTGAAACAGTACGAACAGTCGCAGTCGGCGAACAAAAAGCTGCAAGCTTCCGTCGACGACTTCTCCCGGCTGATGGACGAGTCGCAGAAGCGACACGAGGCAACCATCGCCGACTGGGAAAGGCGTGAGAGGGATCTCATTGGCGAACTTAAAAAGCCAATGAAACTTTACTCGGTAAGCCCCCGAGTCTTTTGCTTCTTTCCTTTTGTATGATTCCTTGTCCATTTCTTTAGCAATAATTTGTTCTCAGAGGTTTGCCCAGAACTGGAGGAGCGAGCCCGGCAGGCGGCGCTCCGACTCCGCGCACTCTCTGACCCGGCCATGTCGGTACTCGACGCACTCTGGACTCCGGAGATGATGGCCGAATGCGTCGTGACAGTGCAAGACCGGCTCCTCCAAGTCAAGAGCTTGGTGGACAACTTCAAGTCGGCTGCTCAAAACCTTTGTGTCAAGCTCTGGCCTGGAGAGGAGCCGAGTTCCAGCGTCTTCGCCCTCGCCGACAAGCTCTCACTGGGCCCGGCGGAAGTTGAAGAGTGGAAGGAGTCGGCCGCCCGCTCAGGAGCTGGTATGGCACTGGCCATGGTGCTGGCCCATCACCCGGACGCGGATGTTGACAGCATCTCTGCTGGTGCCCCCATCAACGAGGCAGGGCAGTCGGTCGACCCCATGGAGCTTCTTCCCCGAGTCCGTGCCGCCGCCAGCCGGATTGCTAGCTTCACCGACCTGGAGGAGCGCGTTGAAGCCACTCCAGAGGAATAAAAAATCATAATGTAATATCTCTCGGTATGCCGAGTAAGAAATTGTAAAAACTTTTGCAATGAATGAAGATGCTTTTTGATCCATTTTATTGGTTTACGCAAGTTACTTGAGTCGTCCGCATTTGTTTTTCACGCCGAGTCGGATCCTTTCGCGTGCAGGCCGACCTTTAGCTTTTGCTCTTGCCAACCGGACAGCCGGGTTGCGACTGTAGTTGGGGACGAAGAGTGGGCCTTAGGTACCGTACACGTTTACTTAGACGCTCGTGTAGAAACAAAGCTAGGAAACTCGAAATAACTTGCGCCGAGTGAGAGATCACCCAGTGGGTGGCTTCCGGGTGTTGCCCGAAAGGAAGCCACTCGATTTTATTCGACTTAGCCCCCGGGAAATGCCCATAGGTAGCGTAGTCGGAAAATGAAAAATGCTCCCGAGTGCCGCTCGAAGGAAACAAGTTTTTATTCATAATGAAACAATGGACTATTTTGAAGTACAAAGTTTAAGTGTAGAAGGGACGCAGCTGTGCAATGTTCCACGTCCGTTCTGTGACTGCGCCGGTTGCCGGGTCCTCCAGTCGGTATGCGCCGTTGTGAAGCACCTGGTTGACGATGAATGGCCCCTCCCAAGGTGGAGACAACTTGTGCATGCCAGCCTTATCTTGAATGAGTCGGAGGACCAGATCTCCTTTGTTGAAGGCGCGGCCCCGGACTTGCCGACTGTGATATCGGCGCAGATTCTGCTGATAGATGGCCGAGCGCGAGAGGGCGAGTTCCCGCGCTTCTTCCAAGAGATCCAAGTCGTCTTGTCGTGCCAATTCGGCATCCTGCTCCACATATGCTGCGACTCGCGGGGAGTCATGAAGGATGTCACTCGGTAAAACGGCTTCAGCCCCATACACCATGAAGAACGGCGTGTAGCCAGTCGACCGGTTCGGAGTCGTCCTTAAGCTCCAAAGGACAGATGGAAGCTCGTCAACCCAAGAGCCGGCTGCCCGCCTTAATGGGACTAGCAACCGGGGCTTGATGCCCTGGAGAATTAGAGCATTGGACCGCTCTACTTGGCCATTAGACTGGGGATGAGCCACGGAGGCATAATCAATCCGGATTCCATGATCCCGACAGAAGCGGCGAAATACTTCAGCGGTGAAGTTCTTGCCATTGTCAGTGATGATGTTGTGCGGAATCCCGAATCGGAAGATGACTCCTTTCATGAAGTTGACAGCAGTCGGTCCGTCAAGCTTCATGATTGGCTTTGCTTTAATCCACTTAGTGAACTTGTCCACGGCCACGAGGAGATGAGTAAAACCTCCCCGAGCCGTTTTGAGCGGGCCCACCATGTCGAGTCCCCACACAGCAAAAGGCCATGTGATCGGAATGGTCTTGAGCGCAGTAGCCGGCATGTGAATTTGCCGGGCATATCTCTGGCACCCTTCACAAGTTCGGACGAGTTCGTCGGCATCAGTATGAGCACTGAGCCAGAAAAACCCGTGTCGGAAGGCTTTGGCAACCAAGGACCTGGTCGAAGCATGATGACCGCAGAGTCCCGAGTGGATTTCCTCGAGCAAGGTTCGTCCTTCTTCTGGCGAAATGCAGCGCTGGAAAATTCCAGTGGTGCTGCGCTTGTAAAGTTCGCCGTTGATAATGGTGTATGACCGAGCCCGGCACACGATGCGACGTGCCTCAGTCGGATCCTCCGGTAGCTCTTTATGCAAGAGGTACGCGAGGAATGGCTGGGTCCAGGAAGGAATGACCGCTAAGACTTCTCCTTGAGTCGGTTGAACCGGGTCTGGATGCGACGACCCGGCTTCAGACGACTCGGCAGCTGACTCCATCTTGACGGATGGTTGGAAGAGCTGCTGGAGGAAAACACCCGGCGGCACTTTTTCTCGAGCAGAACCAATTCTAGCAAGGGAGTCGGCAGCTTCGTTATCTGCCCGGCGAACATGGTGAAGCTCGAGGCCGTCAAAGCGTTCTTCCAGCCGGCGAACGGCTGCGCAGTATGCTGCCATGGTTGGATCTTTGGTGTCCCAAATCTTCATTACTTGTTGCACCATAAGATCCGAGTCGCCGCGGCAAAGAAGTCGGCGAATGCCGAGTGAAACTGCAATGCGTAAGCCGTGCAGTAACGCCTCGTATTCTGCGACGTTGTTGGAGGCAGCGAAGTGAATCTGCAACACGTAATTCAACTTGTCGCCTTTGGGAGAAATTAACACGACTCCAGCCCCCGTGCCCGCAAGCATCTTCGATCCGTCAAAGTACATGATCCAGTGCTCAAGGTGCAGCTGAGTCGGGAGGGACTGGCTCTCAGTCCACTCAACGATGAAATCTGCCAGAGCTTGCGACTTGATGGCCTTGCGGGGCTCGTAGCTGATGTCGTGCGGCATGAGTTCTATCGCCCACTTAGCGACTCGGCCCGTGGCATCCCGATTGTTGATGATATCAGACAAAGGGGCGTGACTGACCACGGTGACCGAGTGAGCTTGAAAGTAATGCACCAGCTTCCGAGTCGCCAGAAACACGCCATACACTAGCTTCTGGTAGTGCGGGTAGCGTTGCTTTGACTCGGAAAGTACTTCGCTGATGTAGTAGACGGGTCGCTGTACCTTCTGAACTCGGCCTTCTTCTGCGCGCTCCACTACTAAGACAACGCTGACCACTTGATTGGTGGCTGCGATGTAAAGCAGCATGGGTTCTCCCTCCTTGGGTGCAGCGAGAACCGGAGGTGTCGACAGAAGACGCTTGAGATCTTCGAAGGCTTGCTGAGCCTCACTCGTCCATTCGAAGGAGTTGGACTTCTTAAGAAGTCGGTAAAAAGGCAAGGCCTTCTCACCGAGTCGGGCTATGAACCGACTTAAGACTGCGAGGCACCCGGTTAAGCGTTGAATGGCCTTCAAGTCCTTTGGTTTGCCCATCTTGATGATGGCATCAAGTTTCTCCGGGTTCGCTTCGATCCCTCGCTCGGAAACGATGAAGCCGAGTAGCTTGCCAGCCGGAACTCCGAAGACGCACTTCTCCGGGTTAAGCCTCATGTCATACCTCCTGAGATTGGCGAAGGTTTCAGCCAAGTCGGTCAGGAGATCTGAGGTCTTCTTTGTCTTTATCACAATGTCGTCGACGTAAGCCTGGACATTTCTGCCTATTTGGTCGTGCAAACACTTTTGCATACAACGTTGATATGTTGCGCCAGCATTTTTTAAACCAAAAGGCATTGTGATGTAACAAAAAGCCCCAAACGGGGTGATGAAAGAAGTTTTTATTTGATCCGACTCTTTCATCTTGATCTGGTGGTAGCCTGAATAGGCATCCAGAAAACATAAACGTTCGCACCCGGCTGTGGAATCAACAACCTGATCCACTCGAGGTAAGGCGAACGGGTCCTTGGGGCATGCTTTATTTAAGGACGTGTAGTCCACACACATGCGCCAAGTTTTATTTTTCTTAAGAACCAGGACCGGGTTTGCCAACCAGTCCGGGTGAAAAACTTCTTTGATGAACCCGGCTGCAAGCAGTCGGGTGACTTCTTCTCCGATTGCTTTTCGCCGGTCTTCAGCGAAGCGACGAAGAGACTGCTTCACCGGCTTTGCGTCCTTGGCGACGTTGAGGGAGTGCTCGGCGAACTTCCTTGGAACACCCGGCATGTCAGAGGGCTTCCATGCGAAGATGTTCCAATTCTCACGAAGGAAGTCGACGAGCGCGCCTTCCTATTTGGCCTCGAGGTCGGTTCCGATTTGGACCGTCTTGGATGAGTCCTCGGGATGGACCTGGACACGCTTTGTGTCCTTGGCCGACTGGAAAGTGGACTCGGTTGCCGCCTTCTTGCTTGGTGGAGGCTGGTCCGAGTTGGCAGAAGCTTGGATATCTTCCAGCTCTTGAGCCGCGATCAGTGACTCGGCAATGTCTGCACTGGCGATATCACACTCGTTGGAGCGTTCGAAGTCGCCAGTGATGGTGATGACGCCTTTTGGACCCGGCATCTTCAGCTTTAGGTAGGTATAACACGGCCTTACCATAAATTTGGCATAGGCCGGCCGGCCAAAGATCGCATGGTATGCGCTCTTAAAGCCGACTACCTCGAAGGCCAATATCTCGACCCGGAAGTTGTTCGGCTCACCGAACACGACTTCCAGGGAGATTTGACCCAGAGGCCTGGCGCACTTCCCAGGAACTATTCCATGGAAAGAAATGTTACTGGGGCGAAGTTGGGTCTCCGACACTTGCATCCTCTTCAGGGTATCGACGAAGATGATGTTTATGCTGGAGCCCCCCGTCCATCAGGACCTTGCGGAGCTTGAATCCTCCGACCTGAGGATCCACCACCAAAGGGTGCTTGCCCGGGTGGGGGATTCGGTCGGGGTGATCGAGTCGGCTGAAGCCGACTGGCACCTCGGACCAGTCCAGCCATTGTGGGACTGCTGGCATCGTCGCGTTGACCTCGCGACAACGCAGCTTCCGACCCCTTTTGGAGTCGGACCCTTGAAAAATCATGAGTACCCCCCTTTGAGGGGGATACTGTGCGGCGCCGCCTCCTGCAGCGGAGCCTCCTTCGCCATCGGCCTCCGGCTCGGGTTGTTTTTCCTCCCGCAAACGCTGCAGGAAGTTACAGTCCCGAGTCGAGTGCCCCGCCTTATATTTGGCGGTGCTATGGAACGAACAAGGCCCGTCGAGGATTTCCTCGAAGGTTAGCTTTGACGCCTTGCGCTGTTGCCAAGGGCGCTCCTGTTTTTGGCCAGCGTCACCACGCTGGGGGCCACGCTCTGCGGCCGCAACCAGGTCGGCTCCGCTAACTCCGTCACCGCCGCCTGCCTTCCGCTTCGGGGGGCGGTTGTCTTCCCGCTTCCGACCTGAATCGGTGGGGACTTTCCGACTTGAGGACTCGGCTTTGGCTTTGCCTTTGTCCTCGTACCGCATCGCTTCTTCACCCGTCGCGTATTTGCTGGCGACTTCCATGAGCCGACCCATGGTCTGGATGTTAGACCGGGCCAACTTGTGTTTGAAGAGTTCGTATTTCACTCCCTGAGAAAAGGCCTGGATGGCCTGCATCTCGGTGACATCCTCAATCGAGTTGCGCAGTCGGGTCCAGCGTTGGATGTAATCGCGGACCGACTCGCCCTTTTCCTGGACGCAGAGCCACAGGTCTTGGGCGTTCCCAGGGCGCTTATACGTGCCCTCAAAGTTTTTGATGAAGGCCTCTTGGAGGTCCCTCCAATCATAGATGCTATCTTCGGGCAGGCTGTTAAGCCATGCCCGAGCCGACCCTTCCAGCATCAGGGGTAGGCTTCGGAGGGCGACACGCTCGTTGCCTCCTCCTATGTTGCATGCGACTAAGTAGTCGGCAAGCCAAGTTTCCGGCTTGGCTGTGCCATCATACTTGTCGATGCCACTGGCAATTCGGAACCGATCCGGGAAAGGCTCGCCTCGAATCCGCCTGCTGAAGCAAAGCGGACCGGTGGAGGCAGAGCTGCCCGGCTGGTTGACTTCGCCGGCGCGTCGCTCAGCCCGCACCCGGGCTGCCCGCCGTCCCTCGATGTCATCGCGGGCATCGCGGGCATCGTTCGCTCGAAGAGAGCCGGCTCGCCGCCGCTCAGCCTGGAGCCGGTTAATCTCCAGGCGAGCGTCAGGCCGGTTCGTGGATCGACTCGGTTGAGACGATCCGACTGTGACGGGGCGACTCGGAGCTCCTGAGGGCCGACTCCGAGTCTCTTGGGAAGCCAGCCGGTTGCTAACCGACCCGGCTTCGTTTTGTTGTTCCACCGCCGTCTTCATCAGAGTGATGACTCGGCGGTGGATTTCCGCCGCGGGGCCGTCTGCTGGAGGTGGCAATGAGTCGGCCAGCGCGGTGGCCGCGAAAAGGTTCTGGGCCGGTGTTTGATAGACAAGGACACCGTCCTGTTGCCGTCCGAAAAGTGGGGCCCGAGTAGCCCGACTCTTCCGGGCGGCCGAAGAAGTTCGCCGGTTCGCGCGGCTGCGCGAACCGTGTGGGTCATTCGGTTGTCGATCTTGCTGTTCGAGTGCCACCCGCTCTTGATCGAGGCGTGCTCGTTCTGCAAGGAGGGCTTGCCGAGAAGCCTCCAAGGCCCTCTCGGCATCCGATTGTCCGTTGATGGGCGTATGCAGGTGCTCATGGGCTGCCCTGGCTGCCGCTGCTGCAGACGTTCCCACATCCTCTGCGGCGCCATCCCCAACCACATACACCTCAGCGGAGGCGGTATGGCTGTGCGAACTCTCGTCCCCCTCGGATTCGGATCCCAGGATGGAAAGGAGAGATTCGGCGCCCACCATGGCGACGAACCTGAAATATTCCTCGCCCTTGCCCGGGGCTGGAGGAGATCCGAGCCGGAGCTCAGGCTCCTCCTCCACGGTATGGCACGGACGCGGATCTTGGAGATGTAATTGGCCGAAAGCGTCGGCCAAGAAGTGAAGGCCGCCGAAGATGAACTCCGAGCCTTCAGGATGCGCGACAGGCGACATGTTGCCGATGATGAGCTTGTCGCCGGTCGCTGGAGAAGATCCCGCCTGGATCGTAGCTCCAAAACACGCCGCCCCTACCTGGCGCGCCAACTGTCGCGGGGTGTTCGCGGCAATATCCATTTGTTATAGGATTGTCGGGGATGCGTGTATGGAAGATCTAGGCGGTGCACACAAGAACTTTTACCCAGGTTCAGGCTCTCCAAATATGGAGATAATACCCTACTCCTGCTGAATGTATTTGATGTTCTTACGTGAAAAAGGGAGTACCATAGGAATGAGAGAATGTAAGGTCTAGAGTCCAGCCCCCTTCTGCATGGAGGGCTCGGCCTTATATAGGCCTGTGCATCAGCCGACTCGGTCATTCGGCTGAACTACAGTTACTGTCCTAATTAACTGACATTTATATCTGGTAACCGTCCGAGTAACACCAGTCTTCATGCCAGCTGAAACGTACGCCTTGATGAGTTGTAACGCCTGTCTTAATGGCACCCAGACGTTGTACCATGGCAGGTTGTTCTTGGGCCTTCGTCCGAATAGGCCTTTGCGAAGTTGTTGGGCCTGCATCCGAGTGGGCCTTGCCAGGCTTGCTGGGCCGACTCGAGTCATTGGGCCTACCCGGTTGGGCTTCCCTCGTCAATATATAATTTGACAAACAAAGCATGCTTTATATCAAACATTAACCATCAAGGCCATGGATCGGTAAATATGTTGAACTTATTTATCTTTTTTACCATCGACTTCATATATTGTAATGGTGTCCTAATTGTCGACACCGGCAACAATAGAAAGTAAACGATGATCTCCATGATACATAGGATAGATACCTCAGTAATGGTACTGCTAAGTGGAAGAAAATTAGAGGTGACTTATTTGCATCCAGCTTAGACTGATGTTTAATTTTAGGGTAGGCATCCCCGTTATCGTCTAGGTGAATCCATCCGACGAAATCCATCACGGAGAAGAACAACCTAGAATTCTTTATCTAGAAATAGCAAAAGCCGATGAGATAGAGAAATCTAAAATACTTTCCGATTCTCTACTCGCCCAGTGCCAACAAGAACGGCAGAGAAGAGGGGAGAGGGCCAGTGCAGAACAATAAAGATGCTTCTCGCCCGCGGCGGCTATCTCCCGACAGTTAGGATTTGCCGGCCGTCCAGCTGGCTGCAGCAATGCAGGCATGGGCCGGACGAAACTGGAAGCAGACGGCGTTAATGTGAGGTTAGCTTTGTCGAGCACTCGCTACGATCCGCCTAAGCGCGGTGTTCTGGTCCGTGAAGCCAATTCTTGTTGATCTGTCGTGAATTTGTTACTTCAAGTTGTTCGTTGTCCTAGTTGTGATTCGTTCATCAGATAGCCTGAAAGCGGCGTATTCGTTGTGGGTGTATCTGCTGAACGCGGCGACGTATCGTGGGTGGAACCGTAAAAGATGAGTCAGAAATGACCCAAAATTGCTACAAAATTGCGGCAACATGGACGGATAATTGCTTGATACCGCAAAATTGATCTTGCGCTACTTACTCCAATACTCGAATGTGTATTGTGTAATCCAATTAGGAAGGGCCATTTCTGACGAGTTTCTGGACTTCTTGTCAAACTAACCAAACCAGGTAACCACCCCTCAACAAAAGCTACATACCTGAAGCAGAGTTACGAACCGCGTCAATGGAATTTGGAAGGAATTGCTACAACTGACGACCCAAGTCCCAACCTGGAGCCATACTGCCATACTGGGTAACCTCATACTAGACCAAACTCATAGACATTCACAGAATCACCTGCTCGCTAACCTAAACCGGAACGTAGGAATTTTTCCTGATTACAATTCCTGTAGAATTCATGAGATTCCTGCGTTCCAAACGGGCCACAAACATAGAGTTCTCTTTCTGAACAAAGATGTGGCAGTTTCAGATATTTACTGTAGCAGAACTGCAGAAGCTTATAAATTGCCAATCCGTAGGGCAGTTAACCTGTTTGGCCTAGATCTCAGACCGCCAGATCAAAGCCATATTTTTCTCATCTGGACATACAACCTACAATCAGTTTGTTAGTACTTTGCATTATTCATCAGAAATCAGCACAGCTCTTCATCAATGTGCAGGGGAGAGAGCTCAAGCATCACATGCAAAATGTAACCTTCCAGGATCCGAATCCAGGTTACAGTAAGATAAAGCTTCTCAACTACAGGAGTAACACACGGTTGTCTTCATAGCAATACATAGATTTGGTTAATAGGTCATAATAAGAGCCCAAAGCCTAAGAAACAGATTAATGAGGTGACTGAAGTAACATTTGGACAGACTAAGCGAGAGGCATATCATGAACTCTGAGCATGCTTGATTTGCCCAATGCCTTCTATGCAATGCTGACTTCTACAGGAACTGGTGCTTGAACTTGTCGTTGGCAAGCTTGCACAGCCCATTGAATGACGCAGCATCTGTGAGATAAACATGATAGAGGGATCAATGGTGTTATGGGGGGAAAGGAGCAAAAATGCTGACCTAAAACAAAGCTTCTGCTGCAAGGTAAACATAAGAAATAAGAAAAAGGCCAGGCACAATTAGTTCTGTTTTGCACTGAAAGAGCATAATAAAGATATCTAAGCAAACTTGAAGGCACAGTAAGCTTCCCTCAGTGGAGATTTCTTTGCAAATTGTTACCAAGGGATGCAAAAGCGTTGGGTTGTTACTTCTAAAGAATGGTAGCTTATGAGCTACAAGAACTACATTTTCTGACCCCGATAAACAATATGTTATCCTGAAATTTATTCAAAGATTATGATCCATCACACAGACAAATTAGGTTCCATCTGGAGGATGAAACTAAAAGCTTCTAGAGATAGTTCAAGCATCTGAAAAAGACAACTAGGAAGATATCTCATTCTGTATAACAACTCAAATCCGTTTCACTTGAGATTATGAAATATCTGACATGTAATGGTTGATTGGTTGTCGTGAAAATAAGAGAGGAAAATAGCTTCTAAATTATAGAACTAAACACAAACACTCACCTGGGTTTCTCTGACGCTATCAGACAAGTTAAGATTTGGATGAGAAATATATGAATATGTTGCTCATGAAAACCAAGAATAAAAAGGCAAACAACAAGCTAACAAGCAGAAACAAAACAAACAGATGGTGTACCGGCAACTTCTGATTTAGTTCACCTGCTCCTAACTGATCAAAGGTGGTGATGGAACATTACGATCGGTACAGCTCCTCTTATGTCTATCTAACTATGTAAAAGCTAATAGAATTGAAGGTTGAAACCCATGGCAGAAAGCAGAACATACCAACAGTTCACAGTAGTAGTAATCAAAGAGGCAAAGAAGAACACTATAGGTGCATCAAATCTCACCAAAGTTTTCACCAAAATCTGTGCAAACTTCAGCACGGATGGACTGGTTGTTGTCAGCGATCCCAATAACCTCCATATAGTGTGATTCAAGGGCTTCCGAGGCACCTCTGATGGTCAACTCATACCCATCAGTGGACTGCCCAATGAGAACTCCACCTTCACTTCGTTGGACTTTAACCACTGTACGCACTCTTCGCCCAACAAACATTTTCAGAATCTCTCCATTGATGAGTGCTGAAGGTCCAGATGTATCCATATCTGCAAGGTGTGCCTTCAGATTTATCAATTCAATTCAGCATTATCATCTGATAAAAAAGAGAGAACAAATAATTGTCCATGTCTCCTAGTCATTAACTCATTATATTATCTCGCCAAGCACATGGAAGAAAGATCATGGTACAATCCCCTAGCAGCGTAGCAACGTTTGGGGTTGGTCTGCTACATCACAAGCATAATTTAGACTCGTGATACTGACAAGTGACACCGAGGCTACCGAACGTGCTCCACATGCATTGGCGCAACGGGCAAGATGAACGACATATAATGATAATTAAACAAAAAAATTGGCAGCTATATCATAAGTCATAGCAGCACCACTATAATGATGGTTACTAAAATTCACTGCTGCAACAGCATTCGCAACTTTCTGCTATTGTAATCCATTCTTAACAGACAAAAGGTACTTCTGCGAACTAGACGACACCCTTGACCATAGTACATTTCAATGCCTTTCTGGACATGGGCGTGTGCACCTTAGGTCTCTATCCTACGGGAGATCGATCTTGCGCGCGCTGAAGAACAATAGCCGACACATATCGATAACTGGTATACATTAGTCCATACCAGGACGATTGGAGTGACCATTCCGGTAGAACAGGGGATGCATTTACACAACTGGATGGAAGAAATGTCGCAGAAAGATTTGGATTCGATCGTCCACAGAAATCAAAGACCAGAACAAACTACATGAAGGCGAAATCAACCCGAGCAGGGGCGGACTGCGTTAGGGTTCAGTTGAATCCCCGAATTTCTGGGGAAACGGGGTACTATTTTAGAACTGTGGAATCAAATCCGCAACGAACTGGATGGATTGGGATATTCGGATGGAAAGAAAGATTCGGAGAAAGAACGAAGCAATCTAAGAGATAGTCCAAGCAAGCTAGGTTAGGGCTTCCATACCAAGAGAAGAAATCACGTAGCCTGGATGTATCTCCTCCTGCACACTCCTGCGGGGTGCCGCGGCTTCGGTGGAACGAGGGACGGCGGCGCTGGGCCTAGAGTGCTGGACTTAGGAGGAGCCGGGTAGGCGGGGAGAAGGGGATTTCTGTTACGAATGAGAAGAGTTTTCGGGGGGAGTACTTTGGTCATTTGAAGCGATCGATGGGAGAGAGTGTTGAATTTAGAATGTCAAAAACAGGGTAGATTAAAAGAGAGATTTACCCTTATACCACTGATGAAATTAGCAGTTTATCAAAATACCACTGAGTGTGTCAATGACTGGTGGGTCCAAATCCCACCTATTATTGTCACATCTAGCAGTTTATGGTTTCACTAACATCTCGTTTAGCTCCTAGGAATTCAATTTGATGAATTCATTTGAATTCAAATACCATTTTAAATAGAATTAAAATTGGTAGAAATTGAATTCCACCTCCAATTTTTATGTTTGGCTGCCATTTGGAATTGTGAAAAGAAATGAAATCAAAACTGCTTCCAAATCACGGCAAGCAAGCACCTCACGTGAACAGATCTATGCCATGAAACAAATGAGCAAACAATATGACTACGATTATGTGAGGCTTGAGCTAAGGACGCCTCAGATCTAGTACAAGAAGCAAGTGGCGGGCATAGATGGAGATGCAAAAAAGGGCATGAGGAATCGATCTATCCGGACCTGGCACTGGAGTTTGGAGAGGCGCTGGAGATCCGACGAAGAGAGGAGATGCTCCAAGGCGTGTGCGTACCACTTAGCACGGCAGCGCAGCAAACCCACCAACCTTTTCTCCTCTTTTTTTGCGAGAGAAGCAAACCAACCAACTGCTCATGTCCTCTCCTGATCCACGTCAATCTACCGCGGAGGCAACTGGATCCTGTGAGTCAACGACGATCTGCAGTGAAGCAGATCCGGATCCAGTTGGTGGGGGTTGGGATTGGATAGAGAAGAGGTAGAGGAGGCCTAGGGAGGACAGTAGAGGAAGGGAGGGGGCTTACCTGGAGGAGGAGAGATCACCTGTGTAGAGGAGTTCTACCGGCGGTGAGGAGGGCGACCTCCATGGCGACGAGCTTAGGTGCGACTGGAACGCGTCGGGGTGGGAGAGGCTACGCGATTCCAATCAAATAACGTCTTCCACCGAGGAATTTGACTTAGTTATGCACCTATTCGGTGGAATTTGGGGTGGAATTACCAACTCCAATTCCAGTGGCAGCCAAACGTCTTGTTTTATAGAATCGAATTCCAATTCTGTAATTCCACCCTTAATATCTAGGAGCCAAACGAGGTGTAATGGTATTCTGGTAATTATCTCTAGATTAAATTGGCTCGTGTTTAGGGTAAGCATAAAACATGAAAATGGTACGTAACTCCGCTCTAAGCGTGCGGGTTATTGATCATATGCCGGTCAAATGGTATGTATCATATGCATTTTGAAGAATGCCAAAGGCACCGTTCAACTTGTCGCTATCTCTGTTAAGGAATCTGTGAGCGTTAGGCCCTTAGCTTTCACTCGTGTTGCTAACAACGATAGTGGCAGTCCGTAGCAGGGTGCCTTGGGATGTTTTTCTTAGGCCTGTACTGTAAAGAACTTTCGTTGGGCATAGCTCTGCTGTGCGCTCGAAAAAAATAATAATCCCAAAACGCTTCAAAAACCCGACTGCCAAATCCAGACCGTCCGTTCGATCTAATCTCGCCGCCGGCCCGTTTCTCTCCTACCGGCAATGGCGAAACCCCCGTCGTCCGCGGCGGCGTCGACCGCCGGCGGCCGCGGCCCGGGCCACCACCGGACCCGCCTCCTCCTCCTGCTCCTAGTAGCCGTCGCTGCCTCCGCCTCTACCGCGGGCTATCTCCTCCGCGGCGCCCTGGTCGCCCCATGCGATGCCCGAGGGGATCCTGTCGCCCTCGCCACCGCCCGTGCTGTCGGCGCCGCCGGGAGCCCCCTCGCGTTCGTGAGGTCCAAGATCGTGCTGCTCGTCTCCCACGAGCTCTCTCTCTCCGGTAACTAATCGCGGTGTGCTTACTTTTCCCTTGTGTGTTCTATTTTTGTTAATTTGAGCAAATGCTGTACCATCCCAAGATTGGTAGATGGATTTGGGTTCACAGCGTTGCCCGAGCGAGTTGTGGTACTAGGAATTGCGTATATTTTCCTGATAGCAAGTTCGAGATAGACTAGTGAAATTTCTACTTCCCATGTTGAACGCGAACTCAAGTTCCCTGGAAATTATAGCAGCGATTGTGATCACAGGCTATAAATTGGAGCTGCTGAAAAAATTGGTCCAGTTATTCATAAGTTGGAGGACTGGAGCTTTTAATCCCTAGGAGATCTGCCGCAAGTCTTATCGACGGAGAGCTCCAAACTGTTATCTGTCGTTATTGCCGTCCATCTTATTTCTACCGGTGTTATTGGAAATACTTCTGTTTGATGCAGGTGGCCCGTTATTACTGATGGAGTTGGCATTTCTTCTGCGGCAGGTTGGTTCACAAGTGGTGTGGATAACGAACCAGAGATCGGAAGGGACAAACGATGTTGCATATAACCTGGAGCATAGGATGTTGAACCATGGAGTGCAGGTATGGTGCTACACTTAATACCTTTTGTCTATTTAGGACTTTATATTTCTTGTTTTTGCAAGATGTTTTGATCTTTCTTCAGTCTCTAGGAAGCAACATTCGCAATGTATTTTGTAAAATATATAAATATGTAACTTGTGAATGTACTATTTGTGATGGATCTACTTGTAATGTTTTTATATGCTAAAAAAATGCTTAAAATATATTATTAGTTGTAGATAGGAAAAAGTTTCTATGTGCGCATCCCATGGTGGCAAGAATTTTCCTGGAGGCAGTATTATTTGGAGAAGTTTATCTTACCTCTTATCTATGTCACTTCTATGTTTCACAGAACCCAAACTTTCATTTTCATTTTATTCAGCAAATTACTGTTTTGAAGGGTTGCTGAATAAATCACAGTGGAAGCAAAATCCCTAACGTTGTTGAATCATGGGTAAAACGAGAATGTGAACTGGAATGCAATATTTTACTTCTGAAAGATAACTCATTTATAATCTAAGAGAAAATCACATAGATTAGTTAACAGAAGAACCGTACAAGACAGAGCAGTAGAAGAAAATACGACATGGTAACGGTAACTAAAGGAAGGGCCAGATCAACCTTGTAGCACGCCCAAGTATGTGGAGTTCTAAACTGTAGAAAAACCTAGCATGTGGAGTTTAACTGTAGACAAATAAGTCCATATGTACATTAACACTAACAAGATTTCTAGTGGTTGGTAGGCAGTTTTGATTCCAACATCCATCCGCACATCGTCATATGCAGACCAGCCATTCAGTCTAATGTTGCAATGAAAATTTATCAGTGATCAGTATGTAGTAATTACATTCTTACCAGTGTCGGTCAACCCTTATGGTTTTTCAGGTTAAGTATGTGCTTGGATCATGATGGAGGGTAACAGCTATGGGTGGATAGTCTTGTAGTTTCGGAGTGTTACTTTGAATTCTCTTGTTTCCAGACTAGATGTTAGGAGAACTAAATTTGACGTGCTACACATTAATCCTATTACAATCTGGGATGATGATGATTATCCTCCTAAATTTTATACGGCTTTAATGGTAATTTCTTTGTGGGAAATACTAAGTGCAATTTACTAGTCCTTTTCCATTTTACACATCTCATTTGGCTTTACTGCATACATGTTATATAATATGTTGAAATAAAAAATAAAGATGGCTCCAAAAGCTTCTGTTCCATTTGACAGACTTCACAATTGAATTTAGTTCATGCTTTCTTCTGATAGTTCATACTGATTGCTTCACAGGTTTTACCTGCTAGGGGACAGGAGGCAATTGATATCGCTCTTAAGGCTGACCTGGTTATCCTGAACACTGCTGTTGCTGGCAAGTGGCTTGACGCTGTTCTAAAAGACCATGTTCATCAAGTTCTTCCCAAGATTTTGTGGTGGATCCATGAAATGCGAGGACATTACTTTAAACTTGAGTATGTGAAACATCTTCCTTTGGTTGCTGGAGCCATGATTGATTCTCATACGACAGCTGAATACTGGAAGAGCAGGACTCATGACCGTTTGAAGTATGTGCAATACTGGTATTCTTTGTCATATAGTGTTGAGTGCTTGTTCCTGTGTATACATTATGAATAGTATGCTATGCTTTGTGCTGTTGGGCTTGCTTGCATTTTGATATGAATTACTAGTCTAGTGGATGATAAGTTCTCTCACCCCTTGCTTATCTGTTGACATAGCTCCAGACTTTACTGGCTACATCGTTTTTTCGCTATATGCCTACATGCCTATATGAGCTTTTATTCCACAAGTAACATGATGGACAGTGACGAATTTTTTTGTTGCATGCTTTTAACTTCCTAATTCCTACTTCTCTATTATATACTTATTAATTCTCTTCCGTGACAAAGAATAGAGATGCCACAAACTTATGTTGTTCACCTCGGGAATAGTAAAGACCTAATGGAAGTTGCTGAAGATAATGTCGCAAGAAGAGTTTTACGGGAACATATCCGCGAGTCCCTTGGAGTACAGAGTGAAGATCTCCTATTTGCAATAATAAACAGTATGTTTCATTTGTTTTTTGACGGAAATATTTTTCATTTGTTGAAATGATAATTCACAACTATATATTCATTGCACAAAATGTTGTATCTTATTATGTCAATTCTTTATGTTCTTAAATTATATTTTCATTTCTTAATAAATATTCTGTGATCCAGGTGTTTCACGAGGAAAAGGACAACACTTATTTCTTCAAGCATTTTATCAGAGTTTCCAACTCATCCGACAGCAGAAGTTAAAAGTGCCCACAATGCATGCTGTAGTTGTGGGAAGTGATATGAATGCTCAGACCAAGTTTGAGACACAATTACGTGAATTTGCGGCGAAGAATGGGATTCATGACCGTGTTCACTTTATAAACAAGACATTGGCGGTCGCTCCTTATTTGGCTGCAATTGATGTGCTTGTCCAAAACTCTCAGGTGAGTCAAAATGTGATTTACAGATCATTTTTCTCTTGTGTACCCAATGCAGTGATGTATTACAATGCAACTTTATGCCTTTTGTATATGTACATCGTTGTTTCTTCTCCTCCTCCTTTTATTATTAGTGTTTTTCACCTTTGGGGGAGCATTGAAGCACGTCGTGTTATTGTATCAAAGACTAAGTATTCAGCACGTCATTTGGGAGCAATAATATCGATAAATACATAGGTTGAGTCCATCCTTGTTACTCCTGAGGGGGGCAGGGGATAGTTGAGTTAATCAAATTCTTTAGTCCTTTCAACATTATTTGTTTGGATCTGTTACTTCAATTTGCAATAGAACAATCCAGCCTATGTTCATTGTCACAGCAGGTTCACATGAAAAGTTTTTTACATATTAATGAATTTTTGCTTTCTTATTTCTTTTACTTTTGATTTTTGTCATAGCCTTGCCACAGCCCATAGGCATGGTTACCGCCTTCTTTCAGTGTTACTGGTAAAATCCATCAGACAAATGTATTTGTACAGTATCAGTCAAATGCATGTGTACAAAAGAAGACACTAACTTTAATTTATGTGCCTGTAGTTGAGAAAGGTAGCCCATAATAGAGGTAACAATTCATTTATTCATGAGTGAATACAGCTTTTTCGCAGTTTGAGCTCTAAAATTCCATGATGCAGTCATAGCCATTCAGTTATTGAAAGAAGTTGAAGATTTCTAGACCATTTTCACCAGAGCTTACTCATTTTGTCAAAACATTCCATTTATCCTTGAAAATACATGTCTAAAACACTAACCAGAAACTGACACAACTCCACCTTATATCAGAGGAGACCATTATTGTTCAGCATGCTGTAACATAAGAATCTGTAATTGTATTTACTTGGTTGCTTCTCTACTTTAGCTACCTTGATTGGTTACATCTAACAAACAGGAATAATAGAAAGTGAAACCGGTTGCGCATGCAATTGTTCTTTGTTTGTGCACTTGTGAATCTCATAAAAATGTTAAGAAAAATCATGGATATACAACAAGGCTTAACATGTGCACTTGCAAAGATCGTGCAAAACTATGACCATTTGTGAACATTACGAAGGAAAAAGAATGTCCACCTAAAATTGTGTTACAGTTCCTCTATCTCTTGTCTTCTTTGTACAACACAAAAATGGCCATATTTTGGCATGAATTTTGTAAGTGCACATGTTATAGCATGTTTTAAATTGATGATTTTTTCCATATTTTTTTCAGAACTTCAGGGTGCACGTTTTCAATATAGGTTGCGCGTGCAACCATGTTTGCGGATGCAACCACTTTTGTTTGCTACTTGTGAATCTCGTAAAAATGTAAAAAGTAAAACAAACAAACAAGACTAGCACTGAAGCATGACATAAATATGTAATATCTGCAGCTTAGCTAAGAACAGGACAAAATCAATTACTTTTGTCTGTTTCTGGCTAGACTTCTAAGCTTGGTAGACTTGTTACTCCGGGATATTCCCCAACTTTTCCAATGGAATGTTTATATGCTACTGTAATGTCAAACTAGGTTAAAATCGTTGTTTACAGTTCAAAGCACCCTACTCAAATAAGCAGTACACTGCGGTTCTGGTACCCTAGCTAAAATTAGCAGTACACTGGGGTTCTGGTACCCTAGTTCAAAGTACCCTAGCTAAAATTAGCAGTACACTCGGGTACCAGCTCTAGAGGAGTATGCCAGCTGCAAAGGGTTCTGGTGGCATTTTACTGTACATTAGTCATCAATGAACAATTGGCACTGCTCTATACAGCTAGTGTGTAAAAGGCTATTCATAGGACGTGTATCTGTTGCAGTAACATGTTATTCTTTTTCTACTTAGGCCCGTGGAGAATGCTTTGGAAGGATAACGATTGAAGCAATGGCGTTCAGGTTGCCAGTTCTGGTAATGTTCTTTCTTTCTCTGTGCGTGCTTGGGCGCATGGGAGTTAAGCCATTGTTATTCTACACAAATTTCTATCTATCATCAATCTATCGACCAGCAATCAACCTTACTGCAATAGTTTGAAACATGAGCAGTATTTCTCTGAATCTGGAGTTGTTGTTCACAATCAAGGGAATGGGGTTACTGTGGATAATCAAGTTCCTACATCTTGAGCACTGCCATCCTCTGTTTTTTAGCCTGCAGTTTCTGTCGCATGCTTCCACATGCCAATTTATTGGCTTGGTTATAATGATGCTGCACCTTCCTGTATCAGGGCACGGCTGCAGGAGGGACCACAGAAATTGTCTTGGATGGGTCAACTGGTCTTCTGCACCCTGCTGGAAAGGAGGGTGTGGCGCCTCTCGCGAATAACATTGTAAGGCTTGCAAGCCATGTTGAGCAAAGGGTCTCCATGGGAAACAAGGGCTATGCCAGGGTGAAGGAGATGTTCATGGAGCACCACATGGCTGACCGGATCGCGGCAGTGTTGAAGGAAGTCATACACAAATCACGACAGCATTCTCACTCTTGAGCTTGTCCCTGCTGTGTCCAGTGGGGACGTCGATTTCTTGTGCTAACATGTAGATCCAGATTTTACCAAAGTAAACTGATAATCACTACTCTCTGTTCTACTCCCATCTACTGTTCTGCTTCACGCTTTGTTTTTTCTCTTCTCCTTCTTTCGTATCTTGGTTTTGCTGGTAGGTAGGGTCAGCGGCAGCGTGGTCAATTGTAGGAACATGATAGTCTTGGTGTTGTTTCTCCCTGCTTGAATGAAGATACAAGAAGAATGATCCCATGTAGCATGTGTAAGCACAGAAGCTATACTGTCTGAAATTCTCGATGGCAATCAGGAGGCTAGCAAAGAAACTGTTTCTGCACACCAATAAAATTAAATTGCGAGAGTACATGCATCTCTTGTTTGAAACAATCGTTGCCAATGAAACAAGACGACGTGCTACATGATCTTTATTTTTGGCAAGAACTGCGCAAACACGGCGGATACGTAGGTATGATCTCGCGACAATTCTTGCTGCGTGCATCGCCTGCTTGAGTCCAGTAATTTTCCTGCAGGTTGCAACGTCACTTGCCGGCGACTTTGGCCGGCCTCTTCTTCCCCAGTTTGTGCCTGACCATCCTGAGGATCCTCAAGAACCAGTAGGCGCTCACCAGTAGCAAGCTAGTAGCCATCACCTTTCAAGAAGGAAATAAAAAAAAAGGATGATGCATACATGCAGAAATAGAAATAGTTGGGATTCCGAACAGTTAGATTGCGTTTGATATTGTGATAGATTACGATGATCATATTGGATGGAATTGCTTCTAGGTATTGGGCCGTGTGGCTACTTGCTTTTATAAAATCAGTTAGTTAAAATTTAATCTGATTGTTAAACATGACCGCGCTATTTAGCAACCATGGATCCAACAACCCTTAGCTTGGTGAATGGATACGGTATACCTTGATGAGGATCGGATTGTCTGCCGTCACAGTGCGGTACGTGACGTACGTCCCACAAACCATTCGCGCCACCGAGAATGTCACCGCGAACAGAATCTACCCGTGGAAAGAAACAAAATTATCTTAATTAATTCACTGTGAATGAACATGAGAGAGAAATGATTTTTTTTTCGATGAGGTATATATATACGTCGACGAGCAGGTTGAGGTCTGTGTCCTTGATGCCGATCTCCTTGAGCATCTCCCTGAGGTGCAGCAAGGGCCCGGAGATCTCCGTGACCAGCAGGCACGCCACCAGCTCCGTCCCACACTACACACCAACGTACGGCAAGATCTCCATTAGCCGGCCATTAAATTCCACCAGGTAAGTTCCAAGAGAAAAGAAAAAAGAGGTTGTGTGTGCATGCTTACCCTCCGGTATGCGAGGCCGGCGGCGAGGCCGACAATGCTGATGAGGTGGTGCAGGGCGTTGTCCAGCCGCGCGTCGCCGCTGAGGTGGCAGCACGCGGCGTCGTATATCATGTACGAAAGCGTCACCGCCAGCGCCCTCATCTGAGAGTAGTGTTCAATCTCATCGGTTAATGAAACAGCAGTTAAACCTTACTCTTGAGTGTTCTGCTAAGCTAATTTGAGCTAGGGACGTGACATGCACTCAGGTATACGGGTCTGTTTGAATCGACCTGCCTGTGCATGCATGGGGTAGTTGTAAAGCGGGGAGGGGCCCAGGCCCAGGCCCATGGGCGTGCAGCCCATGCGACGGAACAGGGCCTCCAATTTCCAACGGCCCCAAATTGTTGACCGTCGTTGCCTACCAGACCACCATTGCTGCAGTCTGGCAACCCGGCGGGTTTTCTTCGCTACGGCGCGGCGCGATTTGTACCGTCGAATTGCGTGCCCGGCCACGAAGGCTCATTTGCTTCCTGCGTCGTTGGTTCCTGATAAAGCCGGCCCCTTTTATGTTTTCTGTGATAGCAGTCGATGGTTAAAAGGCCCACCAAGTTGTAGGAGCATTTGCCGCTGCTACTGCACAACGTTTTCTTTGTTTTTCCTTTTTCTTCTTTATTTCCTTTCTGTTCTTTTACCGGAACGACAAGTACCACAGGCCATCGCTGTGTTCCTTTGTGTTCTTTTACCGGAACATGCTTCTGTTCTTTCTGACATTTGTGCCATCTGTTCGACTTGCTCGTCGTGCCCCCGTGAAGCAACATGCTCCTGGTGATTCCGGTTCTCCCTATACGCCACGTTCAGAAGGATATGCTTATTGATGTTGTTATGTAAGACATTATGGCCTATAGCCCTATACATTATTATAATTCTATTTTTCTAGTGAGGTAGGCCCCATTTTAGAGTTTGGCACAGGGCCCCTGATTTTGTCGGCTCGGCCCTGGAGGGGCCATACGAGTACTACATGTGAGCTGTTCACGTATGTAGGGATCAGTAAATAGTACTATGGATAACATGGTTATTTTCATATAGTCCCTGGTCCTGGCCTCGGTGAGCACACGGCGGTCTCGCCGGCAAGGTTCCTAATGCTCATATCATCTCTTCAATCGTCAGCGGAGGAGAGCATCCAAAATTTGACACCCTGATCGATGAGCAGTTAATCCTCCTCAGGTCACTTTGCTGGCACTTACGGAAGCACTACGGCGTGGATTCGTTCTCTAGGTTCAGCCGCAAGAGGCATGGCGGTGGTGGTGGTGCTACCCGGTGGTCTACGGCGGAGGCCTCTCCATCAACGGCGCGCGGGTCTCCCATCCGGACGTGCCCTCCCCTGCGTGGTATTGGGACTGTGCGCCTAAGTGTATGAATGTAATTTCACGCTTTCTAAGGTGTGCTTCTCTACTTGCAACCTTCTAATGGATTCAAGAAAATAAATTACTCCCTCCGTCCCAAAATGTAAGGCATATTTTGTTTGCTTTGACCAAGAATTACTCTATTAATATATAATTTATGTAATACAAAGTCACGATCATAAGTAAGTACTTTTAAATACGAATCTAATGATATTAATTTTATGTCACATAAACCACATACTAATAGGGTAATTATTGGCCAAACCCTTGTCTTAATGAAATAAAATATGCCTTACATTTTGGGACGGAGGGAGTACTTTCGCGGAGTACTAATTAGTTTAGGAATATTTCTTTTTCTTTGATGACAGGGTTTGGAAGAGGCGATGAGTGATCTGAAAATTAATGATAGGGACATAAATGCACATCATAACTTTTTCCCGAAACTAAATGCACAACATAACTTCCTTTCTGTAACTATTTCATCAATTCCTGGGCCCCAAAAGCCTTGTAGCATTTCCGAGTGAGAGAGTTTCGGAGTTGCGAAGTTAATCAAACCACTATAGAGCTGCTTAACGTAATTTTCTCTGTCTTGTGTTTGTAATAAGCAATCTTACTTGTCGAAGCATCCTATAAAAGTCTCTATGCCGTCAATGGGTCGCCCAGTTGCTAAACTTCGAAGCTTTTACTAATAGCACCAGACATCGCCAAACTTAGAACATTCTGCATGACGTGCTATATTACGCTTGTAACGAATTAGCCATCGCCCATTTAAGACAACATCTAATAAGTCTAGTTTTAGCACAGGCTTCAAAACGCTCGGTACAGTACTGCCCTCGATATATCAGTGCTAATGTGCGTACGTACCTGGCGCGGCGAGGAGGGGGATGCGACGGGAGAGACGGGGCAGGCCCAGTCTTGCACGGAGAGGCAGCCGAGGGTGACGGCGGCGACGGCGTGCATGGTGGAGACGGCGCGGTTGCAGAAGTCGTAGGAGCGGTTCGGGAGCAGCGCCCGCACCAGCAGGAACGCCGTCGACCAGAATGCCAGTCCGGACACCACCCAGCTCATCACGGCGTAGTCCTCCATACGCCGGCGCGCGCGCGCCGAGACCGCTACTCTACTACGATCCAAGATCGAGAGAGAGAGAGAGATGGGAGGGATGGAAAAGGGAGGAGGAACAATGGTTGACTAGCTGACGACGACGCGAGTATATAGGCTGTAGGAGAGTAGGCGGCAGGAGGGAGAGGGGATGCAGCAGCAGCAGCACGAGGTCACGCAGGGAGGTAGCGTGGCTGGCATGTGCGGAGTCGGAGCTAGGCAGAATATTGGTGTGCCACTTTATTGTGCAGAGATTCAATGGGGACGGTTGGGGAATTAATATGGGAAAACCGCGTGCGGATGAACCTCGAAGAAATGTGAAGAAATCTCACCGAATTCTGAGCTGATGCAAACGGAGGCGATGATATGCAAATGTAGAAACGGGAGATCCACTGCACGGATTAGAGCTTATTTAAGCCTTAATGCTTGATAATGATGAGACTAAAAGTAAAGAGGTCCCCTAAGTAGAATGCTCTTTTCGAGACCGCGGATATATTTGCTGTTTCCGTCAATTCCAGTTGTTCATAGGAGTGCATTCTTGTATGTATCTGTGATGCGCGCACATGGTGATGTGCGTGGGCGCGTGTATCTATCCTGTAATCGTAAAGGAAAAAAAGACGAGCAAAGCGAACATGCAACTAAAAAGGGCACGCAGAAGGTTCCTACGTAATTCAGAATTAATAGAAGTGATAAAAATAACTGTGTGCTCGAAACAAGTCAGAAGAACCAAAAGAAATTTAGAGCAAAACGAAGCAAACACCCTGACGGACTCACATATGTGGGTCTCGCCCCTTCTGCTGCTGAGCCAGCTGCCTGCTGCCGTTGGGTGACAATGACTAGGCGCTAGCCTGGTCATTGGCGGAGGGAAGGGGGGACTGGCAGGAGTCAGGGCCCTCTCCAATAATCAACTAAGTGCATATATACATCGTATAACCCTTTGAATTTCAAAAAAAAATAGTAGTATTAGTACATTTGGCCCCTGTTATCAATTTTGTTGCATCATTTCACTCACTTGGTCCCCCTAATCTCTAACCTCTAATTGCTGCCTCCGCCACTGAGCCTGGTAATGGTTTCAAATCCAAACCACATCTAAACCAACCCATGTGTTGAAACTCTCACCTGCCCAGCTCAACCCAACCCACTCAACGTCTCCTAGAAACCAACCCAACCCAATCCAAGTTGCATTTCAGACCAGACCAAACCGCACCATTCGATTTCAAATGGATTGGAACTATTTCCCAACCTGCACTCTAGTCTGCACTTATCCCGCATGCCTTTATGTTTTCCTCCTTGCCCTTTTTGGATCAGTTCTGAGTGGCACTCATATTCGGTAAATCTTGAGAGAGAGAGAGACTCATGAACATACGTGAATACATCATAGGACAAATAAAAAAATTCGAGAGAGAGAGAGAGAGAGAGAGAGTGTGTGTGTGTGTTATTTGTACTGCTTGCCGCTGATTACTTGAAGCAAACTGAAATAGGAATACCTTAGATAAATAGGTTACACATCACCCAGCTCGCCTTTCAGAGAGTTAGTGATTTAACATGCATGCAGACTAACTTTTTCTTTTGGTAAAATCACCTCATTAATGAGATAATGGAAGATGGTATCTCTAACAGTAAAGTAGGAACATAATTTTACTATGTAATGATCATGTTGAGCAGAAAACTACTGATTGGCTGGATATTGACGTAGCTGTCAAAGACACAAAGCACTCAAGTAGAACTATGTGCAAATTACATAAACAATAATAGGTTATTCCATAGGTCCTTGCAAATAGGCATATAAATCGGCCAACAGTCTTTCTTTGGGAGTTTCTGATGCAAAGTTTGTTTTGATGTAGATGCTGACACATCTTTATTTTGGTGATGCAATGCAATAGGGTGTGGCCTCATAGTCCAACTGAACCAATCCATCTATGCCCTTTTCCTGGTGTTTTAGTCTACTGAAAACATAATCTGAGTGCACACCACAACTCATCAGTCGTAAGTATTAACTGGCAATCCATCACTTAGGCAACAACAAAAATGGGCAGAACATACAAGATGTCCAAATACATTGCATAGGCAAAATAGATCGTGTACCAAATCTCCACAAACAATCCACATGCAAGAAGGTACTTATCAATTGAGAAAAGGTGGAGGAGGAGGAGGCCGTGACGGAGGACACCGGCGGTGGAGGAAGAGCTGGAGGACAGACGCTGGCAGTAGGGAGAGCGAGGACGACGCCGGCAGACCAGCGACGGCAGCGCAACCCTAGCAGTCGGGCTTCGATGCTGCTTAGTGGCTGAGACGCTTTAGCTGTGAACTGGTGGATTGAAAACGGGTTGAAACTATGAGTTAGACCCGCTTTGGCTGATAGTATTTAAATCTAAACCGCTCCAAACTGAACCATTATTCAAATCCAAACCAAACCGCCCTAAACTGATCCCGATTTGTCTGTCTCGTGGACAGGGGCACAGGGCGCGGGGGCGCTGCGTGTCCAGGAAACAAAGGCAAAGCTGCAAGCATAATTCACGCGCGTGCTGGTTAATGGACTGATGGGCCGCTTGAGACACGAGACGCCGGCAGCTGCGTGGGTTGAAATTCTGGGATGGTCCGAGTAAACGGCTCATGGGCTGCCGGGGCATATGGCTTGTGCGTTGGTCGAATTGAGGTTTGAAATTTTGTGACCTATTGGATGCATCTTGTGTTAATGTTGTCAAGTCTTTTAGAATTTTTTTTGTGATTTTTTGGACCGGTCATCTGATGAATCCACCTAATAGGCACATTTTTTATGCAAGTTACTTCCTGTCTACGCTACTAGTATAATTCACCTGTATTGAACTTGGATTTCACGTTTTATCCCGGCATACACCTTATTATAATCCCAGCTGTTGATTAGCTAGCGAGGAGTGATATCTTCCTTTTTACTAATTGCCTTGGATGGCTCTACTCTTATCCCTTTCTCCTCCATCTCTCCAGTTGCTCTTCTCTTCTTTGCTTTCCCCGATGCCTCTTCTCTCTCGCTCCTCCACGGGGCTTTG
Organism: Stipa capillata; assembly: GCA_019208055.1. Classification (NCBI taxonomy): domain Eukaryota; kingdom Viridiplantae; phylum Streptophyta; class Magnoliopsida; order Poales; family Poaceae; genus Stipa; species Stipa capillata. The sequence continues at coordinate 125,804 of JAGXJF010001639.1, read as the reverse complement.
CTGGCTGGAGGAGAGGGGGAGAATGGCTTGGTCTCCACCCTCTCTCTGTATATCCTTGTTATTAGTTTTTTTTGGCTTCTGATGCTACCTTAGGGGCGTGTTTCTGGAGGCTCATCATGGTGGTCACTAGACTTGCTATCACCGTCGGTTCCGCTAGCGCCATCGTCATGGCTTTGGACCACCTCGAGGTATGTCCTTCCAATAATAAACTCACAAATTTGGTGCCTTTCGTTCCTCATTTCCTTTTCTTGTTCACCGAAGTAGGGATGGACTCGTTGGGGTAAGATCTGTGCCATTCCCATCCATGGCAATGCTTTGATGCTTGTTCCGTGTCGACCCCCTTTCATTCTCTGGCCAAATCTCGCACTTTTCATAGAGCTTATGTGGGTCAAATCTGGCCGGTTTAGAGTTGTTCGCACAGATGCTGATGACAAAGTTCTCCCACCATCAAACTCATCGGTGTAATGCTCAATAGATTGATCTGTTCTTCAGCTGTCGGGTGGATGCTGTGCATAGCGAAGCTACGCCTCCTTCTAGGACCATCTTAATCTCCAACTTCGGAGGCCTAGATTTTTGGTCCTTGGTCTTGGAGGACACATGGCGGTATTTGCGTCGCAACATAAGCTACTCCTCTATGTGCTCTTTATTGTGTTTTCAATCTAGTTTTTCCAGATCCAAGCTCTTGGCAGTTGATTCAGACTAGTTTGGGTTGGAACCATGTTTTCCTTCCACTATCTTGGCTCCTTTCTTGCACTTGTGATGTTTTCTCCTTGCTTTCTGTGCACCAGTAGGAGGCTAGTCTTAGATGTTGTTCTTGCTTCCCCTGTGCTCAAGATCCCTTCAACCTACGTCGTGGGCCCTATTTCAGGTCTTGGCATGGGATGCACAAGTTTGGTGTTGTCGACTCGGCTGCTTCGGGACGCTTGCTGCCCACCTCAGAGGTGTCTCCTCGAAGGTCTTCAATGGCTTCTTAGCGTATGGGTTTCCAACACACTTCACATTGGTAGCCTCAACAACCTCAGGATTCCAGCTGGGAATCAGAGGCCATCGTCCTAGCGGCACCCTCTTTCGGTGGTGGTAGCTAGTGCAAGAAGCTCGCCAGCGAATGAGCTTCTTCCTAGTCGGTGGAGGAGACTCCAGTAGGACACATCGTAGTCTACCTGGAATAGATGAGACATTTCGCAATCCACCTGAAACAGACGGAGAACGTTGTAGTCTACCTAGAACAGACGGGACAAGTGCGCACCACGGGCTCCTGCCTGCAGTCGCGTGGCCCATGGGGGGTGGATGTAATTTTCTGGTTTTTTCCGCCCTTTTATCTTCATTGTGGACTGCCCTTTATCTTTATGGTGAACTGTAATATCTGCTAGGCCCTTCTCGATGGCCCACTTTAATCTAATTTAAGCAGGGACATGCACTACTACAAAATCGTCCATACGAGGCGCTTTATCCGAGGCGGTTAAGTAAAAGCGCCACGAATAACATATGTCGGAAGCGGTTAGTACGAAAAAAATTGCCTCAGATAACGAGTTCGGGAGCAACCGTCACGGATAACGACCACATCCGAGGCTGTTTTTAATAAGTAACCGTCTCCAATGTTATCCAAGGCGGTTACTTATTTCATGGTGTTGCAACACACGACCGCCGTTGCCCCGTACATGGACGAGCACGGGGCAAAGTTAAGGCAAGAGCATCCAAATAGAACTGATGCGTGGAGGACGAGAGAGCATAACAAAGAATTCAACAAGTGGTTCAATGAGCGTCTTCGTTTAAGTGCCTCTAGCGACATGCTAACCTGGTATGCGAAGGGTTCAACATTCGAAGTCGTCACTTGGCAAGGATATGACATTAACGGATATACATTCTATATGAGGGATCAAGATAAAAAAAGCACATTTCAAAATAGTGGGGTCCGCATAGAGGCTTCTGACATGAGTGGGAAACAGAGCTGGTATTATGGGTTCATCGAGGATATTTGGGAGTTGGACTATGTGTACTTCAAATTCTCATCATTCCGGTGCCGTTGGGTCAATCTGCAATCTACGAAGGTCGAGAAGTATGGCTTCACAATAGTAGACCTTGAACGTGTTAGATTTAAAGATGACCCATTCATTCTAGCCAATCAAGCTCACCAGGTGTTTTATGTGACCGACCCGACGAAGAAGAATCTTCATATTGCCCTACAGGGTAAAAGAAAGATTGTCAGAGTTCAAGGTGTGGTGGATGAGAACAAATACAAGATCTTTGAAGATGCACCTTCGATGCAACATAGCATAAGAGACGCGATTACCGATGAATCTAACGAAGCATGATACGTACGGGAAGATCATCAAGAAGGACTAGAGTTCAAAGAGGAAATACCTCACAAAAAGAAAAGGACGAGGAAGCGGAGGCAATGAAATAATTTGAGATGTCCAAGTCAAATTTGTTGTCAATATGAGAAGTGCTATATACGCGACGATCATCAAGAAGGGTTAGAGTTTGAAGAGGAAATGCCTCGCAAAAAGAAAAAGAAGTACAAAGGCAATGAAATTATTTTAGATTTTCATGTCCTTTTTTGAGAAGTGTTGATTTTGTTGGTTGAAACATGCAAGAAACATTTATGTGGAAATGGTGATATATATATATTTGTGATGTTCATGTGCACATGGTGATATGTTTGAGATGCTCATGTATTGATGATATTTGGGATGTTCATGGTAAAGGTTGTAGAATTGTGCTGTGTGCTATCAGTTCTGAAATTATCAACTGAATTGTGCTGTCGTCTGAAAGTTCAGAAAACAGAACTGAACACTTGCCTGATAAAAAGTATCCGAAGCGGTTAGAAGCTTAAAATCGCCTCCTTTATAGACTATCCGAGGCGGTTGGAACCTAGAAACATATCCGAGGCGGTTGGAACCTAGCAACAGCCTCGGATATCTACTTATCCGAGGCGATTGGAACCAAGAAACCGCCTCCTTTATAGACTATCCGAGGCGGTTGGAACCTAGCAACCGCCTCGGATATCTTCATAATTGGAGACGGTTAGATCTACAAAACCGCCTCTGATATGTCCCACATATAAACTGAAACTGCCAAGCCCCACGCGCATCAACTCAAACTGCCAAGCCCCCGACCAGCGCCGCCTCCCCCTGACCGGCGCCGCCACCCCCGACCAGCGCCGCCTCCGACCAGCGCCGCCACCCCTGACTAGCGCCGCCGCCTTCTTCGGGCTCCTGGAGTTTCCCCAAATCCTCCCCAACCAAATGCAGGCGCCGCCATTTCCTCTAGACCTTCGTACCATTCCAGTAAGGCAAAATGACTAATCATGCTCCTCACCATATCCTTAAGCATTCTGTTTTTGGTATGCCAAACTTGGTCTTCTCTACGGTTAGTTTTCTGCAACTTAAATATCAATAGTGTGCTTATACACTAGATTAGTCACTAAATTGCTAATCACCGGAACCTTCAGCCGATAAATTTATTTTCTCTGTTTGGCATATGCGCATAACTTTGTGCAATTAGATATTCTTATTCAGGTAAATTTTTGTACAGTGTAGTCGCATCTGTTATCGTTGCCTTGTGCTTGTGTTTGCTACCTTTAGTAGTAGTTTTTGATCCTACGGAGAGTTATGTTTGGTAGTCTAAAAAAGAGTTATAGGTCAGATAATTAAGGTACTCGAGAACTTAAGCTGTTACGAGCCTAATTTATTTACGGTCCAAAAAGTAATATTCTCGGTAAGAAAATTTGTATTAATTCAATTCAGGTATAATTTATTTATTAGTGTTCCCAAAAGATTAATTAAAGCAATAGGTTGTAAAAGTATCATCTATTTTGTAGGTTAATTTTATTAAGAGCATCTAGACAGTTCTTTTTTTTGAACCATCTAGATAGTTCTTTTGTGTGTGCAATTGCTTTTAACTGCACTTTATATGGCATCCATCACTAGTACGCTTATGTATATTCAGTATAATTGCAGTTTATACGGTGTTCTAGTTCTTATATGTGCGAGCCTACTATTAGGTCAGGTCTAGATTTAATAAAATTCAATATCTTCATTCTTATCCGATGCTTTTTACCCTCCTTTCCTCTACCTTATCTCCGTCTCTGAGACCCTTTCATGGGCACATGGGCTTATTCCCCAGGTTTTAGGGTTTTGAACTGAAACCCACAAAGAAAAACAGATTGAACTAGAAAACTAGTAAGATTTAATCATTATTAATAATTCAAAACAATATTTTTAGAAATGAACTAAATCTAAACAATCCTAATTTGCATATTTAAAGTGTCATATGCACATCATTCGTACCATGCCTACCCTCATCTAACTGTTGTTAAGATGAACCAATTAAATGAGTTTTCATCCTTAAGCTCAATCCTCAGTTGCATATTTAATGTTATGCATGCATCTTGTAGAATCCTAGTTGCGACCTTGGCATTGTTAGCATGTAAGTTTTAGGCTTGTCAGTTATAAAATTACATTCTTATAACTATTCACCTTGTTAACACCTAAAAAAAGGATCAAAACTTACACGTTAACACCTTTTTTATATGTTGAATTGTTTATGCTGATGCTAGTAGAATGGAGACGAACTCCCCGCCCCCCTCCCCTACGATATCGCCTTTGGGGTCGCCAAGACCGTCGAAATCGTCAGGAAAGGGTTCTCGCAAACCGGAAACCATCGAGGAGGCCGAAGGACAGATAGGTAGTTGAGAGATTGGATCCGGTGACCGGAGTTCCTGAGCCAGAAGAAACGTGGAAGAAGTGGCAGACGTTATGCGGGGTGGTCGCCTGTTCTAGGGTTAGGATCACCCTCGCCGATTGGGGTGACCTGACACGGGAGGAGCGGAGGTCCCTGTTTGACGAAGTGAAGGGCTCATTCATGTACCCGGAAGAGGTCGAAGCCGATTTCTTCTGAGCTACTATATTGACGGCCGGGAAGTGTTAGAGGAATTTCAAGCACAGACTGGTGAGGGACTATCTCAAGCAAGAGAAGTCGCCTTGCCAGGCATACCCGGATATCTCCGAAGAAGATTGGGCGGAATTCTACGCCGTGAAGTCATCCGAAGAGTTCCAGGCAGATAGCCAGAAGGGGCAAGAGCTAGCCAGGAGGAACAAGCACCCCGCATTATCTCGGCACCTTAGGGTACGTCGGTGCTAAGAAGAAATGGGCAAAGGAGGACGAGGAAGCGGAGAAGCACGGACAGCAGCCAGTGTTCTCAGATTTCAGCGACAGCCGCATCTGGGACTGGTGCAGGCGAGGACGAAGGTGGATCCTCGTGGTCAATGCGTATGGTGAAACCCAGAAGATGAGGAGGTCTATCAGAGAATGGTAGGGCTGAATGAGCAGGCATCTCAAGGCGCGTTTGTGCCAAGTCGGGAGAAAGACATACTCTTCGAGGTCATCGGCACCAGGGAGCCCTATGGACGTACCAGGTGTTTCAGAAATCTGGCAACATGGGGCAAAGCCTTCATCGGCGATACGCAGGAGGCACGTCTGCAGAGGAAGAAAGCAAGAGCTGAGCAGATGAAAGCGGAGATACAATTGTCCCTTGAGGCGCAATTTGAGGAAAGAATGAGAGCCATGGAGGAGAGGCTTTCAGCACAGTACCTGCAATACAAGGTGCCAGTCGCAAGCCCAGGTGCCCGCCGCAGTAGCTGCGCCTCGGGTGCGGACGATTGTTCTCCTATCGACCAAATTGGAGGTCCGACGCGATGTAAGATGCAGATACAGTTCGCTATGATGAACTTCACAATGGACGCCACGTACAGTCAGGTGTGGCCATCTACTCCTGGAACGGTGTTACACGGTGTCCCGTTAACGCCAGGTTTCGCGCGAGTGCAAGTCGAGTCAATCAACCCGACCTTTGCTAACTGTCCCTTGCCGAACATGTGAGAACCTGATGAGATGTAGTTGCTAAGCAACGCGGTCGGGTCGTTCGTCCAGTGGCCAAAGAAGGACACAGTCCTCGAAACAGCATTGAACGCACCGTCCGATCCTCCATGTTCGCCGGATCTTGGGATGATGAGGTTTTCACCGGTGGTTGCTCGATCTCCACCGGAGGTTTCGAAGCAGCTCACCCTTCCTCAGCCAATGCCGACGGTACCACATGTAGATGTTTCTCATCATTCGCTACCCCCTCAACTCCCGGCAGTACCACAAGTGAAGAGCTCACAGCCAAGTCGTGTTCGAACGAAGGGTCAAGGGGCCACATCCAAGCTGAAAGTATACAGAGCCAAGAAGTCTGCTTCGAAACTGGCGGCTGATGTTGAATATCCTATAGCGGAGCTAGCTCGCCAACACGTGCTGGGGCAACTTATGGTGGATGCTAACGTGAACCTGGGCATAGCTTGTCGGACGCTTCATGATCATTACCTCAAGATGTCGAACAGGCCGTTCCCACATACAGTTGTCGGCATCATAGTCTACTTCAAGGAGGAGCATTTCAAGCACCGTCAATGAAATATGTTTCCCGTGGATTTCTCTGACATCTTCAACATGATGCACTTCCGTGAGCTGGACGCCGGGCTCATGAGATGCTTCACGCTATAAGTCCTTACAACACAGCACCGTTTTGTTTTATCATCGCTAAGTGCCTGCAATATAACTCATTCTTCTCCTATACTCAGATACATCCACAACTCTGTGGGGTTCGGCGACCCACATTTGATCTCGGCCCAAAGCATCGCGGCAAATAGGAACCTGGTGCGGGATTACGTCGTGTATTTACTCCATGAGTACTCCGCACGAGATCACATCTAGGTTGCCTATAACATCGGGTAAGCCAAATCATTTGTAAATTCTCATCATTCGACGGCTAAACATGTAATAACTTCATATCGTATAACCAGGGGCCATTGGATCCTCCTCGTGATCGTGCCAAAATGGAATAAGGTATATTACCTTGATTCCATGAGGCGTAGCGTTGACGAGCGCAAGCAAGCGTACTTGGACATCATGCGTCTACTCGACGATTGAGTACCAAAACTTTCGACTTCGTCCATGCCTATTCTTTCTTCTTCCTAAAGGAAAAGACAATTCGATACTAATTGTTTTGAATCACCTAGGGCGTTTGACACGTACGTCAAACAAGGAGGGAGGCACAAGGAAGGAGTACCCGTCGAGTTACTCCATGACTCCAAGTTTAAGGTATTCCGTAATGTCCTTGACTCCTCGAACTAATGCCATCATATTTCTGCCCTCTATACCTAATCAATATCCCTTTTGTAGTGCTGGCAACAACCCGAAGGGTCCGACCTCTGTGGGTATTACGTGTGTTTCCACATGCTAGCCCTTTGCAGCAACCCAATGTACCGTGATCTAGCGGGTACGAAACCATCGCCACTACTAATGTCTAGTGTTTAATCATGCTATTCGCCCTGAGTGTAAGCCTCATGTTTTCAGGGAGGGGCGAAAACCATGGCAATCAAACAGTTAGAAGATATGGACATCGCCCAGATCCGGTCGCACATCGCTAGCTTTCTAAACAATGAGGTCATTAGTGCCGAAGGACGCTTCAATTTCTCGACGGCAAGCTAGGAACTTAGGATTGCGATTAGTTAGATCATTACTTAGGTTTCTAGTTAGGTCATTAGTTATGTCATTAGTTCGAAAGCATCAAACTTTGTAGTTATCTATCCAACTTGTGGTTTGAAATGATAAGTGCACTTGATGTTTTTAAATATCTTGTTCATTTTTCCTCTCAATGCTAACATATAAATGGGTGTGACATAACTATAACTTTTTCTTGTGAATGTCACTGTTTTACAAATGAGACTTCTTTATCAACAGATATCGTATATGGAGGCTTCGGCGAGTGGTTCTATTCATGTGAAGAACTTAAGAGAGGTCTACTTTTTTGAATTTGATCAATATCTTCGCTGTAAATTGAGTATATGTCACAAGTGAACAAGTTTTGTAATATTATTTATATGCGTATGTATGTGAATGTTTGTAGTTTATGTCTTGTGATCGATGCGAGAATGAATGATTGAATAGTGTGCTATATAAATCTATTGTATACGTGCTGTGCTTTGGATATTTCATATGAACTGTTTGCTTTTTCAGAGAGGCTAGTAAATCAGGCAAAATAATACATGTTTAAAAACATATCCGAGGCGGTTGCAACTTAACAACCGCCTCGGATATCTCACTTCTGCACACGGTTACAATTACGCAACCGCCTCGGATAAACACTTATCGGAGGCGGTTACGGATAATGAATCCGAGATGGTTTACGCATTTCAACCGCCTCCGATGCATGCCTCCATATCCGCAACCACTCTGTGGAGGCGGCTGCTATAACCGTCTCGGATGTGCTATTTGAACCGTCTTGGATATCGATTTCTGTACTAGTGATGCTAAAAAAGGCTACTTGCATTGGATCAGGGAAATCCAAATCACCTCCCGTGGCCCATGCATTGCCCGCTGCGTCGATCATGCCCCCAACCTCTGGCATCTCAGTTACTTTTCACGCTCCATTGTAGCTTAGGCATATCCATGTGTCTTCACGGACTAGTAAGTACTGCTTCCCATTTCTCTTGGTTTACCTGTCAATAGCTCGTAGGTACTATCGGCGCCATAGAAATCAACATCTAAATGGCACTATGACGTCGTTTCTCTCTACATTCTGTTGAAATAATTAGCAATTTTCGAATTAATCTAATCCAGAAAAGCATCATGACAAATACACAAATGAGATAAACCAACTCAGGCGAACTAGACATGCAACTCAAAACTAAACAACAGACTAGCGTGTCTATCTCACTTGCATCAAAAGCAAACAGAACCACAGAAAGCTTAGGAGCACATACGTGGGAATAGCAGCAGCGAATGATCCAGTGTTGGCGTTAGTAGCCATGGCGATGAAGTCCTCGTAGTCGAAGCAGTCGCCCGACGATGAGGAAGCAGTCGAGGCAGCCGTGCAGTCGTCGATCGTAGCCGAAGTAGTCGTCCGACGCTGAGGAAGCAGCGAGCAGTCACGCCGAGACGCTCCCCAAAAACCTTATCGCCCCTCACCCGGTACAGGTTCTCGAGAGGCGGGGTTCTGGAGGCCTGCTCTCCCGTGCAGCCGTGTACGCGGTCGCCGGGATGGGAAAAACCTGAAGACAGCGGCAGCAAAAGGAACGGAGACGGCGGCGGTGGAAAGTGTGCGCACGAGAAAGCAGATGCAATCTAAGCGTGACGGCTAGGGTTGCCCTGCTCCTCCTCATATAGTCGCTCGGGGTTAGGACGTGGGACTACACGACTCCACGTTCGAGTCGGTAACAGTCACGCACAGATTTAGCTCGGCTCGATCACGAAACACGACGCGCGCGCGGGGGCCGTGGCGAGGCGGGCGGCGGAGGAGGAGTGCGCGTGAACTAGTCCTCTTCTCAAGTCTCAAGGAGGTGGACAACACAACTCCTTATAAGTTGGTCTCCCTCCACCTCCACTAGCAATATGGGACTAAACTTCCACTCATGCCATCCGACCAAATGAGCCTTTGAGATTTTTCCAGGAATTAATTGGAACATGGGTTTTAGGCCCATTAATTCTAACACATTCATGAGCTTATAACAAGAATGGGCCAATGTAGCATGTGTAAACTAGCACACAAGCTATACGGCTTGAAATTCTCTATGGCAATCATGAGGGTGGGTAAGCAGTAAGACTGTTTCTGCACACCACTAAACTTGAATTGCTACAGTGTACATGCGTCCCATTTTCGAGAAATCCTTGCCAATTAATGGAACAACTAATATGCTACATGATCTTCTTTCAACAAGAGCTGCACATAATTAACACACGGCGGGTGTGTAAGATCTCGCACTCTTGCTGCATGCATCGCTCTGCCTGAATCCAAATAATTTCCTGCAGGGCTGCAAGCGAAACGCATCACTTGCCGCCGTCGACTTTGGCTGCCGGTCTCTTCTTGCTGGCCAGCTTGTACCTGACCATCCTGACGATCCTCAAGAACCAGTAGGCGCTCACCAGTTGCAAACCCGTAGCCATCGCCTTGCGAACCGGAAAGCAAAGAAAGGGAATAAGCATACGTACATGCAGCTTTTTTGTTTTGTTTTGGAAATAGTTGGGATTTGGAAAGAGGTAGTTGGGATTTTGGTGCGAGCAAGGTTGGGAGAGGATGGTTAGTTTGGTGAATGGCTAGATCATGCATGGACCATGGATAATGTACTCTACCTTGATGAGGATCGGGTAGTCTGCCGTTAGGGTGACGTACGTGAGGTACGGCCCCCCAACCATTCGTGCCAACGAGAAGGTCACCGCAAACAGAATCTACACAGGGAGGGATTGTTAACTCACAGTAACCATGCGAGAGAAAGAAGAGAGAGAGAGAGAGAGAGAGAGAGAGAGAGAGAGAGAGAGAGAGAGAGGAGTGGGGGAGAGAGAGAGTATTAGGGAGAGAGATGTGGTACATACATCGACGAGCAGGTTGAGGTCTGTATCCTTGATGCCCAGTTCCTTAAGGATCTCCCTGAGGTGCAGCAGGGGGCTGGAGATCTCGGCGATGAACATGCACGCCACCATCTCCGTCCCACACTACACGTACGGCATAACACGGCCATCAGCTAGCCAAACAAGAAGATAAATGCCAAGAAAAACTAAAACCTGCGTGCGTGCGTACGTACCCTCTGGTATGCGAGGCCGGCGCCGATGCCGACGATGCTGACGAGGTGGTGCACGGTGTTATCGAGGCGCACGTCGCCGTTGAGGTGGCAGCACGCGGCGTCGTATATCATGTACGACAGCGTCACCGCCAGCGCCTTCATCTGCGCGCGCGCGGCCCGGCCGACGTCCCAACAAGGAGATTAACATATTAGGGTAACCGTGAGAGCGATCTCACCGGCTAAGACAATTACCTACCTGGCGCGGCGAGGAAGGGGCGTTGAGGGGGCAGACGGGGCAGGTCCAGTCCTGCACGGTGACGCAGGCGAGGCAGACGGCGGCGACGGCGTGCATGGTGGACACGGCGCGGTTGCAGAAGTCGTAGGAGCGCTTCGGGAGCAGCGCCCGCAGCAGCAGGAACGCCGTCGACCAGAACGCCAACCCGGTCACCACCAAGCTCACGACGTACTCCTCCATGCCAGACGCGACGACCGGACTTCCGATGATCTAGACACCAGATTTCTGATGATCTAGAGAGAGAAATCGAGAGAGATATGAGTAACGGAAGCTCGAAACAATGTATGACCGAGTAGTCGACGACGCGAGTATATAGGCAGAGGAGCGGAGAGAGAGAGAGAGGGGATGCAGGAGCTAACAGTGGGTCGAGTCACGGAGGTAGCGTGACTGAGGTGCGGATCGGAGTCGGAGTAGAATATCGTCGCGCCACTTTATTTTGGAGGGATTTCAATGGGGAGGTTGGGGACGGATATGGGTCAAACTCGAAATGAGTGGGAGGTAGGCCGCGCTTGATTAATTCGTTGCCTGGCTCTGGGTTAACGTAGTTGTACGCGGGGGACAAGAGCCTGAACTGGTTTTTAGTTTCAACCCGAATAAGTTTCCACGACGTGTATCCTACCACGGACACAGGCGTTTTGTGTTTTTCATCTTTAATGTATTACATTATTACCATACTTACGACCAAATCAATCAATTATACATGATATTAGATTAGTTCACAAAATTAAAGTTCGATCGGATCACGAGCAAGGCAAGCGATAGCTTGTACGTCGGTTTGGTAGGTTGGTTGTATGTGATATCAGTACGCGAAATTAAAGTCCAGATCACCAACTAGTTGTTTATCTACATGTGATATTATATTATTATATGGATTAATCGAGCTCAACATATATCAGATGTGGTCCAAAGAATTTTTTATAATCCACTTTGCATTCAGTTCTAAAGAAAAATTGTCATGAGTGTAACTTCTTGGAAAAACTCCTTATGGGTCATGAGTTCCTATGACTCTTTTTGTTGTGTAATCAAACACTCTCTGATGTCAACTCTTATATTCTCCAATCTTATGGGATTGAAGAGGGCTTGCCTCTGCAATTGTGCATTCTACTTTTCCTGTGTTTCTGAAATCCTAGTAATTAAATAAGGCCTGATGGTAATCAACGTAAATAGTTTTGCATTAGTTGGTTATGAAAGGCAGAGAGGTTTGAGCGAACGTTTTCTAAAGCCTCGTCTATTTCAGAAAGGACGCAACTTATATACCATAAATATTTGGCAAACGTTTATATTTACTTTATCTCTAAAGTGGGCATATGTCCCTTTTTTTCCTACTTTATGTTCACTAGCTAGCTCGATATATACTACGCATTTTTTTTAAAAATGTTCACTAGCTGGACTATGGTTTGTGTAGCCGAGGCTTCGCTATTACTGCAAGCAAAAAAAGAAAAAAAAATCACATATCGCCATCGTACTAGTGCGGTACTCTACACCCGTTGGACATGGGTGCCCCACGTATTATCTAGCCGCTACATTTCGACGTATTACTGTGTGGTGTGCTCACCTACAGCGATCTCAGGTGCTCTAGTACTTGAAATGTACGCGTTGCTACTATATTTGGACGTATATATGTGTGTTAACTGGTGCTCACTTGTCATTAGTCAAGCATAACAAAACATAAATCTAGAAAAAACATGAGGTATAAATATATGGCTGTTACATGTACATGATGTATAAATAAATTTGAGCTACTCGTGCACTGGTTTATAGGATGCATTATCACCAAGCTAACTCTAAGCAAAGTTTAATTGCTGCTGCTCGTGCTAGCTAGAAGGCTCTGAAGCTCAACAACGCCCGGCAAATTCCAGCAAAAATTGAGGCTCTGAAGCAAAGTTTAATTTAATTTACTGCTCCTCTAGGCTCTGAAGCTCAACAATGGCCGGCGAATCAATGCTAACCATAACATGCACAAGTGTCGAACCAACCTACGTATTGTACCAACCAACAACTGGCATGACGATTGGACCAAAAAAAAACAACTGGCATGACAGCTCCATATCCAATTCCAATCACATCCTTACAGTTATGGATTAATTTGATCAACCAGAAGAAATACCGTAGGACGATATGATGGCCATCCATGTCACTGTGCTGAACCTGTCTCATTAACTCCCATTACAGTGGCGACAGAAAGGGACTAGCTAACGACGCTTCTCTTTTTATAGCCAGGTTGTACCGGGTGTTTCTAAGTAAAAACAGATATGGATTGAACCAAGACAAGTGTTTGAGTTTGATAAGGATATTGAAGATCAATTTACTACCGATAGCGTTTCACTGTTTTAAATTCCCACCACTTTGGTCAAGCTGCCTGCAACGCAACCCGCAGATAATAAATTCCAGTACTCTACTATGATTATGATTGTGCACTAAATGCACACCATTACGGTCCCTATTTGGATGCCGCCTACCTATTTATGAATTGTGATGGCGATGTCTCTCCAAGGGACGTCCATGTCAATATTTTTACCGTGAGGTGAAAATATTTTGTTAAAACACACTCCCTTCGTTTTTTATTTTATACGGTCGTCGTTACATAACTTTAACTATTATTTTTTGGATAAATATGTAACTAAAATATAACAAAAATTTATATTGTGGAATAACCTTTAATATAGAATCTAGAGGAAATTGCTTCACTACCACTAAATTGTTTACCACTCTTTAAAATATCACATCTTTTCAAAATACCACCCAATTCACATATTCATATCTAAATTACCATTGTTGACAAAATGGAGTTTGAAAAGGACATTTTTGCCCTTACCTCTTCACACCATGAAACGTAACACTCTTCATCTCATCCTCTCCTCTTCCTCCCTTCCCCTACTTGTTGCCATCTCATCCTCACATCTTCCTCTCTTCATGTTTTGTATAATACTTGTACCACACTTCTCAACCAAAAAGAACAACAACATTTTGCCTCATTTGACAACATTTTGACAGCAACTAAACAGCAGTATAAAACATAATAAATAATATTATAATAGCATCATGCCACTATAACTAGACCACATCATACCACATTACCAAAAGCCTTGTCCAAGTGTTCATAGTTCACAAGTACTAATGTTATACAAAACATGAAGAGAGGAAGATGTGAGGATGAGATGGCAGCAACTAGGGGAAGAGAGGAAGAGGTGATGATGAGATGAAGAGTGTTATGTTTCATGGTGTGAAGAGGTAAGGGCAAGAATGTCATTTCAAACTCCGTTTTTTCAATAATGGTAAATTAGACATGAATCTATGAATTGAGTGGTATTTTGGAAAGATGTGATGTTTGAGTGGTACTTTGGAGAGTGGTAAAAAACTTAGTGGTAGTGAGGCAATTCCCTCAAGAATCTAATGGTATCATTTGCATCCAACCAACCTAAATTGTTTTTAATTAATTAATGATCAAAGATAAAGAAGTTTGACTGCACATTTTTTAAAAGGACATCTATTTTAAAATAGAGGGAGTACACAATAAATTTATTGAACCAATGCAATAACGCCAAGCATGTTACACATGGTGTATATTTGATTTTTAAGGAACCAAATCCTAAAATTTTAGAAACAAACTCATGATTTAGTTGTTGCATCGGCAAAGTGTCACAACATACTCACTCTAAAGTGAAAAAAAATCAGTCGAGACATGATTTCGTGGACATAAATTAGATTGAGGCATGCAACAAGACAGAAAATGTGTCACAACAAAATCATTGTACTATTGAAATGAATTTAGCATGATTACAACATCATAAGTGCAGTTATGTAACCAATATTTTGAAAAATTGTGAAAATAAATAATTTGCATGATTACACCATCATACAACTCGAACCACAACAAAAATAAAACACTATTTCAACAAAAATCTAGGAAACAAAATTGATGTGAGTATGTGATGCATCCTAAATATATCTATTTTATTTGCTCATTCATTGCATCATATCATTAGAAAGTGCCCATAATTTCTCTTTATTAATAGCTATTTTATTATTTTGCACAACTAACCCTCTTATCACATGCATTCAATAGTTTCTTGTTTTTGTTATTTTTACATAACTTTTTATTGGATTTCTTGCATATATATGAGCTCTTGGAAACTTAACAGAGTTTTCACAAAAATTTGAGCTAATTTTGAGATGATTCTGATATGTTCCGGGAGGAAAATTATAGCTTTTGGGACTTTTCTCCATCAAGATGACCTCAAATCAGAAAATTTGGAAGACGGAAGTTGTTCTTCTCGTTGAGCTACCCTAAAACAGACACATGAATGACTTAATTCAGACTTTAGAAGAGGAGGATACGAAGATTGCAAGATCGAACTGAACCAATAATTTCGGTGTCTTGTGATGAGAGCCCGACGGAAGGCTCGGGAGTGGCCATAACTTTCTCAATTCAACTCCGAATTGAACGAGGTTTTTTGTATTGGGTTCTTTAGAAGATAAGTAAGATTTTGGAAATCTCTAGAGATGCCCAAGTGATGAGGATATTCCTAACACCGATACAACCATATTATAGGGTCTAGTAACATGAGCTCGAGTACACCAACTTAATTGTCAAGTAAATTCGTTTCTTGGAGCTCCATCATTTTCTATGAACTCCATGAACTACCTAAAGGAGATAATGTTATATTACTAAGGAACATGGGCTGAAGTGAGGAGAAGGATGATAGCACTAAAAGGGACAAGAAGAGAGACTTTGAGTCGCTGTCAAGCTATTTCAAGACTTTAAAGTCACCATGATGGATTATGAAGACTTGGACGAAATATATGAGCTTCCACTCTGTATTTTCATCCATAATATATTCGTGATGCTGCGCCACCTTATCGGGCCAAGGGCCTTTTATCTTTTAATTTCAGCAACTTAGAGATATTCGAGTCGTAAGGGAGAGGGAGTTCTAGTTGTGACAACACCTCCCCGAGTCCCTAGGATTAGATGGGTTTCATTGAGTTGTTTAGCTACTACTACAATTTTGCATCTACAAGTTGCGTAGGACTACCATCTTGTTTAAATCGCCAGTAGAATCCCAAATTCGTTCTTCTAGCCTTTGTGCCAATTTAAAACTCACAATTATAGCTTGCATATTATCACAGTTCTTGCTGGTTCCTCAGTTGCTTGCAGGAACTTGAACCTCATTGTTCAGGTTGATCGTGCCCACGGTAAG
This sequence comes from Stipa capillata, assembly GCA_019208055.1. NCBI lineage: Eukaryota > Viridiplantae > Streptophyta > Magnoliopsida > Poales > Poaceae > Stipa > Stipa capillata. The sequence continues at coordinate 109,722 of JAGXJF010001639.1, read as the reverse complement.
GTCAATAACCATCAGAGATTGGTTTAGTGATTGCTAGGGCGTATCGTCCCGTATGGTATAATCGGATCGTCAAGCTCAACCTCCAACAAATTGATAACTACCTTCATCTCATTGAAAGATCGGGCCACCGTCTCATCAAGTGGTATTAGAGCTCAAGTTGATCGGTGAGAGTTTACTATTTTCGTAGATTAGATCTGTTCGTCCTATTGTACAGAAAAAGCAAAAAATAATTAGTAGATTAAGATTCATTTTTCCCCTGTCCAAACCAATCCGTGCCTTTGCATATATTTCAGTAACCTTGCATTGTTGAATTTGTGTTGCATTTTCGTGTCACGTTGCTGTCATAGTTTTAGAATCGGTGTCTAGTTAGTCATGTCTTGCATCTTGCGACCATTACCATTGCCACCATCTTGTGCTGTTAGATTGGTTTTTAGGAAGAAGTAGAGATCAATATCATATCTGTTACGGATAGAATCCAGGGCAAACACAACTCTTACTAATTTTGGACTCCAAAATTCAAAGTGTTTGGATCAGGCTCAAACTCTGCCGTTTGGGAGATATATATGTGTTGATCCTGCGCCAAAAGTTGCAGCTCTTTTTGTGCATCCAAATTCTCTGTAGAAGCCACCAAAGTCCTACCGCGATAAGAAAAACAACAAATCTGCTACCGCGGCAAGAGTTGTAGTTGGAGAGCCCCAAATCAAACCCTAGATTGAGCTGTTTCAGTAAAACAGCCATAACTTTCTCATACGGAGTCTATTTGGGGCCCACAACCACTCAAATTAAAGCTAACAACGAAGCGCATTTGGAAAAAGTACAAGTGTCATGGATAGCTAGCTTGCTGACTTATGTCCCTGAAGACCAAGTGCCTCGACAAAGTCATTGAAGGTGCAACTGTAGTGGCGACTGTGGGTCATCCAGCGCATTACCCTTGTGGGGGATTTTATTTGAGCAAATAGTATGGTATAGTACTACATGATTAACTCCTAATTCCAATCTTGCCGTAGCCCCAGGAGATCGATTAGCCCGTGTGCTTCGTAGGCTTCAACCACTTGCCTAAAGAAAGCATGTTGTTGAAGGTACTAGAAGTTGATGTATCGTTGATGGATGAATGTGTCCTTTCTGTAATGGATGGAGGACTCATAGTAGTCCTATTGTTCAATGGACCTATACTCATAAGGATTGACTTTCCCACTGGATTTTGTGAAGATCTGCATTGGAGAAGGTGTTCAATGGCCACGCTGGAAGTCTTGCCTTGTTTAGGAAGGTGAAGAACTAGGGCAAGAGTGACTCTCATAATGGCATCCTTGACTGCCTCAGGATCCATGGTCATCCTCGACTTTTGCACTATCAGAACTTGCTGAGATGGAGGCCGGGGAGGAAGCTTTCCTTTGTTAGCTGGGGTAAATTTCTTGGTAGGAGCAACCCTCTTGGCTTGAGGTTGAGAGGGAGATCCCCTTTCCTTTGTGCCCCCTCTTCAAGTTTCTGCTAGGAGAAGGGGGTAACAATTGTTCTACTGTTAGTTTAGCTGCTATTGCATCTATATCCTCTGCCCTTGCCGCATCTGCCGTGATTGCCTTTGCCTTGGTGGCCTCTGCTACTGCTGCTTCCGTCTTTCTTGCCTTGACTTCATGAGACAACCTTGCTTTTTTGGACTTAGGAGACTCAGGCACCACATCCTGATTGTCAGCAGGAAGGGGATGATGAGCAATGGTCTTCTGGCCTTATCGACCCTTGGAAGGAACCGTGATCCTATGAAGAGCCTCTACTGACTCAGGAGGCAATTCCTTCTGTCCCACTTGTGGATTAGCAGTCAACTATGTAGATAGCCTTGGTCTCTCCCTCTTCACGTATCTATCCCTCTCCAGGGAGGAATCACTTAGCTGTGGTGATAGAGGAATGCTAGCCTCAACACCATCATTGATTTGCTGACTCTCAGTACTCATCTTATCCTGTGAAATAGATATATAAGAGCACAAGATGAGTCTACATGTGACCTCCAATAGAAAGGCTTTGCTTTGAAAAACATTTCGTTTGAAGAAGAGATAAGAAACTTTAGTTTTTAGTGAATCTCGGATGTTTTAGGATCAAAGTTGGAGGTTTTGAAGACTATCTCTAGACACATTTCTCAAAGAACTCAAAAATTCTAAGATTTTCTCGGAGATTCGGAGTTGCGCATCTGTTCAGACAAAGAGCAAAGTCAAAAGTTATGAGATCTAAAAATATGTGGTCAACACCGATTTTTGGAAGTTCCAAACTTTTCTCGGGGGGTTCTGACTTCCATTTGCTAAGAGAAAAGAGAAGAATTTGGATGCTCTGGGAAATTTTTTGTAAGTTTCAAGTTTATATGAGATCTAGGGTTTCTAAATCTAACTGCACGATGGATTTGAGGCTAAAACACAGAATTATCTATGGGGGGTTGATTGAATTGAGTGCGAAACGAACGAGGAAGTTGAAGATTACCCGAAGATGGATGAGCAACATGAGAGTTGGTCATGGAGGTTGTGGATCCGGTAGCTGCGCCCTCATTCGGTGGTGAGGGGCGGTGAAGATGCCTGGCATCGGCGTCGGAAAGCCGAACACAGACATTGCGTGATCGGCATGGTCGCGGCCAAGTTTGGTGGCATAGAAGGAGGGTGCGGGAACAGTGGAGGCACTAAATGTCGCAAGAAATCAGAGACACCGAGATGAAAAATGGAAGATTTGAGTGGATAGGGTTGGTTCGTGTCCTTAAGAGAAAACCGGTTCATAAGGAAACTAGAAGGTTCCGGGAATTTTGTCGGATTTTCTGAGAATCCCGGAGAACCACACGATTAACTCGGAAGGATCAATTATGAGTACAGTGCAACTCTCAGAAATTTTGGGGGAAATCTCAGATGTTCTAGGAACACGCACTAGAGTTAGGCACAAAGACCTTGGAAGCTCGGGGAAAAAACAAGAGATTTTAGAAACCCTAAGTGGCAGGACAGTGGTGACTCTCGGGATTTTTGGGAAGGATGTTGAAAGTTCTGAGTTTTTCTATTGGATACACATAATTGAATCTCTGAAGCTCTAGGAAAAGTCAGAAGTTCCGAGTTTTTGAAGAAAAGTTCACATGTATTGATTTGAATAAATTTTAAGGGTAAGTTTAGATAGAGTAGGTCTAGGGAGTTCCTTATGGGTCCATTCCACATCCAATTGGAGAGCAATCAAGCAATCAAAGTAACAATTTGGATGGGAATTGGACAAAATCAACTCAAAGTGTTGGTAAAAGCAAAGGAAAATGCTGAAACATTTACCAAAGATCTGAGATAGCAAATAAGATCTAAGGAACCAAAGATGGTGATATTGGCAGTGTTGCCATCATGAATGAGCTAAACTTTGCACTAGGACCTCTATGCATTTGAACATGGGATCCTATAGTGCAATGACTCGTATTTTTGCGTATCCATCATCCGAAGGATAATTAATGCACAAAAATTATTAGTTTGTTCACACCTTTTATGATGTATTTGCTCATTGAGAGAACAATACTCCCCTATAGTGTGTTAACACATCTTAAGCTCTCAAAATCAAACAAAGCAATCAAGCACATGTGCAAAGTTTCAAGCAACGTTTCAAGAATCCAAGATATTAACTCACTCCTCAACTCACAAAACCTATACTCATCTAAGGGCTGTGAGGATATCCGCTAATTGTTTTTCTGTCCTTGCATGGCTTATGGATATATCTCCTTTAGTCTCATGACCCTTAAGGAAATAGTGTTAGATATCGATGTTATTGGTTCAAGATTGTTGGATGGAGTTGTCCGCTATCTTGATTGTGCTTTCATTATCACACAAAATATGCACTTCTTCAAATCAACTCCATAATCCTTCAAGATTTGCCTCATCTAACACAATTGACCTCAACAACTACCCGCAAAGATGTACTTCACTTTGGTGGTGGATAGGGCTATTGAGTATTATTTCTTGGATGACCATGACATTAAGGATCTACCAAGGAATTATCATGTGTCAAAAATACTCTTTCTATCTACCTTGCACCCCACATAATCTGAATCCGAATATCCAACAAGATCAAAACTAGCACCCTTGGGATACCACAAATCTAGGTTGGGCGTGTGAACTAGATATCTCTAGATTCTCTTAACGGCCACGAGGTGACACTCTTTAGAAGCGGCTTGAAACCTTACACACATGCACACATTTAGCATGATATTGGGTTAGATGCATAGAGATATAGCAAAGAGCTAATCATGGAACGACATACCTTTTGATCCACGGATTTACCTTCGTCATTGAGGTCGAGGTGCCCATTGCTTTGAATTGGAGTACAGATTAGCTTGGCATTCTCGATTTCATACTTCTTTAGCATGTCTTTGATGTACTTGACTTGCCTAATGAATGTTCCTTCACAGATTTTCTTGACTTACAGTCCAAAGAAGAACTTCACAAAGTTTCTTGACTTGCTAAATTATTCGTTAAAGGCATTGTTACTCGACCCAAATATGATATTATCTACATATATTTGGCAAACAAGAAGCTCACCGTCAATGAACTTAGTCAACAACGTGGAAGTAGTCTTTCCAATTTTGAAGCCCTTCTTGACTAGAAACTCCCTAAGGAACTCATACCATGCTCTAGAAGTTTGTTTGAGGTTACATGCTGCCTTGTCAAGTTTATAGACATGGTTAGAAAAGTTAGGGTCTTCAAAACCGAGAGGTTGCTCTACATAGACTAGTTCATTGATTTTGCCATTTAGAAATGCACTCTTGACATCCATTTGATAAAGCATGTATTGTGATGATTACCAAACACAAGCAAGATTCTAATGGCTTCTAGTCTAGAATCCGAGGCATAGGTTTCTAGAAACCGAGGCATAGGTTTTCCCGAACTTTAAACCTACGACTTGTGTGTATCCTTGGGCCACAAAGTCTGGCCTTGTTCCTCACAACTTGTCCATTTTCATCTTGTTTGTTGCGAAGACCCACTTTATGACATTTTGGGCGTGGTCTTTCCACAATCGTCCAAACCTCATTATCGGGTAAACTTGCTCAAGTCTTCATTAATCGCATTCACCCAATCCAGATCCTCTAATGCTTCATTTACCTTAGAAGGTTCCAAAGAGGAGACAAAGGAGTGATATTCACAAAAATTAGCAACCCGTGAATGCATTTGAGTGGCTTTACGCATGTCACCAACAATTTGGTCGACAGGATGATCACATTGCAAACTCCTATGGATCCTTGGATGGTCCAGTTGGTCTTGAGGAGAAACTTGAATTTGTACATGAGCTTGAGCACCATCATTTTGGACTTGGGTCACCTCCACACTTTAGATCTCATCATGTGTCGCTGTGGGAGGCTCTACTTGAGTTGATGGCGTACTTTTCTTGACCTCCATTGCCATCACTTCTCCTAGTGACATGTTCTTAATGGCATTCACTCGTCATCACCTACATCAATGGAAACACTTTCTACTTGGCAGCCATTAATTTCATCAAATTGTACGTAACGTGAATTCAATTATACGTGATGTATTGTTGAAGACTCGGTAAGCATACCAATTTGTAGCATATCCAAGAAAGAATCTTTCATCACATTTAGCAGCAAATTTAGAAAAATATTGCTTCTTGTTAAGGATATAACACTTGCTCCCAAATACAAAAAATAGGATACCGTTGGGCTTCTTCCAGGTGATAAGCTCATATGGCGTTTTCGATGAAGGTACAACTAGTTGATGGCATGGCATGCAGTGTTGAGGCTTCCGCCCAAAAGTGATATGGAGTATCATCAAGAATTGTGCTTGCCATCTCAATAAACATGCGGTTCTTCCTTTTCACCACTCCATTTTGTTGTGATGTGTAGCTAGAGGAGAACTCATGCTTGGCACCTTCTTCATCGAGGAGCTCATCAATATTGGTGTTCTTGAACTCGGTTCCATTCTCACTCCTTACGTTCTTGATCTTCATCATGAATTCATTTTGATCCTTCTTGCAAATTTCTTGAAGATCTTGTGTGTCTCTCCTTTCTCATGCAAGAAAAAAACCTGAGTATAGTGAGAAAAGTCATCAACCTCCTATACTCACATAGGTGATAGGACCAACAAGTACATGTGAAGAAGTATGAGTGTCTTGGCTGTTATCATGACGTTCTTCACGGAATATGGTCCTCGCACTTGTTTCCCAACTTGGCATGCACTACAAAGACGATCTTTGTCGAAGGTCATGTTCTTGCCGCCAAGTATGTGATCACTCTTGAGAAGCTTGTCGATGTTCTTTATTCCCACACAAGCAAAAGTAATGGAGAGAGTATGAGATCTAGATGGGCATGGTGGCTAGGGTTTGAGGAGTAATGGTTGTTGCGTGAGGTGGTGGTCTTCTCCTACTAGTCATCGTGTGTCTTCCTCTCTTCCTCCTTCTCTCTTATATATATCAAAGGTGTTGTTTAGTGTTTTTTGGAATAACCATCATAATTTTCCTCGGGACCCCTTAACGAAGATTGCTTGATTTGACGTGGTGGCGCCGTACGACCGTGCGGTATAGGCGGCCACGGTCGTATAACTGGTCGACTAACTTTCTGATAACTCCACTCGAGCTCTCATTTCTTTGTAGTGCTCCTCTTGACAAGTAGTTTCCATATACATCCATATATATCTCTTTTCCAGCAATCCTACACACATTAAGTCTAAAAAGAGGGATTTGCACAATCTAGCAATTAATTAATTATTAGTAGTGATAGTAAAGAATTTATCTTGTCAAAATTCATGGAATAAAGATCAAACTTAAGGAAAATAATGAGTACAAGATGGACTCATCAATCCTTTGCTATCAGGTGATATGAACATGTCTTTTCCTCCAATCGTGTGGTCAGTGCGTCCACTATCAAGCATCCAAGTCTTCTTGATGGAGGTTAGTCCTACGAAACTAATTAGGCTTGTTTAGGTATCCATATCTTCTTGGATCTTTGAGAGTTAGACACAAGAGTTTTAGACACCTAAATATAACTTTTCCTAGCATGATGACCAATCTTAGCACCAACGATCTTGGCTTGGACTTTACTATCCTTGCCCTTCCTAAGCACATAAGAGGCATCAAAATAACCAACAAGTTTAGGATGGCCCCTTCTAGCTGAATGACTCTCAAAGATGGAAGCTTGCACTTACTTCTCCTTTGCTTGCATGAACTTTGTCTTGGGTTATTGCTAGGGCATCAATGCCTTACCATTGTCGTTGAACCTTAGGGTAAAGCACAAACCCTCATGGTTAAAGTTCTCAACTTGATGGCTCAAATTCGTAATGAGGGTCTTCCTACCCTTGTAACATTTGAGCAACCTTTGATTGAGTTGAGCTTTCAACTTAGCATTCTCATTCAATCATGTTGCTCCACAAGATATGGTGTTAGAGGAACTAGCAACATTATTGAGAGCAATAGTAGGAGACTCCTTAGGCAATGAAGCACATTTAGGACATGGTATCTCTACACTCTCTTGTGAAGTGAATTTCTTGTCAAGGAGAGAGAGAGAGAGATGTTTTCTTTGATGATATCATGAGATATCTTTATTGTTTCATAGTCTTATTTGTTCTTGATGTTCTGAAGCCCTAGATTTTCATGAACACTCTTAAGCTTCTCATGAGACTTTTCAAGTCTACGATATTAGATCTTAGGCTCCTTATGCTTAAGGGTTACAACCACCTTTTTCTCTTTCTCGGTAGGAGACTTTGAGATAGGAACACCTTCAACCCTTTTTCCACGAGACAAATAGGTGCCTTGTCATCACTTTTGTGGTCAAAGAGGAACATGTGGGTCTTGGGCTTACTATGGTGAGACTGACAACTCCATTATCATCATCAGAGTCGGAGTAGAAGCTTGAAACATCGGAATCTCATTCCTCGCCAATGTGGGCTTAAGCTTTGTAGTGGTTCTTCTTCATGAACTTGCCCTTCTTTCGACGCTACTTCTTTTATTCCTTCCTTCTCACCCTTCTTGTCTTTTTTGTTAAGGAAATTAGCAATGAAGTGTCCCATCTTGCCGCACTAGAAGCATGCCGGGGTTAGAACGCATTCCCATAGTTTTTGGGAAGGATAGAGGATAATGTCTAGAGGGGGTGTGAATTAGAAAAATCAAACTTTTTTACTAACTTAAACTAGAACAACCTACACATGCTAGTTTTCACAAGATATTGAAAAATAGAGAGAAAATAAGGTCAATCAATCACACAAATCCAAATATAAAGAAAAATTAGAGGAGGCAAACAAGATTAACACGATGTTTTGTTGTCGAAGTTTGAGCCTTTGGCGAGGCTCTACATCTCTGTTGAGGAAACTTGATCCTAGATCGAAGCTAGCACCAAAACGTGTTGTTTCCTCAAAGGGCTTGCTAAGGTGAAGCCCATTTTAATCTTAGTCCCTCTCCACCTTGTGGTAGACGAGATCCAACCTTCACAAATTTCTCAGTTTCTTCGCCCACTTGAAGACTCCCGACCGACGCACAATCATTTAGAAGGCGCCAACTTCCAAGGGCAATAGGAACTTGATCTTCAGCTTGGAGCTTATCCGTTGCTTGAACACTCAATGGAAATCCAATCCAAATCCTCCAAATTTCTCCATCTCAAAGTATCTCACAAGAAGGCAAGAGAGAGGAGAGCAAATGGGCAACATAGGATGTGGAAAGCAAAGGATAGCCTCCATCGATGGATGGGGGTGTCTTATATAGGCAGTCTTGAAAAAACTAGCCGTTACTCACAAAGATACCTCACTCGGAGGTTCCGGACGACCTCCGCTTGGAGGTTCCGGGATTCAAAAACAATGGCTATAACAGCGAGAAGCACTTCTCAGAGGGTGCTGCTCGGCCATACTGAGCAGTTCAAAACCTCAAGAAAAGTTCATGCCCAAAGGGTCCGAACCATTGAAACTTGGTGGTTTCGAACGAAACACAACTTTCTGTCCAAAAACTCAAATTAGCTCAGAGGTTCTGGGAGACCCCCACTCGGAGGTTCTGGATTGGCAAAACTTGAGCCAAAGAAGTTTCCTCGGAGGCACCGAACTCAAAGGTCTGAGAAAAAAATACTATGATAGAAGCTAAGTCCTGGCTCAGAGGTTCTAGATTTCCTTCAATCGGAAGGTCCGGACGAAGCTAGGGCTTCAATATAGAAGCTTTGTAGCCACTCGGAGGGTCCAGCCAAACCTCACTCGGAAGTTCTAGCAACAAGAAAAGCTACTGAGTGGACTTCAGATGGTTCAGATGACCTTCACTTGGAAAGTCCAGAGAGCAAGAAACACTCTTGACAAAGCTACTGTGTGGACTTTGGATAGTTCAAACAGACCCTAATCTAAGTTTTTGGACTACATGGGCTCTTTTGGACAGAACCACTGGATGCTCTGGATGTTCCAAACCAACCTCACTCAGAGGGTCCGGATGAGCACTTAGCACATTGGAGTCTACTCTCACACACTCAGACATTTCGGCCGACTGGTCCGGACGGATACACATTGAAGTTTTTGTCTGGAGAGAATTTCAAACATTTGACAAGGACTTCTCTTGAGTACTGAGCAAGTTATCTCCTTTCTTACCGTTGACTAGCTCCCCCCTTTATAGTACGGAGGTCATATACTCAATGTGATCACTGGATCACTCAAAAGACTAGAAAAAGGTCCACAACCTCCTAGTTTCCATGCTGTCAATCGTTTTAGGGGTTGTCAATGCTTGTTCCAACTTGCTTATGGGACTCAAAATCAAATCAACAACTTGACGCACACATTAGTCTCTTAATCGTTTTGTCACTAATCGTCAAAGCCCATTTAGGGGGCCAAGATGCACTTTTAACATCACACTCAGACCTTCTGAGATTTCAAGATCCTCAATAGAGGATGGGCATAACTCATTCCCAGAGGTTCCGAGAACGGACTCGGAGATTTCCAAAGATAAGCGCCCAAACAGATCTTAGAGACTCTGAAAAAAATCTAGCAGCTCAAACTTTCAAAATAGAGGGACTTGCCGTGACTAGAACTGAAACATGGAGCTTCTGGAAAATCTCGGATGTTCTGGCATCCAAAAGATCAGACAGGAAGGGCAACTCAAAGGCTTTAAGTTTCCTGACTTTTCACTCAGATGTTTCGACAGAAATCTCGGATGTTCCGACGTTTCTAGAAAAGGTGTCTATGAAGAGATTCCTTGAACCACCCTTAATAGTACGGCTTTCCCTAAAATTGATGTGATTCCTTGACACCTGAATCTTTGTCTCTTGGAGCTGTCTTTCCTTAGAAAATTTTAGGGGTCATCAATGTTGGTTGTAACACTGCTTTTGGGGCTAAACACCTGATCACACTTGATGCACACATTAGTCCCTTAACCATTTTGTCATTAGTGAAGGCTCAAGGATGATGTTTAGAGGGGGAGTGAATAGACTAATAAAATATTCTGCCTGACAAAACTAACATATCCTAAGCATACTAGTAAGACAACAAGTAAACTAAGCAATCACACAACAAAATATAGTGAGAGTGAGATGAAGGATTACAAACAAGGGTGGCATGGTGATTTGTTGTCAAAGTTCAAGCCTTTCGCGAGGCTCTACATCTCCGTTGAGGAAGCTTGATCCTAAAATTAAAAACAGCATCGAGACGTGCTCTTTCCTCAAAGAGTTTGCCGATGCAATGCCCCCTTCTCTTCTTGGTAGATCTTCACCTTGCGGTAGGCAAACTGCAAACTTCACGAACTTCTAGGCTTCTTCACAAGCTTGAAGATTTCCAAGTGACACCTAACTGTCTAGGCGGCGCCTACCTCCAAGAGTAATGTGAACTTGATCTTGGCTTGGAGGTGATCCCTTGCTTGAATGCTCAATGAAAATCCAATCCAAATCCTCAAGATTTATCTCTCTCAAAGTTTCTCACAAGAAGACAAGAGAGAGGAGAGCAAGAGTGCAGCACTAGATTTGGGATGCAAAGGATTGCCTCCATCCAATGAGGGTGGTGGCTTATATAGGCTACTCTTAAAAATCTAATTGTTACTCACACAGAAACCTTGCTTGGAGGTTCTGGACAATCTTGCTCGGAGGTTCCAGGATTCAAACACAATGAATAGTTTGGGAGAAAAAACACTGCTCAGAGGGTGCAGCTTAGACATACCAGACAGTTCAAAACCTTAGGAAAATCCAACACCCAGAGGGTCTCCATACTAAAGCAACACGGAGGTTCCAAATGAAATCAATCCTTCTGTCCTGAAACACAAATTGACTCAGAGGTTCTGGGAGATCCTCACTCGAAGGTACCGCACAGGCAAAAAGAGAGTTAACTTGGTTTCCTCGAAGGTGCCAGACCATGAAGGTCCGAACGAAAAAAAGCACGGGAACAGAAGCTAAGTCTTGGCTCGAAGGTTCCGGATGAACTTTCATCGGAAGGTTTGGACCAAGCTAGGGGCTTTGGTACAGAAGCTTTGTCATAACTCGAAGTGTCCAAAAAATCTCACAAGAAAGTTTCAGACAACATGAAACACTCTAGACAAAGCTACTGTGTGGACGGACACTCCGGATGGCCTTCACTCGGAAGGTCCAGGTGAAAAATGATCCCTAAATAGAAGCTCTATCTTCATTTGGAGTGTCCAAATAGAGTTCACTCGAGCGATGCCTCCATCCGCACTTTAGACGGGGAGAGTTACCCCTTTTTTATGGTAGATTCTAAAAGTTGAAGGCGCTACACAAGAGTGAGGACTTTGTGCACATCTTGGCACTTGCAAACAGTTGATTTGACAAAATCATAAAACACATGCATTCTCATTTTGTAGATATACATTGTTGATTTGGATAGAGAAAAGAGGTGGAAGGTGAGAACAACATCAAAAGCCATGGAGTGGTTTGAGCGATACGTCCATCTGTACTTCGGAGAGTGAGAGTTACCCCTTTTTATGGTAGACTCAAAAAGTTGAAGGCGCTACACAGAAGCGTGAACTTTGTGCACATATGGGCACTTGCGCCTGGTTGATTTGACAAAATCATAAAGCTCATGTATTTTTATTTTATAGATGTACATTGTTAGATGAGTGAGTTGTGAACATGTAAATTCTAATAAAAAATGTGTACAAATTCCAGTATTAGCTAGGATCTGAAAATGACAACAAGTGTACACAATTATTCTGTCTTTTTATGTACAATATATAAATAACATATTTTTGGAAAAATTTACGTATTCACAATTTATGCACACATGTTACATGTACGAAAACATAATTTGATTCTACAATTTGGAAGATGGAAAAGGCAACTCAGTGCACATGTACTAATGTGCACTCAACCTGAGCAAGGGTGGCCTAATATGGCTCCCTGGCCTGAGCCATCAAGCCCAGGCTCGGGCTAAGGTTTTTTCCCCGAAAGCTCAAAATGAGCCCGAATAACTAAAAAATATTTTTTATTAGAATTAAAATTCAAATAATGTTATTTATATTCCAAAATTATCAATTTAATAATAATTCATTCAAAAAACGTATTTTTTATGTGTTCCGGGCTGGATCAGGTTGACACTTGATGATTCTAGGTCTGGCTTATCAAGCCCGCCCCGGGTTTGCTCAGTTATAAGGTGCACCAATTCATTTTCCCTACTATATGCCTATATAGCCATTACTAATTAACAATATGAAAAGTTGAAGGTGCTAAGTGACTTATGAATGGTTACTTCGAGGCGGCGGCCGTCGCTTCCTCTGGCTCGCGGGCAACATTGAGTGATGAAGATGAGGCATGATTCGTTTGTTTGAGTGACACGGTCTTGCAACAAATTATTTGTGTCATTGCAAAAGACTTAACACTTATGCAATAACAAACACTTAGGCAACAAAAAAATATAGATGGTTGCAATAAAACTGAGTTGCTAACTGACGACGAGTAGTACAACTCTACTGTATACGATGACAGTATCCATATATAAATACACAAAGACCTAATTAAGGGTACCCTGGATACCCGGGGATGTATCTACCTCAGAGAAGGACTCTAGACGATAAGGAAACTACTCACAGGTGTCCGAGACTCCTTAAATGAGGAAGTCAATCCCGACGTTTAAGGATGATAGGAGTCCAACTTGGAGACGAGTCTGTACCTGGTACGGCATACCCTTTATAAAAGGACCTCGGGACCCTACGGAGAAGACATGCCTTAATAGAAGCAAGCCAGATACATGCAAGCAATCTTGGATAGCCAGAAGTCTAGCCTGAAGACACGCCCCGACATCGACCTCTGACTAGTAGTAGATCCCATCTAAATTAGTTATTCGCCTTATACTTTGTCCTGAGATCAATATAAAACACACACAACGTATGGTTGTTATCCTAAGGGAGATTCGAACCTGTCTAAAATCTCTTGTTCCGAACGGGCACGACTTGGTTCCAGGAGTCCCGACCCTTACTCTCTTTTTCAGCACGTATTACGTAAGATCGATGGTCCACCGATCGTTGACACTAACACAAAAAATTTCTGCATTATTGGAACATTAGAGAAGAACTTGTGCAGCAAAAAGCAAAAATAATCATAAAAAACCTCACGTAAAGACCATGGAATATTGCAACAAAAACTTTCACGATTGCAATAAAAGTTTACAAGATTGCAATATTCAGAGTACACTTAAGTGACAAATAGAGAAAAGTCGTATGTTTACAATAGCATCCGCTTCAGATGGCAACAAGAAAAATGCTCATTGCAGCAGGAAAAATGACCCATTACAACAAAAAAAGACTCATTTCAGCAAAAGAAATGTCCTTTTGCAATATCACTGTTTTACTAACTCCACTTGATCTCTTCGGCTCCCCACCCATCGCCACCACTGTGCAAGGTCGTCTTCGAGCCACCACCCCTTTCCTTGCCATCTCCTAAGTGTCTTCCTCAGTGAGAGGGAGGGCCCGGACGAGCTTAATTGCAGGCCCTGCTCGCCAATAGAGGCAAGAAGCGGCTGAGAAAACCACTGTGTACGCAACGAACATAGTTTGAGAGGGGGGAGGGAGGGACGAGAGGAGCGGAAATCTATAGTGACAGGGAAAGTAGCTCTTGGGAGGTTGAGAGGGAGAAAGGAATGGAGAGCAGCACACGCAGCTTGGGAGGAGCAGGGAGAGAGCTGCGGAGCTTGCGGGTGAATAGATCTATAGATCGGCTTGAATGGAGGCTTCTGGTAGAAGGATGAATACGAGGATGAGATAAAGTGGTGGAGCTTGTGAGAGATAGATGAAGTGGACGAGGCATGTGAAGGACGAACAGAGCGTCCGGCGCTTCGTTTCCATCGGTCGGGACGGAGAGCATTTTCCTTACTTCAATGTTATTTGTTTACTTTGTTCACCCGAAGAGGATTCATCGGTCACAAATTTAATTTCCTGTCAACTCTCTCAAGAAGGCCAGGCCGGAATCAGTATGGCGATCCAGGCATGTATATGTGAATCATACTGGCTATAGCTAACGGTATGCATGATTAGTGCGCGAGAGCGACGACGAGCGGCCGTGGCCGGAGTTTGTCCTTGAGTCTGTACTCTTAATGAAGTCGATCTTACGTGTGCTCCATTTCGAACAAGCAATGCAAGTAAATACTCGTAGAGTACAAGCTAGTGAAGGCTCTGCCTGATCTGCACTAAATTTATGACAGCGCAGGAGCCAGGCGACAATGGGCACTCAGAGGACTGGGGCAACGTACTACTGCTTGATATACTTCTACTTACAGACTACAGACAGCTAATTGATTGCGCTGGAAATTTTGGTCGAAAAATAATTGCATGCACTAAGCTAGAGATGTGGCCATTTATTGCGATTATTATCATTAATTCTAGAGTAGCTTAATCTTCTTCTTTTTTTCCGCATGTTCTTTGAGGAAAATTCACGGGATTACATAAAATCCGGAAGATCCACGATGCACCACGTAATGTGCAGTCGGTGACACTGAAATAATAGTGGCTTTTAGGCAATTTAGCAACAGGAGAAGGGTCCCAAGTGGATAGCGAAGGAAAAAAAAATCCAAACGTAAATACTCTAAATTGAGGCGTAACAAAGTGTGCAATGCCATAAACTCATGCTCTGTCCACAGCTCCACAAGTACTTCAGCGCATTTTTCATGGCTAGCTTGGCAATAATAACAAGTACTAGCATGCAGCACCAATGACTTCGCTACAGTACTGCGTGTCCGTCCTTTTTGCAATGGTTCGATCCCGTCGTCGAAACCTTCTGCTTCTCGATCTGTCCCGATCCACCACGACGTACTCTGCGCCGTGCGTGGATGCCACGCGTCCACGACTAGTCAACCAGCTCTACTAGAAACAAAGGAAAAATTAAAGAAGCTGCTGTGAACAGAGGCACGTGCACGTCCAGCTCCTCGGCAGCTCTCCGTGAACGTGGGAGGACGACGCTCCAATCGTACGGCGGATGTAAATGCATGGGAACCTAGCTAGCCCATGTCTTGCTCAAAAGGCTATCCATGCAGTACGTTGTAGTTTATCGGTGCTTACGTCTAGCCCGTTTAGCTATTTAATTTGCGCTCCTTGCGAATGTCACGTGCATAGATAGATGTAATGGATCTAATGCTTTTCAACACCCTCGATCATAGGCTGCTCCGAACGGGACCAGCGTTGCACCAGGAGAGATAATCTATCTATTGTTTGCCTGGATTGAAGATCGATCTGTCCTGACGGTAAAATCGGATGGTGATGAAGATTTGCAGAGTTCATGCATCCTTAATATTCGGTAGCGTGTTTTGGAAGATTTGAATTTGATTGAATGACGGGAAGACGGAGTGTGATCGCCGGCCAGCAGGTTGCATGCCAACCACGATCACACCACTGCTAGAACGTGGCGAAAAGGATATCTTAGGATGCGTTTGGATGGGGGAACGAAGTGGAATGGAACGGAACCGTTCCGGATTCAGCAGTGGTTCGGGCGTTTGGTTCGTGGGACGCAGCAAAATGGAACGGAACCATTCGGTTCCACTGCAGGGAATATTCGGCTCAGATGCGGGATGAGTTGATAACGCAAAATCCATGGAACGAATCGGTTCCTCACCCGATGGACATTATCCTCTGATCTCCCCAAAAAGAACTCCCGTGACTCTCACCCCCAACACATCTCGCCTCCCCCCCTTTCCCGTGAGCGGCGGCGGCAAGCAGGCGGCGGCGGCGCGCTCCCACGCAGCAGCAGCGGCGCGCTCCCACGCAGCAGCGGCGACGGCCCGGTCCCAGGCAGAAGGTGCGGCGGCGCCTCTCAGGCAGCGGCGGCGGAGAGTAGATCTCGGGGAAGCACGCGGCGCGCTCCCAGGCGGCAGCGGCGCGCTCCGAGTCAGCAGCGGCGGCGGCAAGCAGGCGGCGGCCGCGCGCTCCAAGGCAGCAGCGGCGGCGGCGGCAAACAGCAACGGCAAGCACGCGGCCTCGGCGCCCTCCCACGCAGCAGGTATGTCACCAAGAGAAGCTATGCCATTGTACTGAATTTTGTTTAGTATTAGCCTCTGCATACGTGATGGCCTTTAGCTCCTCATCGACCTTAGCACACTGCTCATGCCCTTAGGGTGGAGCTAGAAAGAATTTGGAAGTCCTAGACTCGGGTCTAAACATTGCAAGGTGCGAGGATAGCTAAAGAATTTGTGGACCGAGCTCAAGTTGAGGGGTCGAGCTTACAAATTGACATGAATCAGCTCAGTTTTTGCTGAGTATGGCTCGCATTCTTGCTGCTGATCAATGGGCTTTGTGACAAGGGTTAGGTTAGCCAAGCTTGTGTTCTGCTTGAAGATATCATACATGGGCATTAGACTTCCTGGTTCGAAATTTCGCAAGGCACGTGCTGTTGAAGATGAAATAATTCGGCCACGCTATTATGAGAAAAAACAGTTTGAGAGTGGTGCTAAGAGCAATCCAGTATACAAATATGATATGGAGCTATTTTCGGTAAATTGATCCAAACCTGCTGAATTTTCTTGTTCCAATTTGATGAATTTGTTCAACCACATTTCTTATGCTTGGATGCTTTACCAGGTCAGGAGAAAGGATTTTTGGCTGCTCTCCACAGCAAAAAGGGTACTTAAGGAGTTTATTCCATCACTTTGCCATGATGGGATGATCCATATGTTATTCAGGCTTCAAGAAGTACAATTTGTTTGTCTTGGCTGACACACTTGCTTTGTTATTCATTAGGGATGGGATGATCCATATGTAACTCGTACCCATGAAGGTCTTCTTAAGGGAGGTGCTGATGTCTAGTTGGTAGCACAACATCTATAGCTGAGTGATCTGCAGACTTCTCAGTAACTGAAGCCGATCTCAACAACAGTGAATTCTAGGAGGATTGCATATTCGCTCTTCTGCCCTGTATTCAAGCCATTGACATGAAATTTCTGGCAAACACATTTTCTTCTAATGATGGAATTGGAGTAGTTTCCCTACTCATCATGCTCAAACTGTTGAAGTTTTTATTGTTGCATATTTATGATAATGTTCTGAAACTTATGCAGATGAAGAAGATCCATCCTCCATCTCAGGGAGGATTGTTGAGTGCTCTTGGAATAAGGAAGAACAATATTGGGTCTGCATGCGTGTTAGAACCGATAAATCGACTCCAAATGACATCAACACATACCGCAAGGCTGATTCTCCTATACCCTTTTCTATGTTGGAACATAAGTATTGTGCATATACGGCTGCATATGGTTATGATCATGATCCTTTTAATACAAAAAATATATGTAATCATTTGGAATGGTTTTGCTAGTATTGAATTTCAGAATCATTATAATATTGTATATACATAATGGACCTCCAGTAGAACTTGACCGTTAAAAGCTGTATTTTGAGTGATTTATTATCAGTTGCCTTTGTGGTTGCAATAGATGCATACTTTCAAATTTGTCTCCTCGCCTTGTTAGCAGTATTACTGTCTTGTTAAATTTTTCACTACATCTACGGCTTGCTTTCCATGAAATAAACTGTTCTTTATTGCTTTCCATGAAATAAGTAGCCGGGAGAAGTAGTCGCTTATTGCAAGCAGAGCTCGTGCAGATTGGCGAGTGGTTAATATGCGTTGCATTTGCTGAAGGGTTTGCAGCCGCAGATTATCAGCCTGCAGATAAGACATCTTTGTTTAAGGATTCTTTTTATTATCGAGTATTACCATTAGATAGTCTCCTCAATAAAGCAAACATCATGTAAGCATTCCATCACAGAGTAAGGTATGTTATGCTGCTCAGATATTCATTTTCCAATTTATAAAAAAATGATGCAAAGATAAATAATACGCATGTAAGCGTGGAATTACTAGGCGCTGGATAGTATATTGCTGAAAAAACAAAATATTTATTGCTCAAAATACAAATGAAATACTGCTGAAAATAGAAATGAAATACTGATTACATTTTCTTCCATCTCATCCTCTGAACCAAACACTGGAATGTAACCATTTGGTCCCATCCCATCCTCTGAACCAAACATTAGAATGTAACCATTTGGTTTCATTCCATCCTCTCAACCAAACACTAAAATGTAACCATTTGGTTCCATCCCATCCTCTCAACCAAACAATAGATGGAACCGTTCCATTCTTCGAATCAAACAGCAGAATAGAACCATTCCATTCCATCCCATTCTATGGTTCTAGAACCATTCTATTCCGTTCTTTTTCATTCTCCCATCCAAACGCACCCTTAATTACTACATGCGTTTGATGAGACTTGTTGTACGTACAAACGGTGTGATGCCATATTGCTCTTTCGCGACAGCGACGGCACGTAGTACTACTACTCGCAGCGGTCGTACGACGGTGCACGCACATGCTAGCCATTTCCGGGCGTAATGGCATTGCCTCTCTTTTTTAACATCAGAACTAAACGACATATTGCCTTTTGGTTGATGCTACTTGATGCGAAAATTATTTCGCATGAGTATTCGGAAGTGCTCGTTGATCGTACGTACGTACGCTGGCGCCGTGATCGCCTCGCGCGCGCACCATGCATGTCAATCCGGCGTGCATGCAGGGCTTTCCTCCATCCCCGGTAGCCATATCCGCAGGCGCGCGCGAAGGTCGGCCGTGACGCAGTGACGCTGCATGCCCGGGCACGCGCGTACAGTTGCGCGCGCGCGCATCGCGGCGCGGAGCTCCGTCGCCCGTCCATGCACCACCCCGAGCGGCAGCTGCGCGTCCACGACGGCGGCACGCGCTCGGCGTCCTGAGACATTTGCATCGCCTTACTGCCAGTGGATTCAAGCATAGTCAGACTTTCGGTCGACTCGTTCGCAGGTTGGTCGATTACCTCTATATATATATATATATATTCCCTAATCTACAGCTGAGAGTAGAATAGCTATTCTACGCGCTGGCCAACCGACCGAGCCAGCCAGCCCAAACCCACCACGTCCCACCTTTTCACCACTGACCGTAAAACTATTCAGTAGATATAGTAAATCCATCGAACTATATTACTGTCGAACAGATCTCTCACAGTCATGTAACTTCACATGTAAAATACGGTAATTTTATGTCTTTCGAGTAGTAAAACAACATGTGTCAGCGTAAAACTCAGGACTGTAGTAATTTTTATATAAAGCGTGTCGCAAAATTATGATTATATGTACACGATATTACGATCTCGCGGCCATCATTTTACTACATGTCTGATCGTTCTATAATAGAAAGGAAATATTTCTTCCATTTGTTCACAATCACTTGTGTAGCCCAGTTGGTTAGTAGAGAAGAGCAACATGCGTGAGGTCCAAGGTTCAAATCCCGCCTCGTCCTTATTTTTTCAACTAAAACGGATTAGGGGAATATTTCTTCTATAATGGAAATATTTCTTCTGTTTATTCACAGTCATTTGCATAGTCTAGTTGGTTAGAAGAGAAGAGTAACATGTATCAGGTCCACGGTTCGAATCTCACCACCTCATTATTTATTATTCAATTATAAAACGGACTGCGCGTGACTTAGAATTTTTTTACTGTCAAGATGTGCGTGAGATAGTAAAGTTGTGTATAGGATGTCGTAAAATCTATCACAAAAGGTAGTAGAAAGTTGCTAAACTCAGAAGGTTTTCACAGTCGAGATACACGCGAGGCAGTAAAGTTGTGTATAAGATATCGTAAAATCTATCGCAAAATGTAGTAATTCTGAGTCACGCTAAAATCTCAGCAGTAAAATCCCGTCCGAAAATTACTACTCGATACACATAAAATTACTGTCCCGCGTGGCTGGCTCGGTCTGGCGCGTTTCGACCGGAGCGCAGAATAAGCTATTCTGCGCTCACGCTCATATTAGCGCTGCCGTGTATATATATATATATATATATATATATATATATATATATATATATATATATATATATATCAAGTGCATGAGCTGCATGCATATGTAAGCCACTAGTGCTGAGATTTCCCGTGTTTCTGTAACCAAGCTAGGCGCGTCTGAGAGAAAATTCAGCCGAGCAGAACCGAAGCGAGCCAACTATACATACATTTTGTAGTGCGTGCTGTACAGAACGATGTACCAAAACAGACATGAGTCGATCGTCTGCTATGCTTTGGAATCAAATAATTTTCTGTCTGGTATTGTGGTGGCTTTTCATAAGCATTTATTAATTTATTTTTCTGTAAGTAGCACGTAGCTTGCTAATTGAAAGCATCTGTTGTGGATATAACCGTAAAATCTTAACGAAATTTAGCAAAGATTCCTCTGATCAACTACATTCCAAATTCAGTAAAACATAATTTTACAACAAGAAACTGCCGCCTATCGCCGGCCCGAAAAGGTCTTGTCGCTGCTCATATATCCTATCATGCGAAATTGCTAAATTCACGCATGCCCTGTGACCACAGCTAGCACGTGCAGAAAACCGGTTAATACACGACTCAACCGCGTTGTCCTACTCCCGTTTCTTCCAACTTTGCATGAATTGTAGTTTGCCCCAGACATTTTTTTCCTTTTGACGAAAGAGAGTTGAGCCCCCGATTTCATTAATGAAACCAGGTCATTACGCAAATAGAAAAATGGAAACCAAAACGGCTAACAGCCATTTAAACAAAAAACTATGCTTAGCACCTATCGGAATGCTAAAGGGAACCGACAGGATAGAAGTTCTTGTTTACACACCTCGTGCTCCTAAAAAGAGGCGGGAGTACCGTAAAATCTAACCTTTAATTTTAGGGTTAGTATATATTTATTGCCTACTCCTAATTTGACGCATCATCTTAGACGTCAATGCCGCCGTCAAATCGTGCTCGTCTACTCCACATCATCTCCACGGTGACGCATCTCTGTGTTGCTCACTCTCTCGCACGACCATCTCAGGCACCAGCGCTGCACCGCTCCTCTTCTCCTCCACCGCCTTCTCTGACTCTCTGTGACGACCTACGCCTCTCTGTTTCATCTCCACGGCAACGCATCTCCATCTTGCCCTCCGCACTGCATCTCCGTAACAACTCGCGTGACTTCGTCGTCACCTCATATGATCTGGTGTTTAAAATCCCCGATGGTCATAAGGGCATTTCACCAATATATTTGTCTACTGTTATTGGTTCATCTCATGTTCCAGGCGCAGAAATTTTTAGATTCATTATGATTTGCGTGCATCTCATTTTGAATATGCTCAAATTTTCCAGACCAATTAGTTGGTTACTCATGATCCTGAGAGGAATATGATCTATTTAATTAGAGGCATCTGAACCAAATAATTTTAATGTGCTTGGGATGAAATATCGTGCCATCGTTCTGCTCCTCCGCTGCTTCCAGCGGAAGCAGCTCACACTAGCAGACGGGGCAAGTCACATGGCAGATGGGGCAGCTCTCTTGAATATGCCCAGCCACCTCACGCCTCAAGCCATCACGCCTTAGGTCACTACGCCGCCCCACGAAATGAATATTAGCACCTCAACTCATCACCACGAGGTCCATCACGCCCCTGTTGCAGCCTCCCCGATGTGGCCTCGTCGAGTTGCCGCCTCTCCAGCGCGTCCCCCTCCCTACGGCTGCCACATCTAGATCGAACCCTAATTTTAGGCGATCTCTTCAAATTGAACGGAAGAAATGGACGAGTTATTTTAATCTGATTAGGATACCCCTACGAGTAAGAGGTTAATTGTCCTACCCAATTACGGATTTTACCCTTCAATAAAAGGTAATCCATAATTTTTGATTGTGGTACTCTTGATACTTGTGTTGGGTACCAGTAAACTCATCCATTAGATTAGAAAAAATAGACGGCCTATATTCATTTTAGGTTACCGTAAAAGAGCTCATAGATAGAGCCATTGTGTTAAATGATAGGAAACATGTAAAGAGGAGCGTGTACAGCTCCAAGTCTTTGGAATCGTAAAATCTCACGATTTGGTTGAGCTCATTCTTATGCCTTGCTAAACATCTCGTCTGAAACTAATCTTAGTTTGTTGTGCTTCAATCTAGAGTTTTTCTTTGACGTTCCTCTTCTAAAAGAGTCCAAATAATCGATTCAATAACGAATATGATAAACTATATTAGTAGAATCATCATTCCTTGTTCTCCATAGTACCCAAATTGAGAGCCACCTAGCTTTCATAATTAGGAAATTTAAATTTACTTTTTAAGCTTCAGGATTTGAGTTCATGAGTTGAAGGTTGCAGTTATTTCAGTTGAAAGTGGCAATGTGAAAGGTGAAATTTGTTTAGAAGCTCTAGATTTACTTGCAAAAGAAGGAACACTAGATGTTAGTGAAGTTGGAGGGGAGTGGGGCGCGACGGGAAGGACGGCTATGCGGCAAGGAAACCCCAACGGTGGCAATGGCGTAGCTTCGTCGAGGCCAAGGCGGAGGCTCACCTTGATGCCATGAATATTTTGTACATAATAATCATTTTAGTATATCTAAACACTCTAATTTGTTTTTACTAATAAAATACTAATACATAATGCACTCGCATGGCCCTATTTTACGGTATGGATGCTCATAACATCTACAAAGGCGTGATGTTAACTGACTCTTCATCCTATCACGTATGATAATTGTTGACGTGAAGGAGAAAAGATGAGGAGAGAGAATAAAACTAGCTCTTTGTAAAGAGTCAGACTCTACAAATAATGAAAGATTAATAGGTAACCTCATTGCCTTTGTACATTACTATATTTAATGCTAACTCTCCTTGTAGAGTTAGTGTAAGAATCGACACATTGTGTGAGTTATTTTTAACATCTACTCTCAATGACGTCGAAGGGTCGAAGACTCAACGGCTGACTCTACCTTTATAGATGCCCATTTATAAAGGTAGAGTCAGTCATTGACTCTTTCACCTCTCGGCATCATCTAAAGTTGACTATCAAATAACTTATACAATGTTATCCTTTAAGCATGAAGAGTCAGCATTAAATGCAGTAGTGTACAAACACAATATGGTTGACTTTAGAGGCTTCATTCTGTTTTGGAGTCTAACTCTTCACAAAGAGTCAGTTTTATTCTCTCTCCTGCTCCTCTCTCCTCCACGTTAATAATTATCCTACATGGCATGACGTAAAGTCAGCTGATGTCATACTTTGTAGATGCACTTAGAGAAAGGAGAAGGTAAGACATTTGCAAAGAGAAAAGTCAACAATTGACTCTTCAACCCCTCCACGCCATTTAGAGTCAATGCCAATTATAACACTTATAATGGTTTATCTCTTAAGCTGACTCTACACAAAGAGTTAGCATTAAATGCATCATCATACAAAGGCAATAAGGTTGACTCTTAAGCTGACTCTATATGAAGAGTAAGTTTTTTCTCTCCCATCCACATCATTAAATTTTCCTCGTAACATGACAAAGAGTCAACTGACATCACTTTGGACCAATGCCAAGTTAATTGTCAAAGTCAATGTGGTTTACTTTGGACTTTTTGTTTTGATAACAAAGAGCTTTATAGATTATACCAAATAAGAGTCATTACAATCCTTTTTTTGTGGGAAAAGGGAGATTCATTACTTAGAATAAAGAGGAATTCAAAAGGGTTTAGCCAGCTCTAGAATTGAGTCCAGCCAAGCACCCAGTCACACAGTTAGCTATTTTAAACTCTAACCTAGCAATGTTTGCAAGGACATGGCTAGCTCTATTCCAAGATCTTTATATTTTCTTAATGCTAATCTCTCTCCCTCCCATAAGCATCAGCTTAATTTCCTTTACTTTGTTGGCATGGCAAGACAAGTCCAGTTCCCGAGCACAAATCATCTTGGCTGCAACCTCGCAATCGGTCTCAACAATGATCGGTAGATGGCACCACTGCATGGCCAAAGTGAGGCCTTCCATGCATGCTGCCAACTCCGCTTCCAACGGTTCAGTGCAGTGGAACATGACACGGCACGAGGAGAAGAGGAGCACCATATCCGCTCTAGCAACACGATCAGTCGCCAAAAATGAGCCATCGTTGTTAGCTTCGTCCATCCCGGCAGGAGAGTCTCCTCTTCTTTCACCACCACCCTGATGCATCAATTCACCTACATGTGTAACCCAAACTTTTGTCAACAGACCATAGAAAA
Organism: Stipa capillata; assembly: GCA_019208055.1. Lineage (NCBI taxonomy): Eukaryota > Viridiplantae > Streptophyta > Magnoliopsida > Poales > Poaceae > Stipa > Stipa capillata. Next base: position 85,283 of record JAGXJF010001639.1, on the reverse strand, counting down.
TTACCTGCTTACGTTTATCCACATCAACACCGTCGGGTGTTACTTAATAATAAGCAAGGAATCTAGGTAGCTACACAAGTACCTTCTTGACCCCTCAATCAACGATGCCGGTTTATCTGGGAAACTTCATTCCAAACGTGCCAGATCCTCCACAGCAGCATAAGCAACATCGTCCTCTCAATATCAGGCATGGTTTCAAGTAGGCAAAGCAACCATTCGGTCCCAAAGAAATTCATAGTATCATTCACCGATAAGCGCCATACTTCGTGTATCACCCCCCACTAGGCTCTCACCTGGGGACATGGAAACATCACGTGAAAGGTGTCTTCCGGTTCAGTACCACACATCTGGCACGGATTGATCACCTCCATTTTCCTCAGTTGCTTGTTACACCTCGTAGCTAAGGCATTAGAGGCCAGCTTCCAAGCAAATATTCACTTTTTGTGATACAGGACAATTCCAAATTTTCTTCCACGCTAACCTGCTACCATCTGGTCTCACACTTGAAGCACCAACCGAACTATCAGACATAGTCTCATGAACTACAAGCATAGATGCACTTTTGACCAAGACAACATCTGACTTCTCCAGGCGCCAAGCCGAGAATTCAGTTTCTTGTCGAGGCAATGTTTTGATTTATATGATTTCTTCAACATCTACAGGGAGGAAGGTCTATCACAACAACTACATATTCCAAGCACCACGCCCATTCAGTAAATCAGAGATCCAAAGTAGACGGTTCTGGCCATGTCTACTAATCAGCATCATAGAAGTGTCCCAAGGAATCCATTTGTCGTGCCGGATTCGCACTTGACTTCCGTTCTCAATACGCCAAATAAGCCCCTTCTTTAGCGACTCGAGACCATACACTATGGTAGTCACCCATTAGGATAATATCTGGCCTTTAGGACCCGGCGCATAGATTATTAGGGCAGTCCCAATGCTCCAACTCAGCTGTCTCTTAAACCATGCCACCTAGGCAAAAAACTTATGTCGCAGAGTAGTTATGGAGGAAAGAGAAGGAAACTGTTTCTTAATTTGGAACCGGCTCTTAGCGGTGTAATCGATGTAAATTAATTCTTAAGTGATCATATGTGGCTTATATATGTACTATTATATACTAGAACTATGCCACAAACAGATTATAAGGTTAAAAATAGTAGTATAGATCATAAAATATAATAGATAAAAATATTTTAGATACAACACTAAGATACAAGCCATTAAGAAGGTTGTATTTAAATAGTTATTTAATGCAATAAGATACAGCCTAAAATAGAGCACTCGTAATGCATTGTATCTTAGGTTGCATCTTATTGCATTAGATATAACCTGCTCAATGGGTTGTGTCTTAGCGTTGTATCTAAAAGAGTTCTTATTTAATGTGTTTTGTAAGAGAAAAATCATAAGATGTCTTGGATTTGGTGCTAAGATCCATATCTAGATTAAGATATGATTACTCTCTTTTTTCTTATTAAATAAGGTGTCACATCAGATTTTTACTTAGATGAGATGATTTAGATATAATATATGGTGAAGCATTCGACTGCGACCAAGTGTTTAATTAAACAAAAGCATGTCTCGAAACCCAATGTTGCCATGGCACTTTTGTCGGACCATTTTTCTCCTAGGCCATGTAACGAGTTTTCCGGTTTCCCAGTTTCCCATGCTCAGAACCCCACCAAAAATTCCTGACCATCTTTATGAGATCATCACAGACCGAAGCAGATAGTTTGAAAACCCCTATGACATATATTGATCAAAATCTCTTTGCCCCTTTGAGATAGGTGGTTTTCACCCCCACTGCATTAATTGCTTGCTCAGTCATTAAATCCTTGTTGAACGAATCTAGCAAAAATACATGGAGGAACCACCAAAACTTCAGGAAACAACTGTACGGTAGACTTAATATCACTGTAGGTGTGGCACCAACGAGACCTATAACCGGTGGACTGATTAATGGACAACACCACTTCCATGCAGTCCGATTCCAACACCACTCGAAGACTGGTCTCCTCTGTCGCTTCACGAAGACCTTCAAGGCAGGCGATCACCTCAGCTTCCTCTGCATTCACATAATGATTAAGAGTTCGCGATAAGAAAATTTTACCGCACCTGCAGAGTCACGTTCAATGGCAGCCACACTAGCTCAGCCAGTTGCATGAACATAAGACCCATCACCACTAACCTTGATCCTTTGGGTGCACAGTTAAACAAGTTCAGGGGCTCCAAAACAGGTCAACCTGACCTATCGCACTTCCGCCGCCAAGATCCTCGAGGTAACGACGTTGTCCCGTACCAGTCATCTGAACCATCTGGAATTAGTGCATTTTCGTAACGTTTTGGAAAGCCACCTCGAGCGTGCTAGACTGCTGGGTTTGTTTTGTCGGATTTATTGGATGCCATTACGAAGAATGGCGTTTGAGTTTTTGTTAAGATCCACATGTCAGTGAGACATGGAGTGGTAAAACGCAAATGCAAATCTTTGTAGTAGTAAAAACCCAAATTCCCCTTGTTTAGGCGGAGGAACATTCAGACTGTTGGAGACGAAGATGGTGTGGGTCCCACCGCACGCAATCGTGACATGTTAGGGAACAGAACAGTGAGACATCGTTCAAATATTTGGCGTATTGTTCGGGAAAAATAAGAAAACGGGAACAGTTTAGATCGTACTTCATAACTTCAGTCTTCCGGTCCAAGCCATGACAGATTATATGAACCGAACCCAGGACCCCCAAAAAAACTAGTCCAGGCCATGACAGATTATATGAACCGAACCCAGGACCCCCAAAAAAACTACTAGTTGTACATATACACAAGCTAAGCATCGCCAGTTTCTCTCAGAATAGCAGACTCGGGTAGCCAAGAATCAGAAATACTCTGCAGCCCAGATTTATAGGTTGGATGAACAAGCCTAACGCCAAGTTCCTGTTTCAACCGAGCATTAGAGACCCGTTTTTCGGCAGCTATAATTCTATCCTGACTGTTTTGATCCTGTGGAATCCACTAAGGAATCAGGATATCTTCTCTCTATCAAGTTCTGAGCAAATGCAAAAACCTCGGCACTTGGGGCAGGATCATCATCCACCATATTGTATATTTTCCTGGAAATGAAATTGTTAAACATAGGAAATCAATGATAAGCCTCCAAAAGGTATCTTAATTTCAGTCGGTCTTGTAGAAAAGAAGGTTTACAAAATGTGACTAAGAACCAAAATACTATCACTATGTTTGGTAATATTCAAACAAGAAAGCAAATTTGCACCCAAAGTGAGTATGTGTGACAGTATTCAAATATTGCATGTATATAGCTATTATTGGGGAAGTGACTAAGAAAGTTGTTCTGTAGAGCAAAGTGAACAGAGAAATACAAATGAAGAGAAAAAATTGGTGGTGCGGTATCACATATGCAATGTAAGACAGATTGAAATGGAGTCTGAGAAAAAATGTGCGAAGGCTGAAGCAATTGGAAAGAGCTGCAGTTACGCAGGCATGAGAAATCAGAAACCTTGCTTGTCTGATGCTCATGCTAGCTAGGATAGCCTGATATACGTCAGCCACATGGATTCGTGCGGTGAACTGCTTGGACTCCCTCAGCTTCTGTCCTCGTGACAACGATTTGTTCTTAGCTATGGTGTCCACAGCACTGCAATAATAAATAATAATTATTGCAATAGTGAGAGAAGAATATTCATTGTACTAATGCTTTCAGAAACCAAGTATCAGGGTATCGTAACAGTCTCCAATGAATAAATTGTCCCGTTCATCTTACATTAGATTGTTTAGTCATTTCTTTCATAAGTAGAAAACAATCATGACAAAAGTGCTGTCAATATCCCTTTTTTTGGGGAAGGTACACATAATGGTGGTAATCAGCATGTCAGTTCCCAAATCTTGCATTTCTGGAGTTAACTTAATTATTTGATTAGAAATCAAAATAGTAAACTGAATTGGTATTAGCAGATTGCAACCTTCTTCCAGGCCCATATATTCCGCCCAAACGAAATATAAAAGCTGATAGATCCAGCTCGTCTATAAGATTCAACCATCCTTTTTCGGCAGCATATCTTAACTTGGCAGACTCGCTCTTTGGATTCACTGTATGACTGCACGTACAGCAGTTTCTTCAGCTTTTTGTTAAAAATGTATAGCAAAACACACACAAAACCACTCAGCCTCTTACTCCTCATCAACCCATGCACCACCACAATCACCGTATACACCTGAAAAATAATGGAAGAAAATCTTGCTGAGATGTTCCTTTTATAAGTTAACCTGAAAAGTGAAACTAACTTACTAGACAAGGGTGAAGAAATATATGCTATGCTAGTGTATATACATGATTGCAGTGTGTCAGTCATATAAGGGTCCTCAAACGCATAAGTAAATGCTTATTAATGCACCTTAACATTGTTGCCGTCCTGTTTCATAGTCACTGGCTGGTGTAATATCAGCAGTGAATCTTACAATAATTGCACAAGAAAAAGGAAGCAGCTGTCTGCGACTTGTTGCGGCTCTTAGCTATACTCACAGCACAACAGTATACTTAGGTGAAGTGTAAAAATCACTAGTAGTTCATTTGACTACTTCCTCTTAAATAATTCGGTGCATTGGCAACTTTTGATATGTGAACCTACAACATACAAGAACAGCAGTTCATACTTAAGGTGCATACAGTATGTGAACTTGCTTGTTGAGGAAAGGTAACATAACCATTGAAGATTACCATCAGTCAGTGTTGTTTGTAGGTCAGTATGCAAAGACAGCAACTGCAGAAGGTATATGATGCAAACAACCATTAAATTAAACTGAGATGCCATTCAACTGAATCATACTGACTTGAGAAACAAATAATTGGCAACTTACAGGATCACCAATTCCAGGGATGGGTGGTATGGGGGTGAGCAAATGAGTTGCATCTTGCAAAGCATCAAGATCTGCAAGGCTGGAATTGGCATAGTCATTAGCAATCACAGAAAAAACTCATCCAAAAACATAAAGGTTCACGTATAGGAAAGCAAAAATCACTGGCACCCACGAGCCGAACAAAAATGAGGGATGACAGACATTAGCAAAAAAGCATCATAATGCAATTTACAAGAAAATGGAATCTGATACCAAAGTTTGATGGTGTATAAGTGACCTTCCCCTAATAATTATCCAATCTACTATATCCAAACTATTTCTATTAATATAAAAGATGTTTAGTGCAAGCAATTAATAACAAAACGATGGATTTTACCACAGTTCTTAGCAAACATTTTGGCTTACAACAACCAATTTTATGTTTAAGAAACAAAAATGTTGAAGATATGTTTTTGAAGAAAAACAAAGTATCTTTAAAGAAAACCAGGTGCGTGTTTCATTTTGGGTGGGATTCAACTTGCATGGAAACACTAACCATAGTAGTGGCATGCTTGTGAGGCACAGAATTTTTAGCCAACAACCATTATCAAGACTTTCCTATTTCAAAAAAATATATCAAGATTGCTGGTTAAGCAGGTAGGGCATAAAATTCATCTGTGTTTTTCGCAGATGGCCCATCAAAATTTTGGTAGTTGTTCAGCAAAGACCCCAACGGATCTCTCCCAGCTGAGGCAGCTCAACTACTGTTGCGCAGAGATCCTTGATGGAACAAAGAACAAGAAAAATCAGGATGGTGCCGTACTTGCTTCTTGTGGCATCGAAGACGGAAGCACTCATGCCCCAGCATCTCGAGCTCCGTCTTCTTGGCGGCACTGGTGCACGTCCCGGACACCCGCCTGCGCGTATTCAGCAGCAAATCAGAACCGGGGACGGCAGCAGCAGAATCCAATCCAGTTTCAAACATCTATCGGAGGTACGGAACCGGAGATGCGACGACGGGGTGGTCTCTGTTTGTGCCGACGCCGCTCAATGAGAAGCGGTAGAACGGAGGAGGGGGGCTAACCATCGTGATTGGGGCTGGGGATTGGGATTCTGCGCAGTTTACGTCTGTTTCCTTCACTACAGAGTTTCAGAGAGACCACGAATGCTCAGGTATAATTTCACTGTACAGCGACAACTGGACAACTCCTCATCTTTGGCTTACTGACCTTAGCTGCTAGTACTTCAATCCATGGCGTGGATGCTGGCTGATTCCTCTGCTTTGGCTTACAACCGGCATTGTTTGGCTTCCTATTAGCATCATGTCATGCAGATACCCTAAGGTAGTGGCCATTTGGTTCACGGGATTTTCAAACCTTCGGCCACAGTTCAATGAGCCGACCAGCCCAACAAAAAACCACTCTGTCAAACTAGCTTGATTGACAACTTAGCCCAGCTGGTTTGTAGGGCACACAGGCAGAATCGCTGCTGGAGATAACACCAGCCGAAATAAACAAACAGAGCCACCGCCCCATAAAAGAACTACTCAGCGCAATCACACATCGCATATATTCACTCAGGGGATCATCGGTTGGAGCAGATCATGGCTGATCATAACACATGACAAGAAGTCACTTATTGCTATTGTGTCAAGGGTGTAAATGTGAACAGCTTGCTTTACCGACTGGGCAAAGCGTAGACTCCTCAGTTTATTGCACACAGGAATAACAGCTGAGATCTTCCAAATGGAGAACAGGAGCTGCCCCGTGCTGCAGGCTAGTGCCACCGCAGCGCGTCCAGGGCCTGCCTATGGACACGGGCATCTCCAGCTGCCACCACGTTGAAACCTGAAAAAGAAGAGAGAGAATCACACTTCAGTATCGGAAGCATTGGTTTTCTGCTAATCAAAAGCAGCAAAGAGCACGATTGAAACAGCGCCCAGTGCCAATTTTTTCATCTTAGAACACGGATCAATTATCCAGCAAAAATAATTTCGATGTTTTTTGAAGTGTTGTGACTTTTGGAGTGGGAGGGATGCAAAATAGAAAGAATTTGGAAGCAGAAGATTTGGTAAAATTAATGAGAAGCTAAGTATACTTGTAGGCCGTGATTCTGAAGAGACAGGCCAGAGGAGCTTGTCCCCTTTCCAATCAGTTATTGACCCTCCGGCTCCTTCAATCACTGGTACCAACGAGAGAAAATCGTATGGCTGCACAACAGAATTGTCGTAGTAAATAACTTAACTATATTTGATGAATTCGAAAATTGATAAACTGCATACTAATCTTAGGCTGGTCAAGGAAAGACGCCGACAAAATGACCCCAACTTAAATATAAAGTCAACTTGGGCTGAAAACTGACTCAGCATGCTCAAGTGCAGTCCATTTCAAGCACTAGTAAAATAAAGCAAAACATCATTTCCCAAATAATGAAATGCACATCAATGATAGGGTTATATACCTTCAACCCAGATTCAACGACAAGATCCACGAAACCAGAAGCTAGGAGAGCATAAGCATAGCAATCACAACCGTACAATGGGACTTTCACCTTGCATCAGAAATGAGTAAAATAGCAAATATGTGAGTTGTGACGTTGATGATTGTCCAAGTTTAATGAACCATAGATATAGTTGCAATAAATGGTACATACCTTATCTCGTACACGAATAAATGCATCTTCAGCATCTCCTTCAAAGAGATGTGGACTCGTTGTATATCTGACACATGCACAAGATTGATTATTATACACAGGAAGGCACAATTCAAGACTGCAATATCATGTATTATGTCTATGTGCTAAAACATAATATACCGACAAGTAAGCTTGCGCCAGTATATTGCAAGGACGGACAGATATTTCTTGTCCATTTAAGGTTGTTTGCTTCCCATCCACGCCAACCCATCTCTCTCTCATGATTGGCTGATCAATAATGCCAATAACCTAAATAAAGGAAGAACAAAAGTCAAGGGCAACTAATTTCAAAGAAATATCAAACATATATACCGCACTTAAGACAACATGTCCAGAAGAGAATTTAATATAGATATGATGTGCCATAATTATAATAAAATGTTTTAGAAGTTGCATCAAATATCATGTAGTGGTAGTTCATCATTGGCAGTATCAACAAAATCAGGCTAAATCACTGAGTACATGTAATTATATATGATAGACCATTATCTATTACAGTTTTCTTCATGTAGTGGTGAACAAGAATGGAGAAATACAGGAAAACAAAGAGAGCTGGATTCCTGGATATGAGCAAGAGAAAATTAGCATACCGACTTCCCATTGTGAAGTAGTGAAATAAGCGTACCAAACAGAGGCTTGCCTACGAATAATGAATAAGCATCAATGTTAGTTAAGCTCAAATTAGTTGGCCTAAACATACAGTGGTTATGATTCAATACCAGTTATGAAGCTCTTTGTTCCATCTATGGGGTCCAAGACCCAAACATAGTCAGCAGACTTCTCCACACATCTCCAACCATTCTCCTCGCCAAAACTGCATGAAAGATTGCATTACTTATCATACTGTGGCAGGTGCATTGAAAGTGACCTAAAATATTGAGAGAATGAGCAAAGCAATCTCACACAGCATGAGTAGGGAAGCTCTTCAGTATGACTGACATCATTGCTTCTTCCGCTTCTCTATCTGCGATCGTGACGGGACCTGGACAAAATTCAGTAAATCCAGTTCAAAGCCACAAAAAGTTATGAAGCCCCCGATCAAGAGTTCACCTATTGACTTGAGTAATAAATGCATTTCCACATCAACTGTTCTCCAACTTTAATAATTCACAACCACATCCAAAATTCCTCTACAAGTATGTCTTCTCTTATATATTGAAATGATTTAAGAAATCCTGTTTCAGGACAAGGTAAAAATATTATTACAACAAACTATCAATAGACGATGAAACAAAACTACCTTTAGGCAACTAGAATTTTAAGTACAGAAGGATATGCCATTTTTACCAAAATATCAATAGAGAGTAGAACCCCACCCAACGGGTAAATTTAATCTTCAAATTCGAAGATGAGCAAACAGCAATCAAACAAAAGAAAGGTATGAAGAGAACAAACTATCATCTCTCTAGCAATCAGCAACTAACTACGATCTCCTCCAAAATGCCTAGAAGTAGAGAGGATGATGGCACGAACTGTGGTCCTCCTTGTCGATGATCTCGACGCGCTGCCGGAAGTACTTCCTGAGCACCTCCCCCGCCGCGTCCGCCGCGCCCTGCGCCACCTCCACCAACCGCTCCACCTCCACCCCCTCCTTACCCTCCACCGGCACCGCCCAGCCGCCCACCTCGGAGGCCGAGGCTCGAACCGAGCCCATCCGACGGCCTGCTACCCCGCACGTCCGAACCGCCGCCGCCGCGGAGGAGGCGGCGGCCGGGAGAAAGCGGGGGTGGAGGTGGTGGTGGAGGCTAGGGTTTGGGGAGGCGTGGTGGGGGAGGGGCGAGGTGGGTGGGACGGTGAAGGTGGGGGAAAGCATTTGGGGAGGGGAAAGCGGCTGCGGGTGGCGAGGTTTAAATGGTGGCGCCGGGGGAAGGGAGGCGGTGGCGGGTGACGACCGCCGCGGCGAGGTGGATTCGGTGGTTTTGTTGGGCTTTGGCCGTGCTTCACTGCCGCTTCAGGTTGGATTTTGGACTCGGGAGTTGGTACGTTTTGGTTCTTGCGATGAGGAGCCACATGGACGTCCAAGTGCCGGATCGGTTCTCCCTCCCTTTCTGCCGTTTCCCCTTCGATAAGGGAAAATTGGCCACAAGACACTCTTCTTTTGTGTCATTTGCTAGATCACATTTTTCTTTTATGTCTTTGCTGCAGCACACTTCAAAAATTTGTAATTTGTCAAAAGACAAAGTAATGACTATTTTAACATATTCTGAATTAGGATGAGAGAGAGAGCACAGGAATTGTCTCTTTTGCCCCGGTCCCTTCCAGACCTCAAAATACCTAAATCTCAGTCTCCTCTCGACCTCCTGTGAGCAACAGTACAACACAGCATCATGAGCAACACAGGGGGTGTAAAGGAAATAATTACACTGTGATGGTATGACAAAAGTATTAAGAAGATCATTATTATCCCATCTACTTCCCGTTTCAATCTCCTCGTTAATTACACTAAGATGGTATGCCAAAAGTATAAGAACATCATTATTATCCCATCTACTTCCCATTTCAATCTCCTCACTTATAGCCTCTCTCCAAAGAGTAGAATGCACAATTTTCAAAATGGAATTTTGGAAGTTTAGAAAGAAGTATGCATCTATTTGGAAGCCAGAACAAATTAGCCAAAGTCTTTAAATCTTCCAATGCAAAATATGCACCCTGCTGGCACCCGACGGCGGGAATAGCCTCAGCCTCGCGCTCCGATCCGGCGACTGGAGCCGGCGACGAGTGAGCCGAGCAGGGCGGCGGGGGAGCGGGGCTAGCGGGCCGGCGGCCTCCACCCCAGCCGAGAAGGCCGGCGAGCGGGACGGGGCGAGCGGGCCGGCGGCCTCCACCCGAGCCGAGAAGGGGGGCGAGATGGGCGAGCTGAGCGGTCCGGCGGCCTCCACCCGAGCCGAGAAGGTTGAGGCGAGCGGGCCGAGCGAGCGGGGCGGGCGAGTGGGGCGGCGGGGCGAGCGGGGCGAGCGAGCGGGGCGGCGGGGCGGGCGGGGCGAGCGAGCGGGGCGGCGGGGCGGGCGGGGCGAGCGGGGCGAGCCAGCGGGGTGGCGGGGCGAGCGCCGAGCGAGGCGGCGGGGCGAGCACCGAGCGGGTGTGAAGGGATTTAGGGATTGGGAATTTAGGGATGGGAATGGATTTAGGTATTTTGAGGTCTGGAAGGGACAGGGGCAAAAGAGATAATTCTTGTGCTCTCTCTCTCATCCTAATTCAGAATATGTTAAAATAGTCATTACTTTGTCTTTTGGCAAATTACAAATTTTTGGAGTGTGCTACAGCAAAGACATAAAAGAAAAATGTGATCTAGCAAATGACACAAAAGAAGAGTGTCTTGTGGCCAATTTTCCCTTTCAATAATGGTCGAACTTTTTTTTAAACAAAGGTCGAACTTATTTTAGTCCACAATAATAGACGTATTTTGATTAGTAATAACTCTATAAATATATAATTTATATGATACAAAATCATAATCATAACTAAATACTTTTAAATATAAATTTAATTAATATCAATTTTATGTCATATAAATCATATATTAATGGAGTAATTATTGGTCAAAGTCTTGTCTTCATCAATCAAATATGTCTTATATTTCTAAACGGAGAGAGTATTATACTTTTGTAGAAGTCAAAACCTGTCTGTATCAACTAGTGCTCGAGCTTGCCTATGGGGTGTTTGATTAGATTTTTGTGGTAATATTCTATGTTTATAAGCCAAAAGTCTAACCAAATTATAAAATACCTAAAGGTGTTTTCAAATAAATAATTCCTCAAACTAGTGTACCGACAGAAAGCACCTCAAGAGGTGCTTATTTGGCTTTTGCGGGATGGGATTTTAAGTTTCTTGTTAATTACCCACCTCATGCTACTAGAATAAAATGGCCGAACCATTTTTTCTCCTCCCCAGCCACGCATCTACTCTCACCCCACGCCTCAATTCTCGCCTGGGGTTCTAGCTGCCGCTGCCAACCAACATCGCCACTGGCTAGTCCATCTCCATCCTTTTCCCGTTTTCCTCCCTCACTCTTCCTCACGACGCGATGCATGGGACGGGCCGTTAGGAGCTCGCCTCCGTCCCTGAGCTCCTCCACGAGCGCCGACTGCCGCCTCACCCGTCTCCGAGCTCCCTCCCCGAGCGTCGGTCGCCTGCAAGGTTCCACGTCCCCCAGCACATCCCCGAGCACTGGGTCCCCTCCATCTCCTAGCGTCTCCACCTCTAGCCTCCCTCCCTCATTGTCCAGATCCCCTCCTCCTCGACATCCTCCACCAGCCGAACATTGACGATAAACTCCAGCACCGATCGCCGTCTCATCCAAGCATGGCAAATCCAGACTTCCCTAATGTTGCGGGCTCGCGGCCGCCGTGCTCAAATCCATGCCATGGACGTCGGCAAGGGCCACCTTCTTCATGTTCTTGATTTCCTTTCTTTTTTCCATTTTCCTGTTTGGTGGCATTTAGTGCAAATAGTTATGAATCATTTTTTATTCTGTGATAACCCATTGTTAATCATGACGAGTCAGTGCTAATTTCGTGGTGCACCAAAGATGATTCTGTGCATAATCAGTGTTTTTCTGATTATGCAGTGTTACTAGTGATAATTTTGTGACGAACCAGCAATAGTTGTGCTTAAGATCGCCTAGCGTGATGTCTCGGAGGATAATGATGCATGCGGTGATGTTTGTAACCGAAGTATTAATTGAAACGGTAGTGTCTGTAACTGAAGGACTCATTGAGCGGTGCACAGTTAAATCAACATAAAAATAGAACATTAACGTTAAATCAGTACATACACAAGCTCTTGATATTTTATGGGTATTTTAGACATTGTTACTCACAGTCGTAGTTCCGACAGTCAATTTGCCAAACGATCATCCAGCTTTTCCAAAGCAGATAGTGCGCATGTGTTTTCCCTCCGCAGACAGCCCATAACTGTTTCGTATAATCCACGGCCCAACCAAATGGGCACATATGAACTAGGTGCTTGGGCGCGCCTCCTCACCGTGCCGCTTGTTAGTTACTCCAACAGTAGAGTATTTATATGTGTATATCGTACTTTTCCTAGAATCCATGAATCTAAAAACATATAAATAGAGAAAACGTAAGATTAAGGTGTTATAGCTTGTAGAATACTACATGAAATAAAAACGCAGGAATGTGTAGAACTGGCTCTTTGGATGCTCCACTGAAATTTCACAAGAATTTAAAGAGAGAAAATGTTAATGCAAGACACAAACTAATTTTTCATGAGATCCAAACTAATGTTAGAGTTCCTTCAAAATTCCTATGCTTTAAGCCATTTTATAAGAATTTCATAGGATTCTTGTGATATCATTCCTACGATCCAAAGGGCCTCCATAGGTTAAAATTCATATGAATTGAAATCATAAAAAATTCTTTTAAAAATCATTCAATACAATTTAGTCGCACAACATTTTATGCTTCTTATCCACAGTAGAGAACCACCTCTTGGTGGGGTGGTGGAGTTGCGGGGACATGACTCCACATATAGGCGGCAAATCTTTGTGCTCATATTTACACACAAATATGTGTGCTTCAGGAGGAATTTAGTGATACTTAAGGATTTATCCATGGTCTCTGCAAGTTCTATTTTGTGATTATGGTGCAGGCTCGTGTGGATTACAGTGTGTGTGCATGTGTATATCTTCTTGTGGCGTATCCGGTTTTTAAGGCCGGATACTCCCTCGTGATTACTGTACCGGTCCCTGGATCAGTAGTCGATACACACGAGTTAACCTGTATATCATCGTCATACATGCGTAAACAATTAAATGGACCGTTAAGGTTGATAATCTGATACCTGTAGCCCAACGGCTATAAACTTGCAGCGGAATTCAACGGTGAGGTGGCCCATCAATATGCCATACCCGACAGGCAACTGACTAAGGTTACGCCCTAACTTTCGTGATCGTAATTGCTTCTTCGGAATTGACGTCTCCTTCGTCTGGCCAAATCAACAAGCCAGGTGAGTACATGGAATGTACTCGCAAGCTATTCCCACAGGAGGAAATATACAGCTATACTTCATGCAGGGAATATATCAAGGGATAGCTCTAACCTATGTTGTAGGTTGTGCAGAAGTGTAAGTTTTAAATTTAAATACTAGAATAGTAGGTTGTAAAAGCATTTCGAAATCAAATTCATCTCTGTCGAGACAGCATTCGGTGCTGGATAATCCAGCAGAACAGTCGTCAACTAGAGGCCGGTAGCTCCTTCTACCGCCTCGAACAATCCTTACAACCTACCCACGCTATCGCCTCGCGGCCCGGGCTAGGTTTTCTCTTCTGCAGTTCCTCGCTACCAGACTGTAGCTTAAACTGCTCACTGTGGACACGTCATGCCCACGTCCTTAATCCCATTTCCCAGCTTTCACAAACAAAACTCAGTCTAACCAGTGTGTGGCCTTACCAGTTCATGTGCATGACCGAGGATGCGGCTATTCGAATAGTTTTTAACCCTCTGCAGAGGTGGTACAGCTTTACCCACAAGATGTAAGTCACCCTTGTTGCCGTGCGCATACGGATACACTTCACGAGGTGTATCGGCAGGGTTATTACAACGAAACCTTTCGCCTGCGTTAATACTAGAGCCAGACCCGCTAAATGAGACTTACCCCAACTCCGATTGTGCCCAGGCAGCCTGACACCACAATCCGGAGAAACACTCATCTTTGTGTCGAATCTATACCCACGTCTAAATAGAGCTCACTAAGAATCTCGACACCGTGGAGATTCTCTAGGGATCCATATCCTACCTAGCACTCTCTTCTTACTTCCCATGGGCCTTTCCTGCGCAGCTTAGGTGGAAGGCGAAGAAGGCCCCCTTCCGGGGGGGCCCGAGCCATCAGTGAGATACCACTCTGGAAGAGCTCGGATTCTAACTAGGCGGGTTACCGAGTCAAGTCCTTCCCATAAAGGACATGTGGACGTACGGTAGGAGAACTGATTCAGCGGCACTTAGGTTCGGTCCTTAACTGATTCGAGCAAGACTCCATGTCCAACCATCTCCTCAGGTAGCAACCGGTTACCCTACCCTTTCCTGCCACAAGTAGCGACCGGCTACTCTACCACCTCCAAACTCCCTTAGCATTCCTGTCCGAATCCCAGTCCTCCATCACTTTCATTTGGGATTTTAGCAAAACCTTTCATTTTAAAAGATTCCCTCGGAATGTATAACAAACCGAGGGTTTTGATCCCAATCCCATCGTATCGATAAAACTTAGTTTTTACTACAGCAGGGCTAAGCACGGCTAAGGCCTATAGTCCTAACTAGTTTATCGGTCGAATGATAACCGACTAAATAATCCTATGGATACAAGGAATGGATTTCAGAACCTACCTCATATGCAATTACTCGGCATACCTACGCTAGCATAAAATAATGCTGATAACAATATAGCATGTTGGTTTGCAACCAAAATACTTAGTGTTCACAAGTATGAGATTCAACATGGTCAAAGTGGGAATGCTTGCCTGGTGATATTGTCCGGGCCTTGGTCTTGAACCCGATTCGACAATTGTCCGAAATCCTTCGCGCGATATCCCTAACGTCGGTATCTACACGTCGAAGGGACGGCGAATTAATAACGATTCAAGGAAGATCCAAATGCAGTCAATCACACATTCATGGACTCTTAAAACACGCACCCTAGACTTAGGTGCTATTAGGGTTTGAGGAGACGGTAAGAGACTCCCTTCCCATGGAATAAGGGCCCTTGTAGAACCGGAAACCCTAGCTTACTAGACGAGTAACAAATTAGTACCTTAGATGTTCTGGATTTTTCTTTTTATATTGGGATTACGTTCGGAGGGTAGATATGGCTAGTAATATACTCTAGAAATTGCTGTTAACAAGGCTCAGGATTTGACCATTCGAGGGGCGTGGAATGTCTAGGGTCCTACATCCCTTTTTGAAAATAAAGGGGTAACATATGTAAATTTCCGGTCGCACTAGAGCCGATAGATTAGATATGGTTGAGTAATATTTCAGGAACAGCACCGATTGTTCCGGAGCTATTCTGAAGGAGGAAAATGTACGATATGTATATTCGAACATGTTTATATTTTAAAATTCGCATGATTTCAAAACTATTGGACTTGTGCTAGGAAGTGACTTTCGATTTTAGGAGTTTGTGGGAATTCGATCATGGTCGTCCGGATTTATGACGTAAGAGACATGAGTGATCGAAGATCTTGTCGAAGGGAACAACTAGGACGGGAGATCCTACCGGAAGGGATGAATGGTGATGTCGAGGGCATCAAGGCTAATTGCGCCCTTGGTGCTGGAAAGGTGGAAGCTAGGGCAAGAAATGGAGAAGAGGAGGTACGTCTCAAGGAAACGTATACGGCAAGTTGAACTAAGGGAAACCCGTTTCCTTGAAGAGGAAGCGCATTATAGGAGCCTCCAGTTTGGCTTACTGTTCTAATTCGAGGCTGGCAAGCTAACCATGATTAGGGCTTGGTTAACCACCGCAGGAGGAGAATCACCCGGGGAACCAGATCGGTGGCTTGGGCATTAAGCAAGGTAATTAGATTAATGCAGGTTTAAGAAAAAGGAGGGGAGAGAAGGGTAGACTATGTGGTAGTTATCGCTGGGGTTAGGTTCGACCGGAAGTGGCTTATCGATGGTCAGTGGTGAGGACACGGTGGTTGCGCTGAGCGGAATTGCTGCTTACGGCTGGAGGCGAGAAGGAAGGTGGCGGCGGGAGCGGTGACTTGACCGGGATTCACGGCGGCGGCGACATGCGCTTTCTCGGTTGTGGCGCTCGGGTAGATGGGGAGGTGGGAGTTCACGGGGAAGGTGGTTGGCCCGCCGGCACGGACCAGAAGATAGTGGCTTCGGTGAGCTCAGGGAAGCGGTGTCCGGCACGGCGGAGCTGAGCTCGGATGGGAGGAGAGAACCAGGGGATTAGGGAAGGGAATTAACCCGGCGGTGCGCTGTTGCGGCTTGGAACCGAGCGGTGGAAGTTGCTGGCGCTGGAGCCTTCCCGGATTTGGGCTTTCGGTGGTGGAAGCTCACCTCTGGCACGGTCACCGGCGGCAAGCATGAAGGCGGCGGAGGAGTAGATGTGGCGGCTTCAGAGCACGGCGACAGTAGGCCCGAGCAAAGGAGGCGTGCGGCGGCGGCTGTGGTCGGTTGGCTCGGGAACGGGCTAGGAGCAGAGTTGGCGGGTGCGGCTGACGCCGGGTGAGGTGGCCACGGGAGCCGCGGCGGTGGTTGAAGCGGGGAGCTCAGCGGCCCGGCGGCGGATGGCGGCGTAGCTGCCGGTGGAGTTCCCGGAGAGGGGCGGCGGCAGAGGCCTCACGGCGGCGGGATCTGCGGGACAGCCGGGGCGGACGGCAACGAATCCCGCCGGCAGGGGCGGTGGTTCTGGAGCTGCTACAGCGGTGGGGATTGGAGAGGGAGTACTGCCGTGAGGAGGCTTGAGCCGTGGCTTGAAGAGGAGGCAGTTCGGCCTGAGCTTGAGGATGGTAGAACTCTTGGAGATGAAGGGGAGAAAGGCTTGGCTGGAGCTGCGGTTGGATTGGTGGCGGCGTGCTCCGACGCAGGCAGTGAGGAGCAAGATGAGAACGGGGAAGCTCTCGGGCAGGAGGAGGAAGCTTGGGCGCAGCTCGGGTGAGTAGCACTGAGGGATGGAGGAGCTCAGCTGTTTGCTTGAGGGAGATTGGGAAAGAGCTTGGGAGGAATGGTGGTGAGGAAATGCTGCCGTGAGGAGTAGATGAGTAGAAGGAAAGCTTGGGGAAGATACCCGGGGCAGCTCTCACCTGGGGTAGTGCTGCTGCTGTAGAAAAGGGAGGAGGTGGCGCAGCTCTATAGTGGAAGCACTGTTGGCCATGGAGTAAGAAGGCCGGCTTGAGGAAGAAGGAGATGGGAAGGGAAGAGATGGCAGGTGGACCATGGGTCCACATGGAAGGAGTGGCATGGCAAGTCGGTTGGTACAATTTGTGTTGGCTTAGCAAAGTTAGGAGAGGGTGGCAGTGAAATCAAAGCCTGAAGCCAGATAGACCTTTCATGCGGGATTCTTGGGAAGATTAATATCTCAGGACAAAAATAGACTGTATGCAAACCGGATGAATATCACTGCACGAATGGGTCATACATGTGCGGGGCTACCTCACCAAGAGCCTGAAAATATCAGCAAGAAGGAACTAGTTGGCACTACGCTAGTCTCGGGATCGACCAAAATTTAGAGTTAAAGCTCTTTGAGTCTTTTCTTGAACTGGGAGCTGGGTTATTACTTTAGAATTAATGCTAAAATGTGCGAGACGTATGGCCATAGTTTATTTGGGGCCGTATGGTTGGAATCTTAGGTTTAGGGTTTTGGTGGTATTTAGATTTAATAGGAGGGGAAGAGAAATCGGGGCTCGGAACTAGGGTTCCGGAGCGCGGCAAGGTGGAAAGGGGATATGGAACTCGAGATCAAACATTTATCTAGGTTTGGGATGTGTTGGTGACGAGGTACCGTTAACGCAGTGGCGAATACGGCGCGCGCATCGCGTTGAGTCCTATTACGTGTTAGGGTTATTCCGAGCGCGGTAAGGGGTGGAAGGGTTATAGAAACTCCCGAGGATTCCTTCATCTTGGTTTGGGCTACTTGCTGGTAAGGTGCCGTTGGCACATCAGCGTATACTGCGCAAATGTTGAACTAGGGTATTATTGCGTTAGGGTTTTAGCGCTTAAATCAAAAGTAGTATATATGTGCATATATTCACGATATGACATGGCGAAGTTGGTGGTAGAATTTCAAGTCATTCAGAAAAGATTCGGGATAGGTATATGCTCCGATTTCGTAGAAGTACTGTGAGGGCACCTTGCGGCAGATGTGGGTTTAGGTGGCACTGATTAGTTAGAGGGGAAGGGATGCCGTGGCAAAGGCATGGCAGCGACGGTAGCTGCTGTGAGATGCCGTGGTGAGAAAAATGTTTACGCAGCACTGCCGCGATAGGAACAGGTAGCTGCGGCGAAGTGTGACGGCTGTCGCGGCAGAGAAAGGTGGCACGAGAGAAGCTTGTCGCGGCAGGAGTGGCTTGCTGCGGCAGAGGAAATGGGCAGTGGCAGCTGCCGTGGCAAGAGTGTGGCAGCGGCAACGGCTGCCATGGGCTGTCGCGGCAGAGCAAGTTGGTTGTGGCAGCTGCCTCAGGCTGTCGTGGCGGGGACGCAAGGGCGAATGGTCCCGCATGGAGACCAAGGATAGAACAGGGTTTACCCATGTCGTCGGATGTAGTTTGGAGTATTAGGGTTTCGACAAAATGGAGATCGATAGAATTTAGAACGAGGGTTTTCGTATTTGGTATTTAGCTTCATCATGATTTGAAGTAAAGTTTTAATTAAGTGTATTTTCAGCTGACACTATTAACGAAAAAAATTTGTTAGCCCTAATCTTCAGGTTCCGGAAATTCGGGGCGTGACAAACCTACCCCCCTTAAGAGGAATCTCGTCCCCGAGATTCGGATAGATTAGGAGGAAAAACAGGGGCAGGGTTGCATGGTCTTCTATTGCAAAGAGTCTTCATAGATTCCAGCGCAGATCCTTCAGTCAAATTCTCGGGACTACCCCCCTTAAAATTTTATAGGGTATTTATTAACTCAAAATTTTGAACTCATTTTTTTTGTGGTCATTATTCCTTTAAGTGGTTAGCGCTGTCCTGACTCGACAGGGTCGTGTCAATTTGTTCTTTATTCTTAATTGCATCATTTTGGGGTGTTACCGGGGTGTTGAGGTTTGGCGTTGGTCGGCCATGATTTGGGTGGGAGTCTGGTGTTATGAGCATCTCATGCCCGTCTCCAGCGCTAGCTTTTTGCAAAAGAGATTCGGCGTGCTGCTGGCGATGTGGTTGTCTCTCGAGTGGAGGGTTGACATCATGATTTGAACTAAAGTTTTAATTAAGTGTATTTTCAGCTGACACTATTAACGAAAAAAATTTGTTAGCCCTAATCTTCAGGTTCCGGAAATTCGGGGCGTGACACTTCTTTACATGTCAATGCAACAAAACTAAGCATCTCCGCCCAGATGGCTTGTTGCATCCATTGGAGGTGCCCTCTAGCATTTGGGCTAACATCTCTATGGACTTTGTCGAAGGCTTTTCCAATGTGGGCGGCAAGTTGGTCATTCTGATGGTTGTTGATCTCTTCTCCAAGTATGCTATTTTATTCCTCTAGCGCATCCGTACTTTGTAGCGTCCATAGCCCATGCCTTCTTCGACGACATCCTACGGCTCCACGACATCCCGCTCTCCAACATCTCCTACCACAACCTATTGCTCACCTACAATTTCTAGAAGGATCTCTTTGCCATGTATGATACCTCACTTCAGATGAGCACCGCGTTTCACGCTCAGACCGATAGCCAATCCAAGGTAGTAAACAAGATTATCACTATGTATCTGCGATGCATGACTAGCGATCGGCCTCGCCAATGAGTGTGCTAGCTGCCATGGGCAGAGTTTTCCTATAACTCTTGCTTCCACTTGGCACTCAAGCCAACGTCATTCCACATGGTTTACAGCCGGGATCCCCTAGCTCTTCGTGACTATGAGCCGAGAGAGGCACATACCTTGGTCGTCGATGCTGAGCTTTAGGACCGTAACCTCTTCCTTGCTGATGTTCGAGCTCGTCTTCTCCAAGTTTAAGAATATGCCAAAACTCACTATGATGGTCATCATCACAAGCTTCACTTCGACGTCGGCACCTGGGTCTGGTTCCGTCTCCACCACCGCGCTGCGAGTTCACTTCCTAGCGTCCCTATGGGCAAATTGGGTCCTCGCTACTATGGGCCCTACTGCATCATCGCCAAGCTCAACGATGTCACCTACCTCCTTGAAGTACCTCCATCCGCACGTGTCCACAACGTTTTTCTTGTCAGGCTCCTCATGCAATATTATGGGCCTCCTCCAGACGCACTACCTCTACTTCTGGCCCTTCTCCATGGCAAGGTGGTACTGTCTCCGGCCAAAGTCATTCGTGCTCAAAGTGCGTTAGACACTTCACAAGTTCTCATTCAGTGGGATGGCATATCTGCTGTTGATGCTTCATGGGAGGACCTCGCCAGCTTTTGAGAGCGCCACCTTCATTCCAGCTCAAGGACGAACTATTTTTGTTGAGGACGGGAGAGATGTTATATGGGGACAACAGTATAAGTGGCAGGGCCGCCCTTAGACGCACCTGCCAGGCAGAGCGGCGGTGCAAGGAGGACTTGTTCCTCAAGTTCGAGGTTTCATTTTTGAAATATTAGTTACCAAAATTAGAGATTGTGTCCCTTAAGAATTAGATTGGTTTTGGATGCCTCCATCTATATAAGGGGGCATCACCTATTGAATAAAGCAAATAAGAAGTTAACCCTAGTTTTTCTTCGTCTTCTCCCTTTCCTTCCTACCCTAGCCGTGGCCTCCCTCTCCACCGTCCCAATCCTCGGGTCATAACACCACCAGATGTTGCTATGGTTCGTGTGTTCTTCAACTTTGTTCACTAGCGGTAGTTGTTTAATAATATATATATTGGTCACAAGATCAAAATGACATGACTAGATTCATTAGTAAAAATATTATTTTTTGTAAATTTTTGTAAAATATCTGTTCTGGCTTCTGATACATGCACCTTTGAAAATGACATCCATTTTGGACTGAATGGAGTGTCACTTTATGAGATAATGGAGTATTCATCGAGAAAACCGAGTGTATGTGTTATCGGAAAAGAAAACTTATGTATGTTGTAAGATACTAACCACATGTACGATCTCTTGCTTTCAAGCTTCTACCGTCGGAATTTGGTTAATTTTAACGTGCCGCTAGCAATTAACTTTTTTTTGCGAGAATAGTAATTGATTACCTGTCCTTCAATTTGTTGGAAGTGTAGTATGCTACGAATTAAAACAGATGTTTCTACTTTCTGCTCGCTGTGCCACTCAGTTGCCCCCATGATATCACCTTTTCATCAGTCTGTAATAATTCATTTGACCGACGGAACTGTTGACCCCTGCGTGTATCTAGAGTTGTTCACCGGTTGCTAATGTGCAGGAATGGCTTATTGTTGCAGGTTCTTCCATTTTGTCTGTTGTGGCGGTGTGTCCCATGATGTGGTCCATGTGGAAATTGACCCTGTGTAGCATGTACTTATCAAGTGTGAAGTGAACCTGTAGGAAATAATTGTCTAACTTGCTAGCCGATTTGGTCAATTGACGATTTGACACTGTGACTTGCTTTGGTTTAAGTTATAGCGTTTGTCTCTTTTAGCATGGTTACTTGGTTAGTACCTTTATTTGTTCATTTGCGTGCGTCTTCTGAGTGCAGTGGAGCCAAGCTCACCTGTCAGTTAACGAGTAATGTAAAGACTAAGGCGAACTTCGTGCAATTCCAAACATAAGATCCTTTTTCTATGAAGAATTTCTTTTTGCATTACAAACATGACCATCATCGATTTTCCAAATGCACCGGGTCTCTAAAAGTTGTGCGGTTGTGGTTGGGGCTTCTGCTGGGCCTCAAAAGACCCCAGGAAGAGGCCACGAAGCAAAAGCAAGCATCTCCATTGGTCTGGTCACCTCCATCCATGTCATGGAAGGAACAGTTAGCATGCAAAAAATAATCATACCATGATGCAACGTCGGACCCCACCAACAATACATTATGTAACAAAAATATTCTAGAGCCAAAATACCAAACTAGGTGAATAAAGAGAACAAGTCAAAAAGGCTTATTATAAACGGTCGGAGAAAAGCAGAGCAGGCCACAAAAGAATAAAAAGATTCTGATACTTCCTTTTTGTTTTCTGGAAGAAAATGCGGGGAGAACACGAAGGAAAGAAAGTGTAAGAAAGGGCAGGCATGCAGATGAGCAGTCATCAACGTCGACAGCTTTCTCAACTCGCGCACGCCTCTTTCCTGGCGACTTAAGAGGGTCTTAATTTGGGTTTCCCACCCTTCTTCTCATGCACTCCAAACGATGGTTGATAGCTTATGCGTGTGCGTCGCCACAGTCCTTGGCAAGAGAGTTCTTACGGTCTGTCGAGAGAAAGCACAGGACGAGCTCTTATCCTTCCCGATGGGTCACGCGGTATGCGTTTTCCGTGACAGGTTTTGAGTTGAGTTTCACTGCATGGTCGATGAGGGTAAAACCATATGATTGCTTGTGTGCAATTCGGAAGGATTGAGAGCACGCGGCGCACGTGGGTCTCCGACAATCAATCATCAGGGGTAAGCCATGCCTCCATCCTTTGGTTTAGAGGGTGGTGAGATGAAGATGGTGGTGTGGCAAGATGGCGGTGGCGCGGGCCCGAGGGAGAGGGAGCAGAGTGAGAAGGGTGCATTGGGCGAGTCGAGCTCGCCTCGGCTTGTGATGTGGGTGGATGCATGGGATGAGTCAAGCTCGCCACTGCTTGGGGTGAGGGTCGATGCATGGGATGAGGTGTGGCAGTGGAGGATTGAAAAGCATGCTAGGATATGATAGAGGGAGGCGGCAATTTCAGAGGAGATGATTGATGAAGAAGATTGTGTATAGTGGTGGAAGCATTTAAAAGCATACGTCAACTAGACATGGCTTTCAGGAAGGGCGGTGGACATGTGAACATCAATGCTTGTTGAATGTCAGGGTGGACGAGGCGACACCGTAAAAGGAGAGCGTGGGCAGGACAACGAGCTCGTAGCCAGCCATAGAGTAGTGCTGGGAGGGCGTAGGGCATGACGGTGTAGAAATGCGAAGCTCTAGGGAGCAGAAAGGCACGTTGGGGTACATGGAGAGTGAGGGGACAAAGACTGTGCTTGGTGTTGTGATAGATTATGATAATCTCATTGTCTAACCAGTATTTGTCTATTTTATTATTTGGCTAACTATTTTCTATATTTTTATGGGTATTTTATATACTTTCCTGGCTATTTTTCTATAAAAAATTATACATTGAGCTGAAGAAGATGATGCATACACGAAAGCACCTGAAAACGCACGCAGGTCAGTGGCGTCACCTATAGCAACCTCCAAAACCATCGTATGGGCTTGTTCGCTTTCAAGAATTCCGCAATACTTTCTCCCTCGTGGGTTTTCCTCCTAGTGAGGCTCCTTCCCTTTCATGCTCTCCTCATCCTCAACCCTCCACCTTCCTCCCTTCCGGCCTCTCTCCTCCCCTACTCCAGCAACCTCGGCCATCGGAGTGAGGTGGGAGAGAAGCCCGAACCCTTCTATGTATATTACAGTCCTTTTGTCAGAGGTGGCACTGCTAATGGTCAATAAGGCAACGTCCAGATCTGACCTGGCTATTGTTCCTCTCTCTGCTATCTCTACTCCACACCTTGCTGATGGGTGGTAGAGGTGTTGCAGTAAGTGGTTCGAGTGGTTCGCCCCGGATCTGCGACCTTCTCTTCGAGGCGGTGTCAGGAGTCGCCTAACGTTATCTTCTTGCCATGCTTCTTCCTGTCTCTTATGCTCCTTGTCTCCCTCCTATTTTCCTGCTTTCAGTTTTGGACTGGCTCACCGAATTTAGTTTTTGTTTCTTTTTGCTTCGATGAGCGTTTGTTAAAGCTTCACTCCAATCTCCTCCATTGATCGAGTAGGCTAGCTTTAGGACAGTGCATGCTTCCTTCTTCCTTTTATTGGCACCGTCCTTCTCTCTCTAGTGATGCTAATGTTGTAGTTCTATTGAACCAAAGTGAGGCCCACTCTAGTTAAGGTGGCCATCGGGAATCTATTGCCACCCTCTTCAACCTCCAGCTTGAAGGCCTGCTCTGCGGTCTTTGGGTGTAGTGGTTCCCTGGCATCGATGACGACGAGGCTTGGGCTTTGGTTTAGAGTCTTCGGCCCAGCTTAGGGGTTCTTTCGGGTTCGTCGATGTTGTGAGCTTCCTCAACATTTTTATCACCATCGAAGCTACCAGCCTCTGGTTTCCTTCGAGAATAAGATGTAAGCTAGCCGTCTCCATCTTGTTCCGTTTTGTTGGTGGTGGTTGGAGCTTGGACTCGTCGTGAGTTCATCTCTGGTCTACAGCGTCGATGCGTGAAGGACACTGAAGCGGTTTCAAAGCTGCTCGTTGCGACTTGTATGGTGCTCCATGACTTGTATCGGGTTCGTCAATACTGTGAGCTTCCTCAACATTTTTAGTGCCATGGAAGCTACCAGCCTCTGGTTTCCTTCGAGAATAAGATGTAAGCTAGCCGTCTCCATCCTGTTCCGTTTTGCTGGTGGTGGCTGGAGCTCGGACTCGTCGTGAGTTCATCTCTGGTCTGCAGCGCCGATGCGTGAAGGGCATTGAATCGGTTTCAAAGCTGCTTGTTGTGATTTGTATGATGCTCCAAAGCTTCGCTTTTGGAGGGTCATGCACGTGTCACTAAAGGTCTTCAACGTAATCTTGTTCTTTATTAGGCCTGGACGGGTTTCTTAAGTGACTGTAAAACCTATTGGTTTCCACTTGTTCCTTTTATCTAGTATAAGCAGGTCTAAGACGCCCCTTTTCCCCCGTGCTACAGTCCAGAGCGGCGGAAAACTCAAAACCCTAGATCCAGCTTCCCCTCCGGCGAGGCCGTCATTTCCCCTCGCCCGCGGGCGCCGTGAGGCGGGGGGAAACACGGCTTTGGCCCGGTGTGTAGATAGGGCTTGTTTTGGTCTAGTTTGTATTCTCCATCCCGCCGCTGTTTCGGCGAGGTTAGCGGCGGTGATGCCCGGAGTTTGGTCTCCCCAGCTCCAACCTCGTCTCGGCGCTGCTGCTTTTGGCGGTGTCGAGGAGCTGGTGGAAGGTTTTCATCCTCGCGTTGCTTGGTTCTCGGCGGGTGAGGTGGCCTTTGGCGATCTCCGCAGTGGATCCGGTAGCGTCGTGGATTTCTTCACTCTGGTGATGATCCTCTTGGTTGAGTTGAGGTGGGCCAGGCCGTGGTCTTCCTTCCGTGGCGCTGGCTCAAGCACCTGCTCGGATCAGGGCGTCGCCCCCGCCGATGTGGTATCCACGACTGTGAAGCTCCGACGCGAAGCGGACGACTACTGCGATGATTAAACGAGGCGTGGTCCTCTTTCGTCCCGGAGCAGGTCACCCAGCAACTGGTGCTTCTGCCTCTAACCTTCGTCTCCGGCGAGGTGGAGGCGGAGTGGAATCCGGTTGCGGAGCGGGCGAGGGGATTGGTCCCAGGGACTTGTTTGTAATTTCAGTTTATTTGGGGTCGTTTTCGTTTATGCCGGGGCCAGCTGTCCCTCTCTTATGGTCTCTATACCCTTAAATTAATATAATGTCGTTTAAAAAAAAATATAAGCAGGTCTATATTTCAAAAAGAAATAAAAAACCATCGCGCTGACGAGCGTTCATCCGAGAAAAGGTACCATGTGCAGACTGCAGAGCAGGCCTGAGCTGGCACTCTGTAAGCTGAAGCCCCAAGCAGCGGGAGCCCAGTCAGCAGCACGCCACCCCACCCGCAGGAGGAGGAGGATAGAATAGCGAGGCTTGGGCGGCACGACAAGGCCCACGTGACTGGCGGCCGGCCCCCACCGCACCTGATCCGAGGACTTGTTGACCGGGGACGAGCCCAGGAGGGGAGGACGACCGCGTTAAGGAAACGAACCCCGCCCGCACACACCACCCCGATCCGTTTCGAAAACGCGTGCGCGCACAGCACGCAGCGGCAGCGCGGCGCGGGCGCGGGCGCACACCACCCCCTCCGCTTCCTCGCACTTTCCTCGCCCTCCTCGCACACCACGTCTCACCTCACGCGCCGCGCCTCGCCTCGCCACGCCTTCCTTCTCCACCCGCTGCTAGTTCTCGCGTACTAGGAAGGAGACGGAGCACAGAGCACCACGCCACGCCACGCCACGACCCACCCACCAGCCCGGAGAAAGACTTGACCCGTCCGTGCGACTGCGACTGCCTCGGCCTCTTCGCCTCCTCCGCCGCGACCCCGCTCGCCCTCTCCATTCCGTTCCTTCATGGCGAATTAACCCCAGCTCAGCTCGGTGGTGCTCCGCTCCGCTCCGATCGGGTTGGGAGTAGGTCTCGCCGCGGCGCTGCTCTTCGCACCGGAGGTGAGGGACCCCTCCGCCCCTCTTCTCGGCGAGTCTTTCTTTTCTTCGGGGTGTGCTTCTCGGGGGATCGTCGGGCCTTCTGCTCTCGGCGCGGGGGTTTCGGCCTGCTCCGTGGTTTGTTTGGTGGGTTGGGAGGTATCGTTCGTTTGGAGTAGGGGAGAGATGGCTTCTCGGTGGCGGCGATTTTGCTGCGGTTCTTCCAGTCTCGCGTTGTTGGTTTAGGGTTGGGTGCTCCTGGATTGAACGCGCTTGGGGGGCACGGAGGGAGAAATTCTTTGCAGCAGCTCCTCTTTTCGAGTTACGATTGGCGCATGCGGCGCCCGATTCGGGGCTCTTTGCCGCGTCATCTTGGTTTCCTGCGTTTTTAGTCGGTTTCGATCGACACCAGGTGGGGATTTGAGTGGCGTCGTGGTGGGTGGGGATCGATTGTGAGCTCGTTGCAGTACTAATGGATCAGTCGATTGGTCGGGTGGAGTAGTGGGAGTGGCGTTTACTTCGTTTATCCGCGCAGGTATCCGGTGTTCGCTTCTTTCATCACATTTCGGCATGGGAGGATATAGGAAAGCTCTGCTCGGAACCTTGTTTTTTAATTTCATTTAGTGGCGGTTTTTGAAGATCGGCCAGTGGGTTTGTAAAATGTCTATTGATCTGGGTTCTGGATTATTTTTCTCCCAGCGTATTTAGCCTGTTAGGAGTTGTCACCCAATTGTATTAAGGTCAAATTCGTAAGGTACGATTTTATCACGATGAACCTGACATCATGATCTCCACCACAGACTGGAAGAGAAGATTAGATTGAAGATTGATTTAATCAATTGTAACAAAATCGTAGGTGAATATGTCATATGTGTAGCAGTACTCAGTTTGTAGTAGCTGTATACATTTTTCACAGGTTTTAGGTCTTCGTCTTGCCATTTGCTTTGCTGACAAGTGACATGATCTTGGGAGCCTGTCAAGAATGAGAGAGAAAATATTGTTCATGGAGGAAAGTTGAATTTGTTGGCTCATTTTTGGGTATAATGTAGCCGATTAGCTATTATGCTGAAAAAGCTTCCGTGGGTGAAATTCATAAGATGCTTGTTGTCCATAAACACAGCTGTCCTCGAACTTTTTCTGTTAAAAAGACAACAAAAAGAACTGAGGTATCCTGTTCTAATGCTGAAGTAATGTGTAGAGAGTAGAGATCCATTGCAAATTAGGCTTAGTGCCAGGAAAATCCTCGGGATTGATGTTATGTCTTTGTAGGCCTGAATTGTTTGTACTAATTACTTCATTCAGTTAGAGAATCTTCGAAGCTGTACTAATCATATTTGAGTTTTTTTTGGTGTTGCAGATTTTGTAAAATGGAAACTTTACGTGACATGGCCCTGCCACCAGGATTTGGATTTCATCCAAAAGATACTGAACTCATTTCTCACTATCTGAAAAGGAAAATACTCGGTCAGAAAATTGAATATGAAATTATACCAGAGGTGGATATATACAAGCATGAACCATGGGATTTACCTGGTAAGTTGAATACGATCATATAGGTTCGTATATAGAATTGAAGGAAAATAGGTTAAGTTTTGGCTATTGTATATATTTTTAACTCTATCTCATTTCCCCAAATTGAGTCCTCTAAAGTCACATAATCACAATATTGGGATCATGACAACTAGACATTTGATGAAGACAACTAAAGACTGCGACATATTCCTTTCTTTAATCAATGTTTATAATTCGTACTGGTCCATCTTTTATAAAATAAATTTTAAACAGTTGATTGCTAATGATATATCTTCTTTGACCAGTACCTGTCCTTTAGCTCTATGGATGATTTGCTTGTGTGTTTTTACTATCCAATATTAATACATTTCAAATTTTATGTTTAAATCCTTGTTGTATCTTATCCTCTGATAATATTTCATGTTACAGCAAAGTGCAATGTTCCGACCCAGGATAACAAGTGGCATTTCTTTGCTGCTCGAGACAGAAAGTATCCTAATGGTGCTCGGTCAAATAGGGCAACGATTGCTGGATATTGGAAGTCTACTGGAAAGGACCGAACCATAAAGATGGACAAGAGGACCATAGGAACAAAGAAAACTTTAGTTTTTCATGAGGGTCGGCCGCCCTCTGGAAGACGTACTGAGTGGATTATGCATGAATACTACATAGATGAGAATGAATGTCAAGCCTGCCCTGATATGAAGGTATTGTACCACTGATTGAGGTTTCAAAAGGTATTATATTTAGCAAGAGCGTGAGAGAACTAGATATATTTCTTTGCATCTTTTACATGCTACAGAACTTAATGTGCGCTTTACCTTCGTGAAGCCACCATGAAGACAACTTGCTTGGTTTTTGGCCTAAGCTTAAGATTCACT
This sequence comes from Stipa capillata, assembly GCA_019208055.1. Taxonomy (NCBI): domain Eukaryota; kingdom Viridiplantae; phylum Streptophyta; class Magnoliopsida; order Poales; family Poaceae; genus Stipa; species Stipa capillata. Next base: position 56,394 of record JAGXJF010001639.1, on the reverse strand, counting down.
ATGCTAATGATGTGTTCTTCTTCTTCAGGATGCCTTTGTTCTTTGCAAAGTTACTAAAAGAATTGACTGGACATCAGAGAATGGTAACGAGGTGGACAACAATAACTCTCATCCAGAACAACCAAAAGTTGCTGCGACATCAGTTATCAGTGTTGAACAACCAGATGCTGCTGCTGCATCAGTTATTGGTGCTGCATGGTATCAGGCTGCTGCATCAGTTATCAGTGCTGAACTACCGAATGATGTTGCTATATCAGCTATCGCTGCTCAGTCAGCAACTCCAGATTGTGACGACGAAATACAAGGATGGCTGGAAGAGCTGATTGATCCTTCCTTTGCCCATGTAGTGGATCCTGTTTCTGCTGACCTGTCTCTGGACGAACAAAATGCTGAATCATCGGTATGTTCCTGTTGCTCACAGTAGTGCACTGACTTCAAATAATTCAACTGATATTTCATTATGACGTTAGGGCCTTAGGGGGTCTAGTTCTCTTGTATGCAAAGCGCTAATGCATAGCCCAGAAACTGTTGGATAGAGTTACAAGCCAACAAGCTTGTTCATAACAAATTTGATCTCCACTTGTGCATGTTGGTTGCTGGGTGGTACTTGATAAAGTTAATCATATTTGCATAACGCATTTCTGCCAGACAAATACTGCAGAACTTTGCCAAGATGTGGATACCAAATACAGCACTGCACTATAAATAAGTTTATGCACCTTTCCGAAAAGAAGTTCAAAATTTGCTGACCCTGGTATCGCATCAATTCCTGCTTGGAAGTTGAATGGTCTACCTCATTTAAAGCTTGTAACTGGTGATGTACTGAGAGACACCTAGACCTAGGCAAGTTGTAACATGGTGGTCAACAATTTGGCTGTGATTTGTTTTGCAGATACTCGCTTAGCATTGTTATCAATTATTCACAAAGAACTCTGAAATAGTGCAATCCTCCAAAACTAAGTTAAAATTCAGCCAGAGTTATTATGTTCATAACTTGGTGTAAATAGCTCCGATATCAATTCCTTAAACTAGCTTATTTGCTACCAGTTTATTCCATCTCTTCTTAGATTGTTGACTTTGCCAGTACCTGGCTGGTTATCACTGCGAAACTAGACCTTGACTATGATTATGCTCTCATTTAACAGTTAACAATTATTAGTTTTAAGTTATGGGCATTTCATTGCGCAAATTATGATTGATGGTTCTACCATTGTGCTGGGCATGCTACTATATGTTAACTGGAATTTTTTAGTTCCTGCATGCTCATTCATTGCATTTGTTTTCCCTACTGAATTTACAGAACCTTGGTGCTGTGGCTCCAAAGGTGGAACCAGACTATGCCAGTCCTAACCAGATTGTGGCAGATGATGCAGATTACCTGTTGACAGATGATATTTACAACATGTTGTATCCTGGTACTGATGACTTCACTTCATGGCATGCTGACGAGGCAGCTCTTGCTTTTGCTGACCAAACATACTCCATTACGGGAGTGCATCCTTTTACTCTTCCAAACAACTTCATGGATGGAACTCCGAATGAAGAACTGCAGTTTCCTCAGGAAAACAATGAGCCTAATCTGTCAAATGAAGCTACTGATACCGGAGTTATAGTACGAACACGTAATCGAAGAACACCTGCAGCTAACATTTCACCATCATCTCACAAGGTTAAACTTCAGCTTGGAATTAACAGAATGGTTACAAGCAACTCTGAATCTATCAACCAGACTATCAAGTTTGTTGACAACAGTGGTCGTCTTGATCTCATGACTAATGTTGAGCACAAGAAGAAACATGCACATGATGTTACTTCTGTCAAGCAGTCTGATGCAGGAAAGTCAAGTAGAAACAATAACAACCAAGGGTTTTTCAGGTGTATCCGGAAGGCATTTAGAGGCTGTTCAGCAGCTGGATTGAATATACTTGTTGTTGTTTTCATTGTTGGAGTTGCTGCAGCAATACTGCATCATGGACACCACCGCGCTGTGGTCAGCTTATAGTAGAGGGACCAGAAGCATGTCTAGTTTTTAGCTGTACAGGTCGGTACTTTAAGGAAGGTAGATCAGTTCTGGTTATCTTTCCATCGACGATACGGATTACAGAATACCAGTAGATGGTCTGGAATGGGCAGTAGCATCTCCCGGCTGTGATCTTGGCTGTAGTTCATCTGCTTTATATGCTTGGATTGAAGTGGATGAGCAATTTCTGGAGATACTTGGTCGTTATACGTAGTGTGTTCTTTGGTGCAGAACATTGATCCTCTTCTATCTGCGCCGTTTTTCGTATGGTGCTGTAAATATGGAATAATTTCTTTTTCGATCGATTTCCTGGCTAACTATTATAATGATCTATGAGTGCCAATAAGAATAGCTGTGACAAATACAATTACATGTTCGATTTGTAACCGTAAATCATACTCACCGCTTGCAGTGTTTACATTTTGCTGTTTACATACATCCTAAATATGTAAATTGGCGAATATAGTCTTCTATTTCATTCATGGACTAGCTGATGAGTGTAGTTATATACTATCAGAGAATAATATAGTTCCATCTGGATTCGCTCTTTGACTGATGGCTGCTTCGGTAATTAGAGCATCTCCGATCAACTACTCTAATTTTACTCACTATTTCTTCATTGAGAGAGTTACCCTAATAGACTCCCCTTCTAAATTGCGCTCCAACCACTTTCAATGTCACTCTCTATATGCCATTGTCCTATATTTTATTAATATCTCATAATTACCATGTTATTTGTAACGGCTATGTTTCTAACATGTATATTTGTAATAGCTATATTTCTAACGGTTATATTTTTTTGGTACATATATGCGAAGACATTTGCTATTCTTGACAGTTTGTTAAAGACAGTTTGTCCTTTAACACATCATAATAAGTAATCGCAGCTCACTCATGTAAGCTCTCTTGGATTCGTCGTTGTCAGATAATGATGACGAACTCTTTCTTGCTACAACAATCGCACCACACAAGCACTGTGAGCTAAGGAATGCTCCACGTTGTGGCGGTTCTCTGCATGGACATCAGGTATTCTATTGCAACAAAGAAGCTGGGCATTTTAGACTATACCAAGACTACTTTTCAGATGCTCCTACCTTGGGCCTAAGTATCTTTTGCCACAGCTATGCAACCATTACCATATGTTTTTATTCACATTTTTTGTTGATCGTCCTATGTATGACTCATTCTTATTTTCTGCACGGGTTTAAAATGACTCCCTCTATTTTTTTGCATAGTTGATTCTATAGAAAGCCATGATGACCATTTTGTAAAAAAAAAGATAGAATTAGACGTGTTGGGTTATCTTCTTTGCAGAAGATTACATCAGCATTTCAAATGCTAACCTATAGAGTACTTACGGATGTTACAGATGATTATCTCTGGATTGGAGAAAGTACTACTATAGAGAGTCTTAAAAGATTTGTGAAACCTATTGTTGAACTCTTCGGAGATAAGTATTTGAGGTCTCCAAATAATAATGATACTGCTAGGCTACCTGCTATTGGAGAGGAAAGAGGTTTTCCTAAAATGCTAGGAGCATAGATTGCATATATTGATGGTGAAAAAATTGCCTTGCAGCATGGCAAGGTATGTATACCGGCCATGTGCACGAGTCTACAATAATTCTAGAAACCATTGCTTCACAAGATCTTTGGATTTGACATGCATCTTTTGGTTACCAGGATCTTACAATGATATTAATGTTCTTCACTAATCCCCCTCTTTGCGAAGCGGTCGAAGGGCAAACTCCAAAAGTGAATTATAACATTAGATTATACAATGGGGTATTGCCTTGTGGACATCATATATCCTAGTTGGGTAACATTTGTGAATATTATACCATCTCCATAAGGAATAAGAAAAGATTGTTCGTCGAAACTCAAGAAGCAGTTAGGAAGAACGTCAAATGAGGCTTTGGAGTCCTACAAGCTCGTTTTGTCATTGTTCGTGAACCAGATCGATTTTAGGATCAAGACACACTCGCAGATATCACGACAACCTGTGTCATCATGCATAACATGATTATCGAACATGAGCGGGATGGAGGCCCGGAAGGTTTCAACTATGATGGAGTGGGAGAAAATGTGACAGTTTCACATAAACATACTGCTGAACTTTTTGAGTTCATTGAAACTCATCATTCTATTAGAAGCGAGCAAGCTCACTCTCAGCTTCGAGATGATCTAACCGAGCAACTATGGCAATGTTTTGAAGAGACATAATTTTTGAACTTATATATGTAGTTGCTACTGTTTTTATAATATATGCAGTTCTTTTAATATATCACAATAGTTCGTACAACACAATTGTTCATCCAAGAATTGCTCATCCAACTTAACAGTTTGTACAACACAATAGCTCATACAAGATTAGAGAATACGACTCAACAGTTCATACAACACAATATTGTTCATATAAGATTAGAGAATACGACTCAACAGTTCATACAACACAAACAAGCGATGATATCATTCTGCAAGCTCATGTAGTATTCTTGCTGTGGCCCAGGAAAAGTACTAATGTCCATATTCATAATTCTCTCCTCTTTCAACATTATTTTGAATTCAAACTCTCTTTCCCTTATTTCAATCATTATCTTCTCATTTGCAAGCTTCTCTTGTTCTTGCACAATCCTCACTTTATCATTTGCAATCTTCTCGTGTTCTAGTGCATAAGCTCATGCATAGCGCTCATCTTTCTTGAGCTCTTTCTCCGCATCCGCCTCTCTTTTTTGAACAAAGATTTTGTAATACTTCCTTGTAAACATTATCATTTAGAGAGGTAGAAATTTTACCGCATCATAGTTATTCTTTCTCCATCTTCCTACTAATTAGCCTTTCCTTAGCGTCAAAGATGCGACGGGATGTTGAGAGATTCGTTACTTGCTGCACTACATGTCAAAAAGCTAAGTCACAACTTAATCTTCATGGTTTATATATGCCTCTACTTACTCCTAGTGTGGCTTTGAAAGATATCGCTATGGACTTTGTTTCATGGCTGTTTAGAACAAAGATGCATTTGGAAGATATCTCTATGGACTTTGTTTCGTGGCTGTTTAGAACAAAGAAGGGGAGGATAGTATATTTGTTATCATAGACCGGTTTAGTAAAATGTCACACTTTACACAATGTCACAATTCCGATAATGCTACCGTTGTTACTGATTTGTTCTTTCGTGAAATTATACGCTTGCATAGTATGCCTAATACTATTGTTTCAGATCGTGGCACTAAATTTTTTTAAAAAAATTGGAGAACTTTATAGGCTAATTAAGGACTAAGCTTTTATTTTCTACTACTTTTCATCCCCAAACTGATGGACAAACTGAGCTTGTGAATAGAACTGTGTCTACTATGCTTAAGGTTATTTTGAAACAAAATTTACGTTTGTAGGAAGAATGTTTACCTCCTATTGAGTTTACTTATAATCATTCGCTGCATTCTACCACTAAGATGTGCCCTTTTGAGATTGTTTATGGCTTTATACCTCGTGCACCTATTGATTTGTTGCCTCTTCTATCTTCGAAGAAGGTTAATTTTGATGCTAAGTAACGTGTTGATGTGATATAAAAATGCATGAGACGACTAAAGAGAACATTGAGCGCATGAAATGCTAAATATAAACTTACTGGTAGTCAGGGTAGGAAACATATTGTGTTTGAACCAGGTGATTTAGTCTGGTTGAATTTAAGAAAAGATTGTTTTCCTGATTTGTGCAAGTCCAAATTAATGCCTCGTGTTGATAGTCCTTTTAAAGTGCTTGAAAAGATTAATGGTAATACATATAAGTTTGATCTACCTGCAGACTGTAGAGTTAGTTACACATTTAACATTGCAGATTTAAAGCCATATTTAGGTGAGGTCGACGAGTTACCGTTGAGGACGACGTCAATTCAAGAAGGGGAGAATGATGAGGACATCCCTAACACCGATACAATCATATCTCCACAATTGCAGGGTCCAGTGATACACGCTCGAGCACACCAACTTAACTGTCAGGTAAATTCATTTCTTAGAGCTCAATCATTTTCTATAAACTCCATGATGCTACCTAAAATGATGATGTTATATTATTCAGAAACATGGGCTCAAGTGAAGAGAAGGATAGCAGCGCTACAAGGATGGTGTCAAGCTATTTCATGACTTTGAAGCCACCATGATGGATGAAATATACAAGTTTCCACTTTGTATTTTTGCCCATAAATAGTGAATGGTGGTGTGCCACCTCTTTCTGGCCAAGGGTCATATATCTTTTAATTTCAGCATACTTAGAGACATTCGAGTCGTAAGGGAGGAGTCCTAGTCGTGAACAGTACCTCCTTCCACATCCTTTCCTATATAAAACACCCCGAGTCCCTAGGATTAGATGGGTTTCATTGAGTGGTTTAGCTATTGCTACAATTTCGCATCTACAAGTCAAGTAGGACTACCTTCTTGTTTAGATCGCCAGTGGAATCCCAATTCAATTCGTTCTAGTTCTTGTGCCAATTTATTACTCGCAATTTCATATTGCAATTTATCACAGTTTTTTTGATTGTTTACAGGAACTCGAATTTCATTGTTCAAGTTAATTGTGCCCGCGGCAGGACTAATAACCATCGGAGATTGGTTTAATGATTGCTAAGACGTATCATCGCGTACGGTATAGTCGAATCCTCAAGGTCAAACTCCACCAAATTGATAGCTATCATCATCTCATCAGAAGATCAGGCCACCGTCTCATCAAAGCTATCACATCTTATTCAAGCAAGTCCATTGACTGTGTCACAACGTGATCAAGGCCATTAGCTAGTACTTCAATTTAGAATAGGAGTTGGTTCATTTCACTTACGTACGAACATGACAAAGGAGATAAATTATTTAGGACTAATTTCTTAAAAGCACTTGCTATCCCCTCTGTTTCTTTAATTGTATAGGACCATCCTTCATGAATTTTCTTCGAATCCATATCCATCTCTATTGATCAAATTAGCTACAGTTTAAGTAGTAGTACGGCCACATATGCTAACTTTCCAACAGATATGCTAACTATTGAACACACCAATCACCATTTGTAGTTGCTACTTATATTGCTATAGGAAATACCTTCCAACAGAAATTAACTACACCTGTTCCGACCATGCCAAAACCATATCATTCAGCTAATATCAAATATCACAGCAAGCTCTGACATGGGATTGCACAGAAAGCATAAAAAGAACAACACATAGTGTTTTAACAGGAAATTGTAGAAACCAGTCTACAACACTACTAAATCCTGATTATGACTTTTCTGTTCTATTCTCATAATAAATCTGGAATCTTGTACTGTGGTTATATGGAGTGTATTTGCTACAATTGTTGTACCATAATAACCTGCAGTTATGCCAAGTTATGTTCAAAAAAGCAAAGGACCATCTTAGATTGAATGCTATACAACAGAACAGTTCTACCTGCAATGTGTTAAAAGTATCTAAATTATTTCTACAGTCAATTAAGGCATGTACAAATCTCAGCCTTCACTTTCTCCTGCAAGAAATCTCAACCCAACTTACCAGAAAACATGTTCTCACTAGTCAATCAAGAAAAATCAACACAGGCCTTATATGAGTAAACTAGAAAGTGCTCTAGATAAAGAGCCAGCTCTACGACAGCAAGATTATTTATTTGTCTTCAATTATGTGACATCTTGAGCTAGTTTTAGTTCATAACAACAAGTATCAGCCGTGAGAAATTATGGCTGCACTTTGTTCCCTATCATGGAACTTCGGCACATTTTTCTCTAAGATAAATGACAGTTAACTATTCACAGTTCCTGAAATTAACTATAGATGTTCCCACATTACAATAATTGTTCTATATTTCAGCAATAACATTGAATTGAATTTTTTCGCTTTGAATAGGAGGACATCCGCAAATCTCTCAAGGAACACAGATCACAGAGGGGGGCGAGGGGCAACTAGCTGCTGTTCAAATCATGCGAATGCGGATGCGGATGTGCCGGTCATGCAGATGCGGGGATCTGGGGAGGAAGGGAGAGGAGATGGGAGGTACCTTGAAGAATAACTCCGCACGACGACGACCAGCTGCACCTGCGGGTGTTGGGGGGAGGCGGTGCGCTTGGGATCCGGCCGACGCCGAGCCAGGAGGTGGCGCCGCTCGGATCCAGCCAACGACGAGCCGCACCAAGCGCCTGCCGGTGGCAGGGGAAGACGGTGACGCTGGGATCTGACCGACAACGGGCTACGGGGTGTCGCGGCTAGGATCCCGCCGACGACGATCTAGGAGGCGGCACCTGCACAATCTGAACCAAGGAGAACCTGGGTACGTCGCTGACGCCGAGGGAGAGACTCCTCTGAACTCCTGTGGGTGGCACGATGAACTTGTCCGAGGGCAGCAGTTGCCCGGATGCATAGTGAGGTTCAATCCCTAGAGATGGGGTGCAAGCTCGGAGGAATAGGGATCGGGATAGGATAGGGAGAGGAATAAGGATTCCGTTGGAGGGGATTTTGGACGGTACTGCTCAAAATTAGTAATAGAGAGGAGGAAAGGCACCGGTCTAGAGACACTCCTACGGCGGTCAGAACAACATTTCTTTTCAGGACGCCAGAGAAATCTCTAACGATCAGAGGAGCAATATGCATTCTAGTTCAAGCTCCAAATTAACACGAACACATTTATAAAGAATTATGGAAGAGTTTTCAATTTATGAAGCATGTCTTCCAGATTTCAAGTTCACTTTGCGTCAGGAGAAACAAAAGAAATATTTTTATTTCCAACTGGATATTTTCGCCTTGCCTAAAAGGAATAAAGGAACAATTGTAACCAAACCTTGTGCCAACGGAGGCCCCGTCGCCTCGCATTTGGATTTAAACTTAACGTGCGTTTCAGTTCCGGAAGGGATGGAACAACAAAATGTATTTAAATAAATGACCGTCGTCGCACATAGACTTGTTGGGCGCTCCAATAGCCACAAAACAACATACTTCTGTAAAGATGATAACACTGCATAACCATCCATACCTTCTGTGATGCATTGTAATCAATAAATAGCATCTCCAGTTTTTAGCTATGTAGGAAGCTCCCAAATTATGTATGAGATCAAACAATAACGGGTGCACGTAACCAATACTATTACAAAAACAACTGCAAATATAATAATCTACCAAGCTGGATTATAACCTTGCAACCCAGCGTTGGACCTTCGGCCTGAAGGCCATCCCCTTCTCTGTTAGAGTACTTGCTAATAAGCTGCGACGGGGTCTGCAAGAACCCTCAGTTGCATAGTATAGAAACTGTTATTCTACTATCCTGAAACCTGTGATAGCATGTGCCTGCCTCTGAATATGATGACTGGGAGGAACTTTCCAATATGATGGTTGCTCAACAGCCAATATCCTTTCCATCAGTTTGATTTGACTACAAAACCTAGATACTTCGTTTGCTCGCCTGAGAATTCACCCCCCTTCAAGAGCATATCTAGAAGAAGAAAAACATGGACAAGATAAGCAACGATTTCCAATTTGTTCTCATCATATCACAGTTGAAGTTATCTCCTTGAAAAGAAAAGGAACAGAACTAGCAAACAAACTGCTTCCAGAATCGAGTCAGAACATTAAAATGTGAAGCTGCTCACCTCTTTGATGTCTGAGTGCTATGCTATTCTCTCCAGTGCCTCGCCCAGAAACCCTTCTTTCTTGTTGACTCACTCCCTGAAACTAACCAGGATGGTCGAGAGCCAATTGAGAAATGCCTCCTCAAAAATGGCTGACTAAACGAACCCTTCATACTACTACTTGTACCTAATCTGGGCTCTCTCCTACTTTTCTTCTGGTGCTTAGAGCTCCAATCATCAGTATCAACTATTAAATTTTTCGGTATCTTATTTTTAATCTTTGATTCCAGCTTCCCGAATAGCTTCACTGTACATTGTTCACCGTGGGTGCATACAGGACAAGGAGGATCATATTTCTCAGCTTCTGCAGTTAAGCTATCCAAGCAGTCAGCATGGTAAACATGGCCGCACAATAAAACAGCGACAACACCCAGATCCTGAGCATTCCATGTGGACCTTTCCTTTAATAGCCTTGAACATAGTTTGCACACCTCTTGGTCAGGGGAGAGGGTAGTAGGATTTGGAGCATTCGATCTTGTCATTTTACTGGAAATGGAACCTAGGAGCTCACTATCAACTGACCATCTCTCTCTTTGAGATGATGCAACCATTTCAGAAAATGTTCGCATTGACCAACCATCAGATGACTCACCATGTGATCCTGCTGCAGATAAATCATTGCTGCAGACTGAGAGCATGGAGGAGGATGGCCTTCCTTCAGGAGAGCTACTCTCATTGAGAGACCTGAGAGATGGAATCTTGCTGTCCGAGACCTGTCTATACAGTTGATACCCTGGTGATCGGCGTGCTTTCCTCATTGAATCTGGATCCATTGGTACAGAATGGCCCCTAGAGGACGAAGGATCTGCTCTGGATACTACAGGTGGTGTTGAAGGAACAGAGATTGATGCCTTCGAATCTGAAGCAACACTTACCATGTCTAGTGATTTCCTGGAAAGCTTTGCCTATACAAGATATTGAAGAAAAAAGCTGTCAGAAACAAACTATCAATCTTACAGTTGTATAGAACTTAGAAGGTAACAACTGCTAATTTCATATATATAGCTTAATACTGCGTACCTCAGGGGAAGAATTGCTTGCGGTGGATCTATCTGTTGAAAAGGAGAAGAAATGGAAATCAGCAAAGAAATGCTCAAGAAATCAGGCGTGAGTACATAAGGATGATAAATCCTGTCATAGTATCTTACAGGTAAAGTAAAAGGGATAACTGGATAAACACCATTGCAATGGTGAATGGTTTGGAGAATGCTGCTGTAGTCGTTATGCTTTGAAGAATGGCACTACCATGGTAGAATACTAATTATTTGACTAAATATACCCCATTTAACATGAATGTGTGGCTAGTATTTATATCCATATTTTTGTGTCGATGCAGATTTAAATATGAGCCATATATTGACTTTAAGTAGGGTCCATTGAGTAAAATGGCATTTTTCAAATATGCTAGCTTTGCAGTGGCATTTTCAAAGCATCGCGATGGCGATGGCATTTTTTGATCGGTAATGATTGCAATCACATCTATCCAATCAGCCCAAGTAAATATCTACTGTAGAAATATTTATTGAAGGTAAGTCTCTGTGTTGAGTAATAGATAGCACATATGTTGCAATAAAATTGTAGAACTTCCAGGCCAGCTGGTTCATTTGAACTTACTGAGGGAATGGCAAGCCAATAAAGTTCCATTTGGTAAAAAAATGCCACAAAAGGCAAAAAAATAAAGACACGGTACACAATATATATCGCTCCACCTTCAGAGATGCAGAGGAAGCATCCAGCAATGAATTACTGATGCTAGAGCCCACAAGTTTTTTGAAGAATCCTATGGACAAAATGTGCAGTCAATAAGGTTTTGTCATTTGGAGGGGTAGCCATGTTAGCGACCAGAGTGACCGCTAAACAACCACTTTTAACTGTTCAGCAGAATGCAAGGACTGAAATATAATGGCTTTGCAACACTCAAGGAGCTTGCACATATTACAAGTGGAAAATGATCTAGGAGGCTGGCTCCCACACAGAAATGAGTTGGGTAAAAAGCACTGACAATACGAATAGGCAAATGTCAGATAGGAAAAATGGAGTGAGACAAGCTGCTTCATGTGGAAGGCTGGAAGCAGGAGCTGCGCAATTATGATGATTCCACTACTCACGCAGCACTTGGGCAGTATCCAATTGACCAATTGTAACGGCAATACTGCCCAAATATGCCACGAGTATCCACACCTTCGAGCATCTCTGATTATAACATGCTAAAATCACAGAGACACGGACCTCAGACCTACAGCATCCTCCATCCATGAGCAGTTCTAGACTGTAAGATTTTAAAAAATGGGACGGTTGTTTTCCCCACTTGGAAAAGGCAAAAGGTTTTCCAACCTGAAAGTTCTAAATCATGTGCAAATGTGCAAGAAAAAAAGTTTTCAGTAGATCCTGAGGAAGACCTACGACTTGTAATTATTTAAGTTCATTTTTTATTTTTCAGATTGGAAGTAAATTGAGATTCGTATATGCTCTTAGAGTTACATCTATATTTGAGCTTCACTTGTAAAAGCAGTACATAATTTGAGTGACGAGCACAAGAGCATTGTGTTTGGAAAGAGAACATTTCCTAATTTCTCTATCCTTAAGGTAAGAGACAAATGATGAAAATACTAGTATGGTAGTACTAGAAAGGGGGAAAAGCACCTTTCAGGTCTTATGACATGTCAAATCATTTGTTCTAGTTCACATCAATAACTTAACTACACAAATGGTTTATATTAAGAATGAAGCACACATACTTTTCCTGGTGTCAGTTTCGCGATTTTAATGCTTGCAGGTTTTCTACCACATTTGTGAATAGAGACTTCATTTTGTTGTCCTAAAAGATAATCATGCGCACATGGTTTGGCTAATTTGATTATGAAGAACACAAATGTTAAATCTCATCATGTTGGGAATGCATATAATATTATAATAACATGAAAGCATCAAAGCATGTCACATATCATTCACTTATCTATTTACCTCGAGGACCAGATTTTGCAATTTTAGATGTTTCCATCTTCTTTTCAGACTTCTGCCACTTGACCTTGTGGAACAGATCAGAAGGGCTACCTCCATTAGAAAATCCTTCAGTTGGTGCAATGGAACCACTCTTTGTTTCAGGCCGAATGCTTCCACTACTATGGTTGGAAAAAAATGTGGGGATTTCCATAATGTCTTCTATGTGTGTTCGGTTGTCCCATCGGAAGCTCCATGATGGGGAGTGTCTTATGTTCCTATAAGCTGACACTTCAACTGGCGTCACACATGGTTGAGGCCTCTGCTTTGCAGCTATACAGCAATTAGCTCCCATATCAACTGAGCAAAAGAAATCAACGTGACGATGCTTTGATTATCCACAATCCAAATGCTGAGAACTCATTCATGTGAAGCAAATTTGTGAGCCAAACTTAATAAGCTCATCTGCCCTAGCTGATACAGAAAGACAATAAACAACAGTAAGGATCATCTTCAATCAAGAAATGAATAAATACAGGACTTAAAGAAAATAATATCTAGTGTGGATAGCTAGGGGTATAAATCAATAAGAACACAACACCAACAAGGAAGCTAAGGAGCTTCTACAACACACTGATGTAAAGAGAAAAAAAAAGGTATGTACAGAAATTATATACATACATATATAGAAGCTGTGCACAAAAGGATGGGTGGTCACCTATGTGTGGTGATTAGGTGAAGTGACAGGAAATGAAATACTTAAAAGAAAGAAGCATATTCTCATATGGGGTCCACATATTTGATAGTATGATCAGATAGTGTTTATCAATCCAAATTAGGGTACATCATAACCTTACAAACATTAAAAAAAAATTAATTTATCTTAAACTTATTTTTCTATATAATTTTGCATAGTCTAGGCAGTATTTAAAATCATGAAATTAGTTTAAGGGAAGGACATGGTGAAGATTGAGCATATCTCTGATGCCAAAAAAGCTAGCAGCATGCTTTCCATACATAAGTTTTCCCTAATGACATTTCTAATAAATTATCCCATGAGCTGAACATCAACATCCATAAAGCAACCACTTCACCTATTCACAATATGAAAGCTAAAAAAGAATACAAAAAGATGCTTGCGTATAATTGAAGGAAAAAGCAAGGACGCCAGCTAACTACAGTGGGTGAAACTACGTGAAGGAAGAAAGCCGCTGTTAGGTAGACCAGCATCCAAGACATTCCTAAACTAAACAGACTCAAAGGGCACTGATTCCTCCTCCTACACAACACACCAGCATCTCACATTTATGCCCATGTCAAATCAAGAATTCTATAGACCACCACAGGACCGAAAGACAAATATACAATATCTTACACAGGGCATCGCATTACAGCAACGAAAGCAAAACGTTATATGCTCGTGTATGACTCAAGCACCACGACCATGGTAGTATTCGCAGTTTATCACATCGGGGCCGCTTTGAATCTAAATTTCTTTTTCAACGCGAGACTGTGATGTAAATTCTCAACAAACAACCAGTAAATCATGGAATGAATGGGGTTAGTATCTCACTAAACAAACAGCAAATCTAGCAGGTAAAATTGGGCACAGGAGAAGATCAAGCCAAGCACATATCCTACAATCATACATCACATAAGATTAACACAAAAGAGCAACTCTCTGAACAGATTAAATGCAAGCCAGCGACGATGGAAAGCCCACAATTCATCAGAAAACTAGCCGCACGACCAAAACGCCACCAAAATTCCCCATGTCCCTCCCACCTACCGCAGAAGGCCCTCTCAGAATTCCAGGGAATTACCTCAAATCACCCGGATCAGAGAGAGGCCCACGCCGCTCGAAGACCCACGACCGGCTCCGGATCTGACGAGGCCCGACGGGAGATTCGAACAGCGCGTCGCCTCGCGCCGAGTTGGGCTAGGGTTCCGCCGTTACGGCTGGCTTCTCTCTCGGAAGAAGAAGAGGCGAGCCGGGGAGAGGGGAGAGGAGAGAGAGGAGAGGAGAGAGAGGTTGGGAGGAGAGTGTGGTGTGGGTACAAAACCCGGTAGGAATGGGTCTCTCGACTTCGCGCTGCGGAACGAGTATTGCTCCGCCCACCCTCGGGTGGGACACGAGGACCGCAGCCGTGACGCTTCCGACTTCGAGTGCTGGACCACGTGGCCCCGCGCGTCACCGGGGCGAGGGACTACATGCTATTAGAACTCGACGTGTTTGGCTCAAAAATTGTAACGTAAACGTAAATGTATTCAGAATACAGCGGTATTATCACGGGAATAGATGAAAGCTGAATTTGTTTGATTTATATAGGTAACGATATAAGAACACATTACAGTGTTTGGTTTAAATTGAACGTAATCTGCAATCAAATTGCTATGAGATTGCTTTCGTTGCGCATCTTCGCTGCGTACAAATGAAATTACATCCAAAATCATAAAAGTGAAGATTGGCATGTAATCTAAAACTACAAAATTACAGATTCCATGAAAGATTTTGAACTCACAATCATAAAGAAAAATACCAAGTAGAACAAAAAACTAGAGTGAAGATCACAACAAGATACGTAACAATCGTGGTGTTCAGGCAGAATGGAGCAAACAATTAGGCATTGGCATCTTCAAAGCCATACTGCTCATCAGTTCTTGCTCCAAATGAAAACAAAATTAAGAAGAGATCTTTAATACATATCCTAGGCCTGCTGCCACGGTGTTAGAAGCAGCATCTTATCGAACACTGAGATCGAAAAAAAAAGTGGCCTACTTGAAGCTGCTCCGTCTAGCCATCGCCGTGAGGCGCAGCTCCGCAGCCCAGTGTCGTCGTTGCATACAGCTCCGCCCTACTTTCCTGCCGCGCGCGGACACAACAGCTCATCCGTCGCCGTCGCCGTCGCGTCTCTATGGTCGTGTGGAGCTGATGGTTGGAGTTTTGGATCAATCCCCATGGATCTGATGTTGGGGGTGATGCCTATTTCGATCTGATGTTTGGAACCGACTCGACTACTCGCCAGAGGGGGTGGTGGTGGAGGAGATCGGGGGAGGAGGAGATGGTGGTGGAGGAGATCGGGGGATTGGGGACAGGATGACATCGGGTAACGCAATATGATACCAGTAGGGTACGGGCGTAATGGGTCGTGAATAGGGCCGTATCCGATTACGTGGTAACTGATTACAGGCCCATGTCAACCAAACAACAGTAGCGTTTTTGAATCCCAGCGTAATCTAATAACGGGCCGAATTTGACGAACCAAACACGTCCTCAGTGTAATTAGAGAGAGACAATGAACAGTAATATAGAGTGAACAGTATTCTTTATTGACGATGAGTACATCTATTTATAGAGTCACAAAGGACGCCAAGTGAAAATACGTCTGTTCGGGGAGACGTGTGGAACCGACGTCGGTTCCCATTTGGCAACCGCCATCTATTCCTTAAGCATGGATTATTAGGGATAATTAATCCCAACACATGCATTGGCTCGTGGGCTCGTGGCATTTCGGGTGTGCTACCGGGTGTTGCTTGTTTGGGATGCCGTGGGCTTCATTGGCTTGTGGGCCATCTATCGCAGTGGCAGTGGCATAGGCATGTGATGAGTCAATGGAATTGCTGATAATTTTCAGCTTCATCCCCATGCCGGGATGACCAAGGCGAGTAAGCCAAGTTTGGAATGTAATGACATTCTGAAAAATTATTTTGTACGCAACATGTACTACGGGTTTGATGTATGTGTAGTACAATCTTGATGATAAGAAGAGAATGTGCTTACCATATCCGTTGTATATGGTAAAGAGAAAGATATTCCTCTTTGTTGTCATCACAGCTTTCGATATGGAAACCATTCTGACGGATATCTCTATAGTTTAGTAAGGTACAATTGAATCGAGATACAATAAAGCATTATCGATTATTACTTGAGTACCCATAGGGATAGTGATTGTGACCCGAGCAGAGTCAACAATTACATCGTCGTGTCCAGCGATTGTTAAATTTTTCCTTTTCTCTTAGTAAGAGTGGAAATATTTTAATTCCTTAAGTATAGAGTTTGTGGTGCAGGTGTCCACAAGGCACATATCCTCTTTCATCGGATTGACTCCCGTAGAAATCTATATATAGAATTGATGATTTCCAGTATGAAAATCTTTATCAGATATATAGAATACATACAAATATATTTGATGTACAAGAGTACTAATACAATACTATAATGTACAATATATGACAACAACATATAATTATTACAACAATATATGGACGTAGATACAATATATCTTAAGGAGGTGGGAGACTAATCAAAGTCTCCAAACATGTCATTCAAGGCGTATTCGATGAGCATGTTCTCCGTGTTCCCAGGGACTTCTGGCAGTTGAGGGTACTGATTGTTACTCGGTTCTGGTGGAATGGGTTGTGAACAGCCAGCCTCCTTGGTGTCAGTAGATGCGAGATTGAAGTGAGCTTCAAAGCGTTGTCCTTGAGCAGGTCGGTTACGTCCCACAGATTGCAGATACAGATTAACGAGGTGACGTGGGGTACGGTACTTTTTGGTGGAATGCTTGTAGCATCCACACTTTTGACAAATGTTAGATTTGTCAAATTTTTGGTTTTGCAGTGCTTTTTCCACGATCTAATGCACTTGGCTTATGCTTCTTGTTGCGTTTGTGTTTACCCTTGAAGTTCGTTGATTGGTGTCTAGAAGAGCCATCAAACTTATTGTTATTCTGAAAATTTGCATGTACCTCAGGTAGGGGAGCAGCACCAACGGGGCGCTCATGATGATTCCTTAGCAGGAGTTCATCATGTTTCTCCGCCTGGAGTAGTACATGGATGAGATCAGAATAAACTTGGTAACTGATCTCTTGCTGTATAGCAGTGTCGTTCTCTCCACAGAGATTGAAGTATAATTATTAAACAAGTTCTCAAAGCTAAACTTAACATGACAGTTTTGATGATATTTCCTAAGCCTATCGATGAATCTGACAAAGCAACAAGCAATATGACTAAGATTGGGAAAGAAGCAGGGTCCAGCTAAGAAAGCAAGGAAACAAGACTGGGACAGAGTTGTGACAGATTACAGCAAAGCAAAGGAAGCAAGGAACAAGACTGGGAGGGAGTTGTGTTCAGATTACATATCACAACAAAGAAAGCAAGGAAACAAGACTGGGAAAGAGTTGTGTTCAGATTACATATCACAGCAAAGAAAGCAAGGAAACAAGACTGGGAAAGAGTTGTGACAGATTACAGCAAAGCAAAGGAAGCAAGAAACAAGACTGGGAGAGAGTTGTGTTCAGATTACATATCACAGCAAAGAAAGCAAGGAAACAAGACTGGGAGAGAGGATTACAGATCGCAGCAAAGGTTAGAGAAGAGATTGATGAAGCTCAGCAGCAATCCAGTAGGAGAAGCAAGGTGTTGAAGATTGGGAAGATCTATCTCTGGCCGAGCTTTCTTCTCTTCCTCCCTTCTCTGCCACCAACCCCTGGAACCCCCCCTTCTCTCTTGGATCTGGAGACCTCTTTTTATATTCTAGGTACTTTGCTCTTTACCCCTTTAAGATCTTTTCTTTTACTTCTCGTTGCCTCTGTACCTGTCTCTCTCTTTCATTGAAGCTCTGCGTCGCCTGCCTGTGACACAGCTGGTTGGGAAAGTTGTGAACTTGGCGATCTGAAGCACGGCTGTGTCAGCTGGCTGTGACACAGGTGACTGAAGCAGCTGGTGAAGTGGCTCCTGTGTCAGTTGGCTGTGACACAGGTGACTGGGGCAGTTGTGGACTTGTAATTCTGAGGCATGGCTGTGACACAGGTGAATGAAGCAGCTGCAGACTTGCTTTGCCTGGGTCAGCCAGCTGTGGCACAGCTGGTAGACACAGCTTCTGCTTTGAATTCTTAAGAGCCTCCTGTTTGCTATCCTTTGTCGAAGAATTGTGCGCCTAGTCGCGCATATCTGCAAAATTGTGGTTCAGCCTGTAAAGGTATTCATGTGAAGATAATATGCTATTTAGTGATAAGATTGTGCCAAAAGCAATCAAAACAGATGATGATAAACACTGAAATAGCCCAGGAAAATGATACAAATATAGTGTTTATCACACCCCCACACTTAGATTTTTGCTTGTCCTCAGGCAAATAGAAAATTGCATTGTGTATCCTGACAGCTTAGCTAGCAAGAGAATCCTGCAACCCTGATTTCCTCTGCAATATACCTACCTAATTGAATCCTGCTTGTCTTCAACAAGAATCTTCTGAATGTCACAATTGCACTAATATAAAATGTACTAAAGGTTTTAAATATCACAAGCTGTCAAATGGGATTTGTGTAGACTGTCCAGTAATGAGCTTTGGTTCTGGTTTATTGAATTGTAAAAAGAAAGAGTAAAGCACTGTGGTATTTGTACCACTTATTAGACAATGTGACAAGGTCACATATTTGAACGGTTTCAGATCCAATGTGGCTGCGCCACTTATTGAGAACTGTAACAGAAGTCACTATTCGTGGGATTGAAAAACAACTGTGGCAGTGCCACTTATTGAAAGCTAGAACCTATAACCAAAGCCTTTTTTTTATTTCAGCTACCACTGACCCCAGGGTCATGGTACCCTACTTAATGGTTTCAGTTACATAGCTCAATATTGGACTAACTACACAGATCAACATTTGCTTAAGCAGAATTAAAAAAATCTGAAGTACTCCTTAGATTATTGCAATTTGACATCCAGCCTCAACTGTTTCTGACAAGCAGTACTCACTTATATTTATGTTGCAGAGCATCAAGAATAGCAAAATTTACTCGTACAAGATTTAAGCACCTCATTTTGAACAAGCTGAATTTAAAGATTTTAAACGGGGCATTGCAACACAACTCACTTAGCCAGAATTTAACCATTAGAAACAAGACAACAGTGAAATGTTCCAAATCATGAGATATAAAAGTTGGGACATAGTGACTGGAATCAATTCACCTGGCCCTGTGTGAAGTGGCTGTGTCACCGGGGGCTGGCACAGCTGAAGGCTCTCCATCTTCCTTGTCCTTGCCGCTTTGCATTGACCATTTTATTTCTACAAAAACAAACAAAACAAAATAAACATAAAACACACCTAGACTAAACAAAAGGAGAAATTAATTTATTCTCCAGGTTGCCTCCTGGGAGCGCATGTTTTAGGTCTTTAGCTCGACCCTCCTGTGTGGACTAGGTTGGATTTGAAACAAGAGTTGTGCTAACTCTTTCCTCCTCCTAAATTGGTTCAGAGTCTTCCTCAGAAATTGGTTCTCCATTGATGTAATGTTTCAGACGCTGACCATTGACCAGAAACAATCCTTGTGCGGGGCTTTCTACCTCAACTGCACCATTGGCTAAAACTCTCTTCACAACACAAGGGACCATACCATCTTGACTTAAACTTCCCAGGAAACAAATGGAACCTGAATCATATACTAGCACTTTCTGCCCTGGGTAGAACTCACGCCTCAAAATATGCTTGTCATGAATGATTTTCTTCTTTTCTTTATAGATTCTTGAGCTTTCATATGCATCATTTCTCAACTCCTCAAGCTCACATAGCTGTAGCTTCCTGTGCTGACCAGCTGTCTTAATGTCCATATTAAGAGTCCTAATTGCCCACTGTGCCTTATGCTCAAGCTCAA
Organism: Stipa capillata; assembly: GCA_019208055.1. Taxonomy (NCBI): domain Eukaryota; kingdom Viridiplantae; phylum Streptophyta; class Magnoliopsida; order Poales; family Poaceae; genus Stipa; species Stipa capillata. The sequence continues at coordinate 36,131 of JAGXJF010001639.1, read as the reverse complement.
CTGGAAGATGGCATGATTTGCCATAAACTAGCCGAAATGGTGACATACCAATGGGGGTTTTGTAAGCAGTTCTGTAGGCCCACAATGTATCTAGCAGCCTTGTAGACCAATCACCTCTGGGCTTGGAGACTACCTCTCAAGAATCTGCTTGATTTCTCTGTTTGACAATTCAACCTGCCCATTTGCTTGAGGGTGATAAGGAGTGGTTACTCTATGATTGTGTACACCATACTTTTCCAGGAGCTTCTGCAATTGTGCATTGTTAAAGTGAGATCCTCCATCACTTATGACTACCCTTGGGATACCAAACCTTGGGAATATGACTTCTCTGAACAATTTGCACACTGATTTAGAATCAACATGTACAGTGGGTACTGCCTCCACTCATTTGGACACATAATCCACAGCAACAAGTATGTGTTTATACCCTTTTGACGATGGCAGAGGTCCTATATAGTCAATCCCCCATACATCAAAGAGCTCTACTTCCAAAATATTTTGTTGAGGCATTCATGCCTTCTGGACATTTTTCAACTCTTTGACATGCATCACAAGCTCTTACATAATTATTGATGTCTTTGAACATGCTTGGCCAATACAACCCTGCTTGCAGCACTTTTGCTTGAGTTTTAGCTGTGCCGGCATGGCCACCGTAAGGGGAGGAATGGCAATGAAACATGACACTTTTCATTTCCTCTTTTGGGATGCTGCGCCTCATAATGCCATCAGAGCAAAATTTGAACAAGTATGGCTCATCCCAATAGTATGTTTGGCATCATGTAGGAATTTCTTCTTTTTTTGATAATTCAATCCCTCAGGTATGATGTTGCAGACCAGATAATTAACTAAATCAGCATACCAAGGTGATTTCCTCTCCACCTGTGTCGCCACATGTGACACCGGCGGTTGAGACAGCTGCAAGTCCACCTGTGTGATGTTCTCATCCACCTGTGTGACTTTCATGAGTTGCTCTCCAGGAAGAGATTCGTCAATCTTGCTTTCTGTCATTTCTTGGTTAGATATCCTGGATAGATGATCTGCAACCAAGTTTTCCACTCCTTTCTTATCCCTTATTTCCACATCAAACTCTTGCAATAAAAGTATCCAACGAATCAGCCTTGACTTGGCATCCTTTTTACTCAACAGAAACTTAATGGCTGATGATCAGTATAAACTATACATTTGTTTCCTACTAAATAAGCTCTGAACTTGTCGAAAGCATATACTACAGTCAAGAGCTCTTTTTCAGTGGTTGTGTATTTTGTTTGAGCATCATCAAGAGTCTTGCTTGCATAATATATGACATGAAGTGATTTATCCTTTTTCTGCCCAAGTACTGCTCCTAGTGCATAATCACTGGCGTCACACATAAGAATAAATGGCAGTTCCCAATTTGGTGGTTGCACAATTGGAGCAGTAGCTAAAGCTTCTTTGAGTTTGCAAAGGCTTCCATGCAATCATCTCCAAAGACAAATGGCACATCATTATTCAGCAGATTGGTCAATGGCTTTGCAATCTTTGAGAAGTCTTTTATAAAGCGCCTATAAAACCCTGCATGTCCCAAGAAACTCCTGATTCCCTTGACATTCACTAGGGGTGGCAACCGAGCTATCACTTCTACCTTTGCCTTGTCTACTTCAATGCCCCTGGCAGATACAAGATGGCCAAGACCTATTCCTTCCCTTGCCAGAAAATGGCATTTCTCCTAGTTTAACACAAGGTTGTGCTCCTTACAGCGCTGCAGAACAGTTTCCAAGTTCTTTAAACAGTCTTCAAAATCATGCCCATAAACTGTGAAGTCATCCATGAAGACTTCCATGATTTTCTCTATCAAGTCACTGAAAATGGACATCATACACCTCTGAAAAGTTCCTGGTGCATTGCAAAGGCCGAAAGGGAGCCTTCTATATGCAAATGTGCCATAGGGACAGGTGAAGGTGGTTTTCTCCTGATCATTAGGATGTATAGGAATTTGCAAGAATCCTGAGTACCCATCCAAATAACAGAAGTACTCATGGCAAGCCAATCTTTCTAACATTTGGTCTATAAAGGGAAGTGGGAAATGATCTTTTCTGGTTGCCTTGTTGAGTTTTCTATAATCAATGCACATTCTCCACCCTGTAACAGTCCTTGTTGGAATTAGCTTCCCTTGATCATTTTCAACTACTGTCATCTCTCCTTTCTTTGGTACAATGTGTATTGGGCTCACCCATTCACTATCTGAATGGGGTATATAATATCCGCAGATAATAGTTTTAGTATCTCCTTTTTAACTACTTCTTGCAAGGTTGGATTCAATCTCCTTTGGTGTTCCCTGATTGGCCTACTTCCATCTTCAAGATAAATTCTATGAGTGCATTTATCTGAGCTTATTCCAATCATGTCTTCAATTGAGTATCCTATCACTGATTTGTATCTTCTTAGCACTTCCAACAGGCTATTCACTTGAACTTCTATGAGAGAAGCATTAACAATCACTGGGAATTGTTTCTCTGAATCCAGGAACTGATATTTCAGATGAGGAGGCAGTTGTTTCATCTCAACCATTTTCTGTGGTCTTGCAGTAATTTCACACTCAGAAGGCTCATCTTCTAATACTTCAAGTTGTGCTACTAAACTTGATTCTGCAGGAACATCTTTCTGACAGAGATCAGTCCATACTTCATCTGTTGGATCAATTTCTTGGCTTCCTTGATACGCTTTAGCAACATACTGTTCAATAACATCAAGGTTGAAGCACTGCTCAGCACCTTGTGGTATATGTGTTGGATGTTTCATGTCAAAAATCACCTCCTCCTCTCCAAATTGGAGTTTAAGCTTAGCACCCTTCACATCAATGATAGCACCAGCATTTGCAAGAAATGGGCGCCCAAGAATGACTGCTTCAGAATTATCTTCCATTGTCAGGACCACAAAATCTACTGGATAGGCAAATTTGTCAACCATGATGGGTATACATATAGCATTCCTGCTGGGTGCCTAAAAGTCCTATCTGCTAATTGCAAGGTCAAGGCAGTAGGTTGTAATTCACCTAGTGACAGCATTTCATAAACTGAAAGTGGTAAAACACTCACTGAGGATCCCAAATCACAAAGAGCATTAAATTTCTTGGGTCCAACAATGCAAGGGATGCAAAAGCTGCCAGGGTCATTCAGCTTTTCGGGCAACTTGTGCTGAATAACAGCACTGCACCCTTTTGTCATTGTCACTATTTGTGGCTCATCTAAACTTCTCTTCTTGGTGATTAACTCCTTGAAGAATTTTGCATACATTGGGATATGAGTCACTGTATCAAGAATAGGAATAGTAATCTGTACTTCCTTCATTTTCTCAAGAAATTTTGCAAACTGCTTATCTTCTTTGATTTACCCAATCTCTCTGGGAATGGAACCTTGGATGTGTTACAAGCTTCTGTGACTGACTTTCCTTTCTCTGATTGCAAATTGACTGAAGCCGGAACTGGTTGTTCTTTTGTGGGCTCGTTCTGATCAGTTGGCTCAGCAGTCCGTGGAAGACTCACTACTGGTGTTCTCAGAGTTGGCGGTATATAAGCAATTGAAGCTAGAATGGTCGGAGTTGCCATTATGCCATCCCCTTTTGTTACCGGTGGCACAGGTGCTACCTGTGGCACAGGTGAAGGTACTACCTGTGTCACAGGTGCAGGTACTACCTGTGGCACAGGTGTAGCAACTTTACCAAATCTTATAGTTATAGCCCCACAATGCCCTTTTGGATTTGCTTCAACTTTAGATGGGAGTTTGGCATCAGTAGGGGCTTGCTGTTTAGTCGAGACCATGGTCTCCATCATCATCTGAAGATAGTCTTTTATACCAGTTAACTCAATCTTCAGTTTTTTCACCTCCCTACTTGTTTCTTTCACTTCTTTCTCCAAGATTGCTTCTGATTGAGCACTCTGCTGCCTGTGCTGCTAGAATGCTGGTTGTTGAGGTTTGAAGCCTTGATTTGATGCATTCGACGAAAATGCAGAAGTGTTTTGGTTATTGTTTCTATAGGACAAGTTAGGATGCTGCCTCCATTGAGGATTGTACCTCTGAAAAAATAGTCCTTGTCCTTGTGCATAATTCACTTCTGAAACAGGTTGGACTGATGACTCTGCAGCAGAAAAGTAAGAGCACTCTCCAAGCAAATGTCCTTGAATTCCACACACATTGCAAGCTTGAGCTGACTGTGCTGGTTGAGGAACTATTCCAGCTGACTGAATTGATGAAATACTAGCTTGCATTTATGCCATGATTGGGTTAAGTTATTGATTTTAGCCATCAAGGCATCTTGAGGATCCAGCTGATACATTCCTGGCTTCTGTGGTGTGACTACTCTTTCACTTGACCACTGAACATGATGTGTGGCTATGCTCTCAATAAGTGTGAATGCCTCATTAAGTGTCTTGTTCATTATCCCTCCTCCTGCAGAAGAATCAACAAATGATCTGGTCTGAGGTGTCAATCCTTTATAAAATATCTGCAGAACAAGCCATCTTTCCAATCCATGATGAGGGCACATTCTGATTAAATTCTGATATCTGTTCCAAGCATCAAACAAGCTTTCCCCCATCAAACTGCATGAAACTTGTGATCTGATCCCTGTAAGCTGCTGCTTTCTTTGGTGGAAAATACTTCTCAAAGAAAACTTGCAACAAATGTTCCAATGTATCCTTCTGACTTGCAGGAAGAGTATTCAGCCAAACCTTTGCCGAATCACGCAGTGAGAATGGGAACAATTGCAACTTGATAGATTCTGGTGGTACCCCATTAAACTTCATAGTGTTGCAATACTCCAGAAACTGAGTGATATGCTCATGAGGATCCTCCAATGCTGAGCCACTAAATCTTGACTGCTGCACCATGGTGATGAGAGCTGGCTTGATCTCAAAATTGCTTGCTTATATAGTAGGCTGAATAACATTGGCTGCAACACTTCGATGATTGGGAATCCAGAGATCTCTGAGTAGAGGTTCTGCCATTTCTTTCTTCTTTGCTGCTCTTAGCTCTTCTCTGATTTCTGCAAGTGTCTTCCCAAGCTCGGTATCACTCAACAAGAGGTTTCCTCTTGCTCTTGTTTGCATTCAACAACAGTCCTGCAGAAAGATTGTCCTTATCTACTCTCAAGCACAAACAACACGTGTTAAGGGTTAGTTTCCTAGTAAGCCGAAGCAGAAGGTTAACGACATAGAACACAGAAAACAAGAACACTGTTAACAAATTAGATCTACTACCACAGCTTAGTCTATGATACTAATGCTCAACAACTATAGACAATCCCCGGCAACGGCGCCAAAATGATCTCTTGCTGTATAGCAGTGTCGTTCTCTCCACAGAGATTGAAGTATAATTATTAAACAAGTTCTCAAAGCTAAACTTAACATGACAGTTTTGATGATATTTCCTAAGCCTATCGATGAATCTGACAAAGCAACAAGCAATATGACTAAGATTGGGAAAGAAGCAGGGTCCAGCTAAGAAAGCAAGGAAACAAGACTGGGACAGAGTTGTGACAAATTACAGCAAAGCAAAGGAAGCAAGGAACAAGACTGGGAGGGAGTTGTGTTCAGATTACATATCACAACAAAGAAAGCAAGGAAACAAGACTGGGAAAGAGTTGTGTTCAGATTACATATCACAGCAAAGAAAGCAAGGAAACAAGACTGGGAAAGAGTTGTGACAGATTACAGCAAAGCAAAGGAAGCAAGAAACAAGACTGGGAGAGAGTTGTGTTCAGATTACATATCACAGCAAAGAAAGCAAGGAAACAAGACTGGGAGAGAGGATTACAGATCGCAGCAAAGGTTAGAGAAGAGATTGATGAAGCTCAGCAGCAATCCAGTAGGAGAAGCAAGGTGTTGAAGATTGGGAAGATCTATCTCTGGCCGAGCTTTCTTCTCTTCCTCCCTTCTCTGCCACCAACCCCTGGAACCCCCCCTTCTCTCTTGGATCTGGAGACCTCTTTTTATATTCTGGGTACTTTGCTCTTTACCCCTTTAAGATCTTTTCTTTTACTTCTCGTTGCCTCTGTACCTGTCTCTCTCTTTCATTGAAGCTCTGCGTCGCCTGCCTGTGACACAGCTGGTTGGGAAAGTTGTGAACTTGGCGATCTGAAGCACGGCTGTGTCAGCTGGCTGTGACACAGGTGACTGAAGCAGCTGGTGAAGTGGCTCCTGTGTCAGTTGGCTGTGACACAGGTGACTGGGGTAGTTGTGGACTTGCAATTCTGAGGCATGGCTGTGACACAGGTGAATGAAGCAGCTGCAGACTTGCTTTGCCTGGGTCAGCCAGCTGTGGCACAGCTGGTAGACACAGCTTCTGCTTTGAATTCTTAAGAGCCTCCTGTTTGCTATCCTTTGTCGAAGAATTGTGCGCCTAGTCGCGCATATCTGCAAAATTGTGGTTCAGCCTGTAAAGGTATTCATGTGAAGATAATCTGCTATTTAGTGATAAGATTGTGCCAAAAGCAATCAAAACAGATGATGATAAACACTGAAATAGCCCAGGGAAATGATACAAATATAGTGTTTATCAGTAACCTCTTGCACGGTACTGTTGCTGTAAGATCCTATCTGCGGAAAGCATAGTAGACAAAGTCTTCTCCATTTTCTCCGCATCTATAGGTTCTTTTTCGCAAAAACGCAACCTGGAGCAAATTTTATGAACCTCATGATTGTAATCTTCGACAGATTTGAAATCTTGGAGTCGGAGGTGAGTCCAATCGTGACTTGCTTCAGGCAGAATTACTGCCTTCTGTTGTTCATATCTTGTTTTAAGAGAGTGCCACATAGTGCTTGGAGGTTCCTTCATCAGATATTCAGCCTTTAAATCTGGATGTATATGATTCCTTATAACGTATAAGGCAGCATATTTCATTTGATTTGTTAGCGGAGCATCCCCCTCCTGAGGAGGTTGCAGTGCTGTAACAATTCCGCGGGACGCAAGTGTGACCTTGATGTCCATCGCCCATGTAGGATAGTTGTGACCATCAAGCGCGAGCTCTTCGAACTCTTTCATGGTTGTCTTGACTTACATAGATTTATACCAGAGATTCGATTAATTTACTTATGAGTAAATTAAAATATCGTCATGGTTATGTTGTAATAATAATGCAAAATTTAAAAATTCAAGTGAAGACTTGAAATATGAAGTGTAGACCTCAAGTTATATAGCATAACATTTTGAAGATAATCACCAAGTATGGTGTATATCTCTCAGTAATAGTTAGCATAATCTGACGAGTGTCAGTAGATGCTCATGTTTCTATTACCTTGTGTTATGCTATAATTTGAATATTTGGAAGAGCACGTTGAAGGTAATGGTGGATAATCTACAATTAAGCAGTAGATGCCATTTATCCATTACCTTGTGATTCACAAATATAAATTTGAGATAATCACTTTTTGATTTTGCACATTAATTCTGCTTGAATTAAGCCAATTGGTTTAGTAAGTATTTTGGGCTTCATTAAGGTGAATTAACGTATAATTTTGCAAGAAAAATTAATCTCAATTACAAAAATTATAATGGTCGTAAATAAACATACATGTTATAGGATTGCGATGAAGTAAACACATTGAACATGAACATATTTACATTCACATATTTTCTAGAATTTGAAATTCAACAGAAAACAGGACATAAATGTAAATACAAATATAACTAGGGACCTAAACATGATAAGTACTGCATACACAGTACTGTTAGTAGGACCATATCGTGAAATCTCGTAAATGTAGGGGGTTTCTGCAAAAATGGCCTGAGGCACAGTTTTTTCATTTTTTTAATCCAGTGCCGGTGGGCTTAACCAACCTGGGCTAAGGCCCAGGAGGCCTTTTGGCCTGCAGACCCATAGAACGGGCGGAATAAGAAACCCAGCCCTCCCCCCTGGTCCCCTAAGGCCACCGTACGGGGGAAGATGGGGCGGCGGTGGCGTCCATGATCGCCTCGAGGTGCGCCGGCCGGAGCAGTTGCGGCTGCCGGCGGCGAGGCCTGAGCAGGAATGGCGGAGGATCCGCGGCGGGCGCGGGTGAGCGCGCGGCCGGCGTTGTTGCGGCCACTGGCGAGGAGGCCGGGCTCGGGCTGAAGCCGAGCGGAGCAAGGCCGGTGCCGGCAACACGAGCCGACGTAGAGGTGTGGCTGTGCGGCGGAGATGCGCCGGTGCCGGTGGCGTGGGACGACGCCGAGGCGTCGGCGGGGACCGATTCGTCACCGACGGCTGCCGTGGCAGAGGCGCACGTAGCCGCGGCAGGAGGAGCCGAGGCGAGCGTGGGTGTGGCCGGACGAGGCCGCATCGGTGCCGACGTCCCGGATCGATGCGGTGGCTGGGCCAGTCGACACCGCGGCGTTCGAGCCCCAGCGTTCGAGAGGCGGCGCGGTCGAGGACCGGCGCGCTGGTGGACGCCGACCACGGCGGCTGTTTCCACCGAAGCGGTCCTCGCAGAGAGGATGGAGTAAGGAAATGAGGAACACAGGCATCGTACCTCTGAACTTCTCCTCTTTCTGTTTCTCTACGATTTGCAGTCGGCAGAGCGTGCTTGAGGCCTTCGGTCCTTGAATCGATGGAGGCTGTTCTTTCTCGTTCTTCCCTGTTATGAATTACTCTGGAAGAGCGTGCTGATAACGTATTACAACTCAGTGTAATTAGAGAGAGACAATGAACAGTAATATAGAGTGAACAGTATTCTTTATTGATGATGAGTACGTCTATTTATAAAGTCACAAAGGACGCCAAGTGAAAATGCGTCTGTTCGGGGAGGCGTGTGGAACCGACATCGGTTCCCATTTGGCAACCGCCATCTATTCCTTAAGCATGGATTATTAGGGATAATTAATCCCAACACATGCATTGGCTCGTGGGCTCGTGGCATTTCGGGTGTGCTACCGGGTGTTGCTTGTTTGGGATGCCGTGGGCTTCACTGGCTTGTGGGCAATCTATCGCAGTGGCAGTGGCATGGGCATGCGATGAGTCGGTGCTTACGGCACCCCTCTTTCGACCATATTTTCCTCCGCTCCAAAATAGTGGGTACACGTTTAATATTCAAGTCATTTTTCAAGTTTATTTTTAACTATAAATTTGTTCAATAATATATAAATTACATGATAGAAAATCGATAACATTGGATAGTGATTTTAATATGAATCCAACGATATCAATTTTGTATCATATAATCCACATAAGAGCAAATTCTTAGTTAAAAATAAATTTTGTGAAGCATGCGCGCTTGTGGATAGAGGGAGTAAAATATAAATTATGTGACATAAAAATTATTATCATTAAAAATGTAATTATGTGGTACAAAAGTGGTATCACTGTGAAATATTTCTTTTTTTGTGGTTATAAGGAAGAGGCAAAAGATACTTTTGAATACATATCCAATAGTATCACTTTTATGTCCCATAAATCATATTTTATTAGTCTAAATATTGGTCAAATTTAAATTCTGAGATATTTGAATGCCTTATATTTTAAAACAGAGGGAGTACATCCTAGACAAAATCATATTGAAGGATTAAAAGGTGACCAGATTACGTTATGATCTTTTTTGCAAGCGTAGCACTAAGTTCACCCTGGATGAGACTAAAGCTTGGTGGAGATTTGTGGAGTAACTCATCGGAGATGTTTGTAGAGGACGGTCGGCAACATCCTTTCGTGGATGCATTGCCGTTGGTGGCGGTGATGTTGAGTATAGTTGGCAAATATCATTTTTTAGAGTCAAGGTGCTATTGAAGCCAGCGGACGGCAGCCTTTTCATGATGTCCAAAGGCCAGTGCAACCAGGATAGATATGAGGAGCATGAGTGGTAGCTCTTGCTTGAAGGCGTCATTCACCTTCATGCAGAATAGAGCTAGCTTCTTCCACATGTTTTTCATCTCAAGGAGGTATAACTCGCTAGCAATTTCGACTTGGATCTTGTGAAGGCCAATGGGCCACCAATGCGGGGAGCTTGATGTGCGGGCCTTCTGTTGCCTGAATATGGAGGATCTTCTGCAGACAACCATGAATTAGGGGGAAAACATGAAAAACAGGAGAGAAGGTGAAAAACTTGCATGCAGTAAATCAAATAGACACCAGGCGACTATGATTCGGATGGAGATAGGAGAAAAGACATACCGCTTACATCACATAAAAGGGAAAAAGAAGGGGAAAGAGTGTCGCATGTGTCGCGGAGGAATCATCTCCGATCAAGAGTCGGACAACGTAGGTGAGCATCTGATAGACCACGTAAATGTAGTTTTGATACAACTAAATACCGTACATGGGAGGATCCCTCACCCTCTCCTCATTAACGACAAGCCGGAGTAAAATTGGTGAGTGACCTAGAAAGGCCCATGAAAGGGAAACTAGAGGGGGGAAGAAAAGAGACGAAATCACTGAGGAAGGCGTGGAGCTAGGCGTAACTCTCTCGGTCTTGCTTGAGCTGCAACGGTCGTAAGATGGCTTGTACTATTGTCACGCAAGCGTTCTGTATTGCTACTTGATCTTGGGACATACATACACCACGCAACCGAGGATTAACAGTACGTACAGTGGGTCTTGTACCTTCCGGATTTTGTCTCGTGTGGCCATGGCCCTTAATTTGAAGATTCAGGACTATGAGCTATCTGAAAATTGTCCACGAGCTATCTGAAAATTGTCCACAAGCTACCAAAAAACACCAGTACTTAACTTGGGTGCTTGTCTTTTTTGGGTACAAGTTGGGACACACACGCGCATACCACACACACGTACACACACGCGTCCTCCACACGCTAAGAAATCGTGCGTACCACTGAACGCGCACCCACTAGTAATTTCCACTCATGAAGTATCCCAATGGAAATCGGTGAACCCGTATTCATTGCATCCATCTCAGGACCTAGCCCAAGGGAAATCAAAAGTCGATGGAAGCATAAGAATATGTAAATTAGAATACACTATGCAAAGCTTTGGAATATAATGCCTCCGTCTTTTTTGCTACTTGTTTTGGATACCTATAAGGTTTCCACTGCACGCTGCGCCCCTCTGGATACTACTTTTTTCCAAATGATTTAAAGAATTATAACCGATACAATGATATAAAATTACTTTTGATGATGAATCTGCTTGTATAACTTTTAGGCAACAATTTTAACATTTTCATGGGTACCAGTGGTCAAAGTTTGAAAGGATTTATTGCACGTATTCTAAACAGAAAGAACAATACAGATGAAAGCGGGGAGCAGTAGAATGTAGAGTATATTCCTGCAAGAAAAAATAAGGTGGAGTATAGAGTACCATCCACATTGCCGCCGAGGCAATGAAGTTAGTGGGTTAACAAATGCATATGCATGGAGCGGGATTGCAAGGTAACTGTTATCTGAGCAAATGGTTTGCTCCGAAGGTTCACAAATTTCGCAACTGCGACATTTGTAAATTTCGCAAATTCAACATTGTTGTAAAATTCGTATATAAACATGTACTTCCTCCAGTGTAAAAAAACTTGACATTTTAGACATTGATACAGTCTTCAAAACATAACTTTGCCCATTAATTTCTATTGTAACATATGTATAGAACCCAACAAATTTTGATATTATGAAAATACTTTTCGAGATGAATCTATGCATATGATTTTCAAGTGCCTGATCTAAATATTTAAAACAATATCAGTAGTCAAAGTTTTAAAAGTTTAACTGAAACCAGTCTAAAATATCATGTTTTTTGACACTGGAGAGAGTATTTCTCTGAAGTGCAAACCAATTCATGGTTACACAATGAATCATCACAGCCGAAGGCACAAAATTTTCCAAAGACAATAGTCCTCGGATTAACCGGATATCACTGGTGCCACTAGCACGAGACTTGTTAAATCTACAGAGTACATGCGCATCACCTGATGAGCTATAATATTTGAACTCCTGTCTCTTCAATCTGAACTCCTTCTGAGCTATTGTCCCCATATACTTATGTTCTGCAAAGCATCTGGATGCTACTGTTTCCAAATTATGTATGTGAACTAACAATAAATATTACAAAGGAGAACGGAAAGATAACTAAATAGCATAGCGGATGTAAATCTTTAAATCCGTCCTGGGACTTTCTGCCTTGAAGACTATCCCATTTTCTGTTCTATTACATTGCCTGGTGAAGTAATACTGCAACAACCCTCGGTCGCAAAGTATAAGACAAATTCTAGTCTCACTAAATCTGTTCAGCACAAAGCGTGCTTTAATGAATAGTACAGAAACTTACAATATGGTAGCTCGACAGCTCTATCCTTACTTGCTCAGGTGCCCGCACTATCAAATGATTTCCTAAGACATAATATAGAGAGATCAGATATTACAATCATTTTTTTTATCTCAAGAGATATAAAGATGAAAAGAGCCATCAGCATTGAATTTACAGAGTAGAAAAATGGGACACTGCTCACCACATTGATAGTGTGTAGTTGGCTATTGTCTCCAGTGTCTTGCCCAGAAGCCTTTCTTTCCTGTTGGCTCACTCCCCAGAATTGATCTTGGTGGTCGAGAACCAATTGAAAAATGCCTCCTCAAAAATGGTCGACGAAATGAATCCTTCATGCTAGAACTTGTGCCTAACCTGGGTCCTATCGTATTTTTCTTCTGGTGCTTAGAGCTCCTATCTACATCAGTATCTGACATGACATTTTTGGATTTCCTGTTCTTAATCTTTGAATCCAGCTTACCAAATAGTTTTGCTGTACATTTCTCACCATGTGTGCATACGGGACATGGAGGATCATATTTCTCACTTTCTGCAGTTATACTATCCAAACAGTTTGCATGATATGCATGACCACAGAATAAAACAGCAACAACTCCCAGGTCATGAGCACTCCATGTAGACCGTTCCTTTAATAGCTTTGAACACAGCTTGCATATCCCTTGGTCAGGGGAGAGGGCAGTAGAATGTGAATCATTTAATCTAGTTGTTTTACTGGTAGTGGAGCCAAAGAGCTCACTGTCAACTGACCACCTCTCTCTTTGAGATGAAGCCACCAATTCAGAAAATGTGCGTGTTGACCACCCATCAGATGACCCACCATGTTGTGATCCTCCTGCAAATATATCATTGCTGCAGGCAGAGAGCATGGAACTCGATGGCCTTCCTTCTGCATAGCCACTCTCATTGAAGGACTTGAGAGATGGGACCTTGCTGCCGGAGATCTGCCTATATAGTTGATGTCCAGGTGATCGACGTGGTTTCCTCATTGAAAACGAGTCCATGTGAAGAGAATGACACCTAGAGGATGAAGGATCTGCTCTGGATACTAGGGGTGGTGTTGAAGGAAGGGACTTTGATGTCTTTATGTCTGAAGCAACAGTTACCATGTCTAATGATTTGTAGGAATTTGCCTACAAAGATTGTGATAGTTGAAGGAAAGAACCATCAGAAATAACAGTGCTAATCTTATGTAACATTTGGAAAATAAGAGTGATAGGTTAGGAAATACAGCTGAAATGCTGAATACTGCATACCTCAAGGGGTGAATTGCTTGCTGTAGATTGAACGCCTGAAAACATGAAACAGATATCAGTTGAGAATTGCTTGTTCTTTGGTGTTGAAGTGTAAAATTCTCATATGCAACATAAATGATTGTTTTTACGTTCCTAGTTTTCTACACATGACAAATATCTCGTGAAGAAGGAAGGTAGGCAGAAGAGGCCTTGAGTGCAAAAAAGCTGAAAATGATAAATCCTACTGTTGTGTACCTTCCAAAGAAGCAGATGATAAAATGAAAACACTGAATATCAGTTTATAACTTTACCTTGAAGAGCAGCTCTTAAAAGCTCGGAAGCTTCCATCTTCTTGTCAGATTTCTGCCATTTGATCGCCCCGTGGGACACATCTGAAAGGCTATCCTCACTGGGATAGCCTTCAGTTGGTGCAACGGAACCACTCTTTAGTTCTGGCCGAATGTTTCCACTACTGTGATTGGAAAACAGTGTAGCGTTTTCCATTATATCCTCTATGTATGTGCGGTTGTCCCACCGGAAGCTCCATGATGGCGAGTGCCTTGTCCTGTACGCTGAAACTTCAACTGAAGCTACTGATGGCTGAGGCCTCTCCTTGGCAGCTATACAACAATTAGCTCCCATGTTTACCGGGTAAAGAAATCGATGTGCCTTTACTTATATACAACCAAATCTTCAGAATTCATCCATTACCCATGTGATGCAGAATTGGAAGTCATACATAACATGCTCATCCTCCCAAGATGACACTACAAAGTAATGACAACCAAATTATCTCAAGATGGGATTTCAAGAAAAATTACTATTCTAGTACAAGTGGGGACATTCTTAGTTGTACTACAGGCCTTGAGAGACAACTAACGGGTACAAAATAGAAGGAAGAAAGCAACCTTGACAAGAAGATAAGAAGCATCAGGAACAAGCTTATTTAAGACAAAGTAAGAGGGTGTTTGGTTGGGCTTTTTAGCAGTTTTTCACTGGAAAAAACTGCAACCTAACCAAACGGCCAGTTTTTTAGCAGCTTTTGCAAACGATAGCTGTGAGATTTGCAGTGCAAATTCAGCTGTTTGGAAAAGCTGCTGCCTTCTGCCAACTTTTTATAATGTGTTGAAACTTCAGTGCTCATTTTTAAATGTCATACATGGTTTGGATCAACCAAAAGCTATATATTCATTTTTCAACAGCCACACCAGCTTTTCCAGACAGCCAGCCAACAGTAGCTTTGTCAACAGCTGCAGCCCAACCAAACAGGCCCTAGGACTAGTGTTGACTTGGGACAATTGTCTATTTGTCCTACAATCCGGAAAGAAAGAAATGTAGGAGGGACTGCCACCTTGCTGTGGTGCAAGAGGACTAGAGGAGGCCAAGGAAAAAGAGAAGGAAGATGATAAAAAGTAAGAAAAATAAATATTGTCATGCTATGAAGTTGACTGATCCAAAATGGGTGTAAAGAGAACCCATGAACTCGTATCATGTAAAATTTAATTGTCACTTGGACATTGTAGAGTTCAACAGATCATACAAATTCATAAATAAATAAATAAAAATCATGAAAGGTTATGCAAAAATCAAGTGTATTTTCTGGAGATGTGAATGAAAGTAGCTCACTTAAGTTTGGGTGATTATGAGCCTGTTTGGTTGGGCTATGGCTGTTGACAAAACTGCTGTTAGCTGGCTGTCTGAAAAAGCTATTGCAGCTGTGAGAAAATGAACATATGACTTTTGGTTGATCCAAACCATTTACAGTATTTTAGAAAATCAGTACTAAAGTTTCAGCATATTGCAAAAAGCTAGCAAAAGTCAGTTTTTCCAAGTAGCTGAATTTGCATTGCAAAACCCACATCTACTGTTGGCAAAAACTGCTGAAAAGCTAGCCGATTGGTTGGGCTAGAGTTTTTTCCAGTGGAAAACTGCTGAAAAGCCCAACCAAACACCCCATATATTCACAACCTTCTGAACATACAAACATCGTCAGGCCGCCTCAAAATTTTTAACTTCCACTAGGAGCCAACCACTTTACCTATGTATAACTGAATTTAGGGGCAATTGGGTAGGAGGGTTAACAGGGTGCAGGGAAAGTATGTGAAGGAAGGCATCATTAGGTACCAATGGCAAGATATTCCAAAACTAACATACACTCAAAGAGAACTTATTCTTCATGCACAACACGTGAGTATCTCATGTTTATGTGTATGTGAAATCAAGAATTGTAGAACCCACAAGGCTGGACAACAACGAGAATATCATGTTTTTTCTTAGGCATCAGATTAAGGCACCGGTGTTTTGATTTTTTTTTGGAAAGAGAATGTGCGCATGTTATGTTGTCTCTTTCAAGAATAGATTGGATCTATCTGGCTGCACTTTAGAATACATTTTAGTATTTTTGGGATAAATAAGAAAAGGGTGCACGATCTCTCGACAAATTACTTTTGAATTTATTCAGAAATCATATGAAAGAACCGTAGCATTTCACGACTCATTGGTAAATCAACTTTGATTCTCTATAGACCAATAATGTGAAACCATTAACACGGTTAGAGCTAAACTACTTGAAGTCCAGGCAAAAAGGGGTACTCTTTCTACAACTATATTAGTGTTAGTACCCACATGCTTTAAACGGGAAATAGCTAATGTAGAATTTATCTGATATAGAACACTCGTATAGATAGAATGGTTTGAACTATTTACTAGAAAAAAAGGGCACCCAGCCCTTTTTTATCCAATACCGAATCGTCGACCTATGTATAGAAAGAAAGAAAAATTGTTGGATTTGAGGAAAAATTGGCAAACAAAACATAAGAAGCTTCTTTGACTGATCGTTATACACCTTACTTCACAAAATTTATCAGATGTGAAGGTACCAGCTGAGAATAACGATGTAAAGGTACTTCTGAGTGACTACAATTCCTTTCAAGGTGTAAAAAGAAATCAATCTATCTGTTTCAACTGAACAATAGGTAAAACATGCCAAAATTAACCAACGCTTTTGGTTCCAACTATGGAAATCCAGCCTAGGTGCAAGTTTCTCTCTCTCTTTACATCACAACACATCACATACGAGAATCCTATGCCCGTCGATTCCTTAACTTCGCAATAAAACAGCACCGAATTCCTCCAACTTTTCCCTCATCAGCCACAACCGAATCCAAAGTTCTCAGAAATTTACCTCGGATCAATTTAAAAAGGTCAATCAGCCC
This sequence comes from Stipa capillata, assembly GCA_019208055.1. Taxonomy (NCBI): domain Eukaryota; kingdom Viridiplantae; phylum Streptophyta; class Magnoliopsida; order Poales; family Poaceae; genus Stipa; species Stipa capillata. The sequence continues at coordinate 19,474 of JAGXJF010001639.1, read as the reverse complement.
CTATAGAAGCTGGAGCGCGCACAAAACCGCCTAACAACGCTCGCAGTTCCACGGCGGAGGCAGTCCGGAGACCGGGTCAGATCCCACGGCGCCGTCGCCGTCGACGTGAGCTAGGGTTAGGGCGGGAGACGCGGAGCGGGAGGGGAGAGGGAGAGAGAGAGGAGAGCGCGTGGGTATGAGAGGGAGTGGGTACGAAGACTGGTGGGAAATGGTTTCTTTCCGCTCCACGCGCCTAAAATGCTCCGGCCACCCGAGCTCGTACACACGCGCGCGCGCACAAAGACAGGGGGGCACACCGCTGCGTGGCCCGGGCCCCGCCGGACAGGGACAACGGGTCCGCCTGCATTGGCTGTGGCGTTTTCTGGTGCCCGAGAGGCGCTGGTACGCGTGGCGCGTTCTGCTCGCGGAGACGTTTCAGGGAAGGCGACGCGAATCGAGTGCTCTCACTCGCTCCCGCTGACTTGGCGAGGTCGGCCGTGGTGTGCGGTCAGCGGTGTACGGACTTGTCGACCGCAGCTGTGGGACGGGCCGTGAGCCCTTCGGGGAAGGGCCTGGGCCGCTGGCTCCGTGGGCCGTTCATATTTTTCTACAAAACTAATCTCTAAAAGAAGACATGTGCATGTGGTAGTGTTGTTGGTTGTGGAAGATTGAAAGTGGAAATATGTATATAACTATTGGCGTGTTCCGAAAATGTCTTTCTACAAAACTAGCATAAGGTTAGGTTACAATATCAGAGCCGCTTTTTGACTTAGCCTAAGAGAACTTTATCATGTTTTTTGAGTCGGTGATGCGTGGGGACATATCTAGCAAGAAAGGAACCTAACTTGCCACAAATACGGGTATGAACCAAACAGGTTCATAACTAGGTCAAACTTTACTAAAATAGATAATTGATTTTAGGAGTATCGGTAGACCTCATTGCGCATTTGCGCTTAAGCCCTCCAAGAATACAGAGAATTGGCGTTAATAGTTCCTACTGGCTATGCACTACCCACCTCCAGCCATTAGATCTAATTTCATGGTCTTTATTAGCTTTTGTACCACACATTATGGCCCTCCTTGGATTGTAAGAATCTTCAAGGATTGTAATTCTATAAGAAAATATAGCCCTTTGGAATAAAGGAACGAGCTTCTACAATCTATGGAATAGCTTCGATCTCATGGAAAAATTCATTTGTGTCTTGCTTTGATCTTTCTCTCTTCACATTCATGTCTATTATCCAAACAGCACCAGAAACCTGTTTTCCCCCCCACGGCTCAAAGTAAGAAAACCCATCATAAATAGTCTTTATTGACAATAACCATAAGGAATTTCAGCTGATAGGGACTGATTGTTAGGAAACATTGATTGTTCTTGACATGAGTCGTCACCGTTAGGAATAGGTTTTTTGACGGTAGTGAAGGAGCTATTTTTTCAAATTCTTGTATTTTTGTTTCTAATAGGATTCAACAAGTCATGACATTTCAATACTACATTTTACTGTTATTGTATTTTAAAATTCTGCCTTCCAAAGAGGCATAGAAGAGACAAGAGGTAGAGTATTGAATAACGTAATGCAGGAGAGAAGAGAGATTGATGTCAATAGTTGCTTTGCAATCCCTATATTCATAGGACATAACACTACAAACTTACTGCTATCGTTGGCAAACTTATAATAGCATCAAATGTGTCATTGACATATGGTCGTGCATCTCACTTCCTACCTGGTCATGCAGGATATCAATAAAAAAGAGGTTGTTTATTATAGCCAACCGACTAGAGAGTAGTCCACATGGAGGAGAATAAAGTTTGTGGGCATGTTCCTCAGCAAAAAAAGATGTCTTCTGTTTCTTGTAATTAATAAAAACTCTTTTTCTTTAATGAATAGATAGTGCTCCTGCCAAGTTTCTTCAAAAAAAAATTCACACTACCTTAAGTTTTATACATTATGATTATTTTTGCATGTACATTACAGTCGGGGAACTAACTAATATATATATGGTATATATTTGTCTACAAAAATGACTGGGTGCAATGTGCGTGAGTTAGTATATGTGAATATGTGTAAATTTTCAAAATACACATGTGCTCAAAACCTGAAGTTGTGCATATAAGTAGGCAAACAGCAGATATTAATTAATCGAAAAAATCTAACACGTAGCAGCTCACGCGTTAGTCTTATTGCGCGACCAGTCGCATGCTGTCGGATCGGGAGGAAGGAAGGAGGAAGGAAGGGGCAGGAGGAGGAAGAAGAAGAAGAAGAAGAAGGGGATGAGGAAGGAGGAAGAAGAAAGGGAGGAGGAAGGAGGAAGAAGAAAGGGAGAAGGGTGATTGACCATCGACGATGACTATTAAGGCGACAACAAGCTCAACGGTGATGGTGAGCTCGACGGTGACATCCTTGAAGGTTCACCGTGTCAGACAGGTAATAGTGGCACTGGCATCTTGCCTCAGCACTAGGGCTGTTGGCAGCAGTGGATAGCGACAGAGGAGTTGAAGGAGGAAAAAGAATGGAAAGAAAGGGGAGCTGAAAGAGGAAGAGAGGTTAGGGAAAGTCACCGCCTTAGTGTTGTCCTTAATTAATATATATCGATCTCCAGTGCACCAGTCAAGTTGGGAACAAGCACGGATAATATATATCCACACAAAACTAGTGTACATACTAGTAACACACATACATATATGTTCCGGCGTATGATACATGAGATTTATTCGACAAATAATACGTGGCGCATATATATGAAACATTAACCCATGGATCGATCTTGACTCTTGAAGTACGTACGTACGTAGCGATGCATGCATCCAGCCGTCGATCTCGACCAGGTAGTCAATTAGTTAGTTAGGTATATCCTTGAAGTGAGGCTTAGCCATGGTCGGAGATGGGTCATAGGTCCCGTAGTCGTTCGTCTTCACCTGCCTGAGGATTCTTCCACCGCGAGCCACCACCACCAACGCTTCGTCGTCTTGCTGCTGCTGCTGCATGGATGATTCAGGTGCGTCCTGCCGTGCACGCATGCATGCACGAGTTAACGAGTACGTAGTGAAAGAGCAATGACGTAGATAGCAACAAATTGATGCACTATATAGATTAGAGACATAATTTAAAAGAACTATATTTTTTCTTATTTTTTAGTATAATTTTTATATTACTTTTAAGAAAGAGTAGAATTATTGGTAGTAAAAACATTAGCTAATTAATACTAGAGAAGAGTTTAAAAGAGAGAGAAAAGTTGACACACAAGAGCAAGATACAATCAATTAGCAGTTATATATTATACATCCGCGCATGGAAGAGTAACCAACAGATTCTAGTTACGTACTTGGAGATCAATATGACCCCATATATATATATATATGCGTTTGCTAATGGTAGTACTAGCTTGTGCTAATTTGATTCGAATAACAACGAATGACTTGATCCGAATGATTTGTACGTTTCTAAAGAATCGAATGATATGTGTTAACTTGTCAAACAAAAACTGGTGATTAATGCATTAAAAAAACCGTCTTTCAATTGGGAAAATTGCGTCGATCTATCCTATGCCTAGCTAGTCAGCTTGTACTGCATGCTCTATTGCCGCGCCCGCTCTCAAGATAGAGGAGATCAAATGAAAGGGAAAATTAAAGATCTCATACTTGGAGGCATGACACATCAATTGCCCATCAGTTTTTTTACATAAGTTCGTTTTCTATACGTTGCAATAGCGCCGGAATTGTTAATTAAGAACATGTTTATCGAAGAGAAAAAAATGACAGAAATCTGAAAAGTATATATCATCTATATACCATCAATCCTGCTTGATCTTTATTCAGCAACTTCCTCTGCCCTCCTGCATGCATCAAACAACAAACTCCAAAAAATCACAACATGAACTGAAGCTTATCCAACTAATGCACCCAATATTTCTCTGGTGCACAAGAAATTAATATCTGGAACGAAGAACATATATAATAGAAAAGCATGTACATGACCTAGCTAATAAAAAGTGCAATAACCATGCATGTGGAGCTGAAAATGCTAACCAGCCATGGAGGACAGGAGGAGCGACGCGAAGACGAATGCGAAGAGATAGTAGCTCGACTTCTTGGCCTCCATGGCGCCGGCCTGGCAAGGAGCATGCAGCTAGCTACCTTTCCTCAGCTTGAAGAGAGGGAGATCAGACGAAGCTGCAGCGAGCAGCAGATATGGCAGCAGGAGAGAGAGGGGAGGGGGCCGGAGCCTTTCCTTGGTTTGGACACAAAGGAACGTACCCCCTGCAGATGTGTGAGTTGTCTGCAGGAACAAAATAGATTTCTCTGGGACATGATGGGGATGTGAATCTCAGTGGAGTGTGCTGCTTATTAAAATCAAAGGGGTGGATTAAAGGGATGGGTCAGAGCTTTTCCCTGTGGAATTTTTCAGGGCCTTTGTCACCATCATTAGACTTGCTGGTGCAGCCTGTTTGATTAACTAGCCCCATAAGCTAAAGCAACTGACCATGCAAATAATCTATACTAATATGTGCATACCATCTTCATTCTTGGAGTGCAATAACGGCATACTGTTTTTTCTTGGAATATTCTCATGAAGCAATACAACTGTGTCTGTGACTGGTTGTTGTTCATCAGCTCTTGTTGTGCTGGTAGGTGCCATAAATTCAGAGATTAGAATAACTTAATTTAATCTGAGAAGGAATTCTGTGCATGCATTTATATACTTATATACTTATATAGTAGTTGAGCAGGAGTGGTCATTGGTCAGAGATCTGCAGTGGTGTTTGATGGCCATACATGGGACAGACATGCACGCGACATGGTGAGCACCAATAGTCGTAGTTTACTTGAGGTAGAAACCATGCATGATGAGCCGTAGAGGGTCAAAAGCCTGGTTCAATTCCTAATTACTTTTCTGGCATGCAGGCACAGAATAATGGTACCTCTAATTTAATTTGTTTTTATCACTATACATACTCTTGCATTGCTAGCATGTAGTAGTACTATTACTTTTTAGTTATTGATGCATGCATATTATTAATTATTTTGGGAGTGCACGCAATTATATGTGGAGTGGAGGGAGCGTTTTGCAGGAAAACTATTCAGCTACTTAACGGTCAACATTATGGGCTATGGCGTAGAGTATTTGAAATTCAGAGACTTTACATAAACAATCTGATCAAAAGAGATGCCCGCCTTGCTAGTGGGGAACTGCTTTATTGTTCTCGGAATATTATGCTCTCTAAATTAGATTAGGGGCCAGTAGAGGACTAAGACGAGGACAACTGGAGCTAACTAGTGGAGGATAAAGAGACCATGCATGCATAGTGCATGAGCCTTTCCTCTTTAAACATGAGTAAAATATTTAGTCTACTTTAATTAGTAGTATATCTATGTTAAAGCTAATCATTTCTATCTATCTACTTCGTATTGAATTAACAGCGACTTGGAGAAACAGCAGTCATGCATGCGCATGCTAATGTGTAGTTTGGACTTTGGAGGATCATATGAAGAAACGCTTGCTTGAGGAATGGGGAATATAATCTAGCTAGTGGTCATAAAAATAGTGTATCAATTGGAGGAATGATTCAGATGAAATGATATCCGGTCTGTGGATGATGATGACCTGTCTGGTGAGAGATGTTATTATATGTATCCAAATCGTCATGGACAACAAGAATAATGTTGTCCTTTGAACGGCAAGGCTGCCCAGGCATTTTTCTCTTCCCCAGTTTTTCTTCTCCAATGTAACAGCGGAAACAGCAACAGATCAGGACTTGGGCCGTACGCAAGTGATCGAGGTAGTACATCTTCTCTTCTACAGTTAATTCCAGGTCAATATGGCAAGCAATATCAATGAGGAGGTGTTTGAAAGAGTAATATTGGTTGGTAAAATTGAACTAAATACTAAAATTTTACGAAAGAATGCCTCTCTTCCAAACAGGGCCTGAGCCTTGGAGCAAGCAGGATTCATCGGTCGTATTGTTCAGCTCCTGACGGCCTACAGACAGAGCGCGCGATTCCGTTCAAATTTAAAACTGTATATGCTGGAACTAATGCTCCTTTGCTCACGACGTTCCTTTCCTGCATTAGAATAGAGATATACTTTGGTCCGTCCATCAAGCATGCATGTCGTTCTAAGGGGCACATGTTTACTCAACCGAATGGAAGAATTCCCAGCTTTAAGTTTGTGCGTGGTGTGGTCCGTGTCAATGTGTCTTTTTTCTCCCGTACTTCACTAAAGAAAAATAGAATTGTCCATTAGTTAAAGAAAACTAGACGAAAACCGGATATAAAATGCACAAAGCCCCACCAATTGACAAAGTGACAGACTCTATGGACAAACGTGTCACCAACACACCGATGCAACAACGAAAACCAAATAACACCAAGGCTTTCCTGCCACACACCCCACTGATGGTGCACTCATGCTCGCACGCATCTAACAGTACGCTTCACAACTTCCATAGAGAAAGCCAGATACCCCACCGTTAGGAGAAAAGAAGACACTATCGGCCATGAGAAGCAAACAAGCAACTCCACCTCGGAACCCCTTGAGCAAGCTAACGGGCATGAGCCACCTAGGAAGGGTGCAAGACAAACCCTAAACAGGCTCCAAAAGGAGCACGAACGACGCCTCACTGGAAGCACAAACAGGGAGAACCCTGTACCACCACCCGGAGTCGCAACGCCACATCTCAGACATCACCGCTGCCGTAGGGAGAGAGAAGCCAAAACTGCTAGGGGGGAGTGTGCATGGGATTCTCCAACTTTTGTGGAGGTGAAAGCGTGCCTCCAAACCTCAGTTGTCTGCAGCGCCTGCCACTCCATGACCCGCTACGTCCCGGGGCCGCCACTTTTGTATCCGTGTATCCGTCAGAACTACTGCACCCTTCATAGTCCACCATCACCACTTTCTAGGGCAGGCAGCGACGCTACACGGGCCATCCTGCAGGCCTTGATGAGCTGGACAATCGCCCATAGCCCTGACATCCACACCCATCCGACAAGAGCGCTCACTACTGCTAATGCACATGGTCTCCTGCCACACCGTCAAGATGCATGGAGCCCTCACCACCAGCTAGGTCCGAAGCACCTGTCCCATAAAGGACATCACGCCAGTCGGGTGTTCCACCGCACCATCGGTTCAGGACTGACAACCCTGTAGCATCACTGCGCCGCTCTTTGAGGCCACCACCCGGCATCCGCTGCTCGCCCGAGCTAGACCCGCGCCCATGCAACCCGATCTGCTACACTAGTGAACACGACTACAACCCGGGATCGCCGCCCCAGCGTCTGCTGCCTCAGCCTCACTGACCGCGAGCTGAGGCCTCCTACATGCCAAGGCAAGGGAAGCGCGTCGACTACATCGAGATAGCAGCCGACACAATCCTAAGGCCCTGTCACCCACCTCCAACACTGACAGAGCCAGCTTCGGTCACCATGACCTGCAGTAGAATCACCAACATGCTCCTCGAGCACCACAAGACCTGGCGGGCCAAGCTACCCATACCCGATACCCGCCTAGTCTGATTTACCCGTCTGTAATGACCATCTTGTGATGTATATGAATAAAAATGAGTTAATCAAAAACAAAGTTTCAGCTCATGCATACCTATAGGTTTTTGCAATCATACCAGAACTTTAAACATAATGCTCTAAAGTTGATTCCAGTAGGGCTTAGAGAAAACAACTATTATAAAACTCCAACAAAATCTACTCTTCGAGTCAAATCTTTCATTACAATTTTATGAAATATCCTATCGAAGGCTTACTACCTGGGACATTGTTGAGCATGAATTTTGGACTAGCGGTTTAAATCCTAATGCCGCCCAATCTAATTAAAAATTTCTTTTAGCTCTATTGCCCCAAGATCAAGCTATATCCAAAAATGAATATATCTCCATCTAACCAAAAATCTAGTGGAGCAGTCCACACATCACTTACAAATCTTCCTAAACTTTAAAACCCCTTTTTAATCCCTGTGTATTCAATTTTACAAACAAATTTAAAGCAGAGAAATAAAAATGAAAAGAAAATGTCTCCCCTTCCCCGACTGGGCCAACCGGCCCATTTCTCCTCCCCTTCCCGAGCGGGCCTCGGCCCATCTCCCTTTCCCCAGCGCGCCACACGTAGCGCCTGCTGCCTCCTCCCCTAGCACGCCATCGTCCTCTCCCCTCGCTGTCAGGTGGGACCCACGAGCAGGACGTCGCCGCCGCGTGGCCGGGGCATGCGTCGGGCGACGACCTCGCCGGCGCCACTACCTCCACTTCCCTCCCCCTCCTCTCGGGTCCTCCGTCCGCACCATATATAAGCCCCTCGGATGCTCCGTGCCCCTTTCTTTTTCCCCCTTCTCTTGGCCGCTCCACCTCCACAACATCGCCGCCGCCATCGAGTATCTCGGCGAGCAACTCCACTCCAACCGGTGCTCGACGGCAAACCCTTCGCCTTTTCTCTTTCGCTGGTCTCTCCTCTAGCTCCCCGGGCTCACTTTCCCTTCTCGTGTCCTCCATTACAGGAACCGAAGCGACCGACATCTTCTTCTTCAGTGCCGGCGGTGACCTCAGCAGCGACCCCGACCCTCCGACCATTCCAGCACCGCAGTGGTCGTCGTCGAGCCCTAATTCCTCACGTCCAGCCCAGGCCTCCCCGAGCCGGCGTCGCCTGCCTCGCCGTTGGGAAGCTCACCGGCGCACCCGGCATTCGCGTGCCTCGACGTCGCCCCCAAGTCTCCCTCCTTCAGTCGCCGTCGTTGACCTTGGGGTGAGGCCCCGACGTGCGCACCTTTTTCCTCCCCCTCCCCTTCTCACTTGGTTCTGCTCTTCAATACGCCACCGCCGGCATGGGTCTTGTGCAGGGCCTCGGTCGGATTAAATGAAGCGCCGCCTGCCCCCAGCAGCTTCAGAACGTTTTAATTAATAAAATTGTAATGCTCAAATAGACACCTTAATGTCAGTATTAAACGACTCATTACATGTGCCAATGATTGATTAGTAAATGTTAGGACTACCATTATCCACCAACTACTGATGTCAGGACAACATAACATCTTTAATTAATGAACTAGACCTCACGGATGGGATGACTTTTAACTGTTGACCTCTAAACCTAACTATTGGTTGATAGACAAGATTAGAACTTTTATCATAAGATGGTGTCCGTATAACATATGGAACTGCAGTATGTATTCCTGGTTATTCCCCAACTGAAATGATTGAACTGGTCCATTAACATCCTCCATGACCATGGAAACTACCAATTAGTATTGTAAATAAATAAATAAATAAATATATATATATATATATATATATATATATATATATATATATATTACCACCATACACATAAAGATGTTGCCATGACGAACCCATTTTAGTTGAATAACAGAGGCAAGGGCACAACAACAAGTGCATAACACCTGGGTTCCAATTGGAATAAAATTAGGGTTGGAATAGAAATAAGAGGAAAAAGGGGGAAGACAAGAGTATGACTGGTGGGTCCCTAGTCCATTGACTGGTCAATGTTGACCAGTCAAACCTGAGTCAATGTGCACCCACATGTCATACCCTAGCCCCACCACCCAGCTAATTTAAGAAAATATTTAAATCCTTTTCTTTACTGAGAAAAATAGAAAAAGTTTTTAAACGTAGTTTAACCCTCAAATGCTCGTAGTAAATTCATCCGAATTCCAAATTAAATGATTCTTATATGTGAATTCATCTTTTATTATGTACTATTTATTGGTATGCATGTCACTCCTATTTCGGATATGAAAAATTTCAAAAATTACAAACTAACCTCAAATTCAAACGAAAATGACTCCAACTTGGAAAATTCATAACTAATTGTCTACAACTCCAAATATTGCGCAACCAATTGCATTAGCCTCACATTTACGTTCTTTACATAATAGTATGCATTTCATACATGCATTCATTTCTGAAAATTTCAGTATTTCTTATTTGCTTCTTTTGCTCTTTTCCGACGTTTCGGTGATTTCATTGCTAGAGTCGGGCATCGAGGGTTTTGCCGAGGGTGATCACCAGCAGGAGTACTATCTCGAACAGCAAGGCAAGCATGCATGCTTATTGAATTGATTCCAGTTATCTTATGCTTGCTTGCTTTATTAATGTCGTGTAGTTCGAATATTTCGAAATGATGTATGTGACATCTTTCTACTAGTATGAGTAGGTTGCTCATGCATGTGATCAGCATTGGTGTGCTGTTTAAATCATCCTAATGAACACTTGAACTCTAGAAAGTTGCGAGAGACGGGAGTGGACACATTGGGACATGACGGGTTGTAGCCTGCATGATCTTTAACATGTGATCTTGATCTCCTTTAAGCCGACGAGGGTATGATCGATACGAGTCAGGAAGGGTAAAGGTCGGCCAACCATTTACCCTCGACCTTATCGGGATATCTTCGTTCGAGGTAAGGGTGTTTGTAGCCACTCCCCTCGACTAAACTTGATTCGGGATTGTAGTCCCGGAATCCCTCTAATGGCTTGTAGGTCTTAGAAGGAATAAAAGGAATCTGATTGTGATGCTTGGCTGTGATGGTAGTCACGTATTGGTTGTAGCCAATAATATTAACTTTTGAATAGAGCAATTGAGTTGTAGCTCATCTCTAGTGTTAATGTTGAAAAATTGCTATTTGTTGGTAGCAATTTGATGCCTTGCAATGATGATATTGGTGTAGCTTCAGATCTGAAAATTATGTTTAATTGGATGAAAAGTCAAGTTGAAGCTTGATTACATAGTTTATTACCTTGCAATCCATGAACTAAATGCTAGAGATGGTAGTCTTTAGCTTGAATTGCTGAAATTGGATTGTATTCTTGCTACTGTCATTTAATTAATGAGTATGCTTAAGATTAACTTAGAATAAGCAATTGCATCTTGCGAGTACGAAAGTACTCATTTGGGAATTCCATTCCTGTAGGTGATCCTAGCATCGATGACTTTTACGATGCTGAAAATGATGTTCCTGATGTTTAGTTCTGCAAGTTTGTTCACCTTGGTGTTTTGGTGGGTTGTATAGCTTTTGGGAGATGGCTTAGTTAGTCATTCTCCACATTTAATACCGTGTTCCACTGCTGTTTTTACGTTGTTGTGTGCTGAAAACGACTTCTAAGTCGTGTAATGTAGTAGTGAAACTTGTCCTTTGTATGGACGATATTATTACCTTTAAATCCTGCTCTCGTAGAGTTTTGTGATGCTATTCAAAGTTGTTTCGGTGGCTGCCCATACACAATGTGTGAATGGAATGAAGTGTATGGGTTTGTCGTGAAGGTTTATTGTGGTTCTAGTTTTCACTCGGTAGGGCAGGAACTCGGTTGAGTGACCTGCTAGCTGAGATGCGATGCCAGCTAGGCAGGGTGTGGGTGGATCATACCGGGCCATCGAGTGACCCACTGATCTTAAGTGCCAGGTTAGGGTGTGGGTGTGATCGCCGGGCTCCTCTGACCTTGTCATACTTGGTGGATTCGAGAACGACCTTAACCCTTCACAGGACTTCGTGAATTGTATGTGGCTTTCGGAAGTTTGATCGCTTCTGGCCGGCTTGACCAATGGTGATGGCATACGGCTCAGGTGATCGTATGATGTGTTGGTCAGGTGTCGGATCCTGCTATTTCGGTGTGCACGGCGCAGGTACCGTGTCACCGAGTGGGTGATTGCTCGGTCTTTGGCGATAATTCGTTCCTTAAGTCATATGTAATTCCGGGGCCCTAACACTGTCCCCGCACTCAGGTAGGGTTTTTGCTCGTTCCCGTTACCCATCGGGTACTCGGCAAGAATCCGTACCCAACAAGAATGGGGGCGCTGGGCCGCTTGAGCTAATGGGCCTGACGGGTAAAACATTTGGACCATTAACATCCCTGTGGGTAAAAGATTACCCATACCTGACTTCTAAACAGGTAAATCTCCGTCGCATACCTGGTATCGGGTACCCGTTGCCACATTGAATCTGGATCCTAGGCTGCGAGAAGACACGGAGCCAACAGAGAAGACGTGCGGCCATCAGGGAAGACAATGACGTGCCTTTCAAGACACTGTGGGTGGATTTACCAGCCACCAAACACCACCTGCGTAACCGAGAGCCTGCCGCTACCTCCGGCGGTGGGCCCCGCCACCACCGATGAGGAGCGCCAGAAGTGGCGGCAAGGAGGAAAGCCGGAGATGGGTTGCTAGGGTTGCCCTCAGTGTCGCCCGCGGGGGAGCGACATGGTAGGCCTGTTGGGTCCAACCAAGCGCTTTTCGCACTAAGGAAACTGCTGCTATCTGTGTCAATGTGTCATGGGCTTTGGCTTTTGAATTGTGCATTGATTCATGAAAAGAAACAAAAATTTGCACTTAAAGGAGAAAGCTGGTAGGAAACATGATTCAGGACCCTCCACTGAGGTACATGTTAGATTTATAGTTTCAAGATCCCCATACACTATTCAACTACGGCAAACACATCATTCTTACCACCGGAGTTGCTATACTTGGTCCTAGGCTTTTTCATACACATAATATACTCCTGATCAGTAAATAGAAATGTGATCCCCTTTAATTAATATACTCGTTACAATGACATGATGTGAGTACTTGATTAGCACATTGTTATGTTTATGCTTCTCCTGAATTTTTCACTCTGAAAAATTCCTAGAAACATGGGTTACATAGAAACTGTGCCGGTGAGGCAGCAGCAAAACTTATACACACCACTCCATGAACAATACACTACTCGCAGGCTGTTCCTTGATGACAAAAGCCCCGAAGAAATCAATCCTCAGAGGCAGCGTGTAACTTCAAGAATGCTAAAAAATTTAAGATACCATTTGCTTTTACCAGTAGATGAATTCATACTATGTGATCTACACAACCATACCTAGCCAAGATTGTTCTAAATCCTGTAGGGTCTATTTCAAGTTAGAACCTCTGGCAACCATTTCTGTCTGCTGTGCTCTAAAAGTTCAATCCTCTGGGTTCTTGCCGAAAGTTCCGAGATCCGTTTCTAGACAAGCAATATAAACGTTGCTTTCAGATCTCAGAACCTCTAAGTTTCATCTCAAAAGTTTCGAGTTCTGCGATGTAGCCACTTACGGCTATTTTTTGAGATGTTGGCTATATATACTCCCAAGCCTCTTTGCGTGCCTAACTCTTGAGAACTCTTTTAAAAACTCTTTGCCAAACCATTTCTCTGCTCTCTTGAGTGCTATTCCACATTTCCTCAAGCCCTAGTTGTCACTCTTATGCGGAAAACTTTGAGAGAGAGAGAGAGAGATATTGAGCCATAATTGAGCATTAATCAAGACTATATCTCCAAGACGAACTAATTGAAACCTATTACTCTCAGAGATTGGCGTCTCCTAGACAACTAGGAGTCGCTTGGGAGCCTTCAAGGTTTGTGAAGCACCCCAAGAAGTTTGTCAGGGTTTGGAGCTCACTAATGCAAGGTGAAGAGTTGCCACAAGAAAAATATCATTAGTAGCTTCTTGAGTAAAGAGCATGGTTCGGTGCCAGCTTTGATCGTTGAACCAAGATTCCTTAACAGAGACGTAGAGCCTTGCCAAAGGCTCCAACTTCAACAACAAATTTTGTGTCTCCCCGAAATGACCCCAATTTGTAACTTTAGGTAAATGAAATTCTTGCTGATCATCATGTAATAAACTGCATTTCATCTCATGTCATTTCTACAATTAGGATAATTAAAATAGCTCAAATTGAAAAACCTTGCAATTTGACTTAGACTCAACTTAAATAAAATTTTGAAAAAAAGTTCATCCAAAATCATTTATGATAATCTTCATGAGTCCTAAACACCTCCAAGAAGGCCTCTAAGAAGATTTAAGTGCTTTGGAATTAATTTTCAGATTTGAATAAAATGTTAATCAAACAAGTCCCAAATTGACAGAACTGGTAATATATTTAATTGAGTGAATTTTTCTTATGAAAAGTTTACAAATTTTTTTATATGTGGCTAATTTCCCTTCCTGAACCCAAATGTAATTTTTCATAAATTATTGACACTTATTTCACCTAGTTACAACTCAAAACTAAATTTGGGCATATTTGGTTTTTTTATTTAAACAATATTCAAATATGACTTAGTTTGACCTGAGAAAATTCTCATAGGTCCTAAATATTGTAATGACCCTATATGATTTTTTACATATTTGAAAACGTAAATTTGGATCTCCTAAGAATTCAAAATCATGCACTGGACCTAAATAAAAATAAAAACAATATAGAAGAAACTCTAATGTACTTGGGCCAGCATCCAGCCCAACTTCTCACGTGCACCATGCTTGGCCGAACATCAGCCTCACCCGCCTCTTCTCTACCACTGACCAGTGGGACTCGCTGATCAGGTCTTCTCCTCCATGTGGCCAGCCACGCGCCGCGTGAACTGGGCATGCGAAGATAGCGAGCCGACAACCAACTGGTCTGTCTGGCCGGCGTTGCCGCTGGCGGTTGCACCAATACACGTGCTTCAGCACCGTGCCCTCTCCCACGCGGCCACACGCCCCACAACGTCCTGCTCGAGCTATTAGAGCCAATGACCGCGAACTTCAGCCAGCGCCGCCCTTTTCTCCCCCTTTTCAATTGCATCGCCCGTGAGCCCCCATCCTTCGCCAGCTTCGCCATCACACTACCCTCGGTCTTGCGCACCTTTCTAGCTAAAATTGTGGCCTGCTGTTGAGCTCCATGACCAGAACACCATTAGCATTGAGAGCTCCGGCGAGCTCCACCATCAGCATCACCATACACTTTCCCGTTCGATGGTGATTCCTGCCCCTGAACTTGTCTTTCCTCTCTGTCTTCCCTCCCCGAGCCTAACTATGCTTTCCCCTCGGCTAATGGTATAGAAGATCGCCAGCAAGCCTTCTTCATATTCAACTTCGATAGAGATCCACCTGGAGCTGTCGTCTTCGCTCTAGTGAGTTCTAGCAACCATCAATGCTTTCCTCAGCTTCCCCTCCACCTCCTCTATCTCACCATTTCTTCCTTTTTCCTCGGCATGCACCGGAAATCATCATCCTTGTAATAAGTGCACCTCGTCCGCTGTCCTCAATAAACTAGCCATCGATGTGCATCTCTATGTTGATCGAGGATCAAGACGTGTTCAAGAGCTCCGCTCAAAGCTTCCTCACTAGGAAACTAAGCCACGGGACCCCTCCTCCTCCTTGCTGACGACGTCGCTTCTTTCTTGCTGCCGGCCATCATCAGGATACCTCCTCTGTCATTCCTGGCCTCGGCAAACATCACAGGTTGCTTCACGGTGAGCTACTGCTCCTGACACGCCACTCTGTTCCCCCTTTCTCCCTTTGTAGCTCTTGCTCGGGTGGTGCTTTGCTCGCGACCATCGCCAGCGTGAACCCCAACACCGCTCCAACCAACTGCAGTTCCTCACGACCACGGGAATGGAACTATGATGTGTCAGGAACTGAACGGTGCAAACCGCGTGTGAAATGACCCTCAGGATCACTCACACGATTCTGCACAGCCATGTGCATGCTCTCAGATTTGCTAGCGTTGA
Organism: Stipa capillata; assembly: GCA_019208055.1. NCBI lineage: Eukaryota > Viridiplantae > Streptophyta > Magnoliopsida > Poales > Poaceae > Stipa > Stipa capillata. The sequence continues at coordinate 3,989 of JAGXJF010001639.1, read as the reverse complement.
GCCGCAAACCGACCTGGTAAGCGGGACTGGCGAGTTAGTTATAATCGTTGGGCTAATATTAGTATGGCATGCGGGCCTCACCTAGTTAATTTTCTATTAAATAATGGTTTATCTTTATGTGTGTATGATAGATGGCCCCATCACTTAATCGGTTGAGTTAATAAAATGTTAGAAGAAAATAATAACCTGACAAGTAGGACCAATGTGTTATTGACTGAAAGAATTGAGAATGATAAAAATAAAAGAAAAAGAGAATAACAAGTGGGCCTAGAGGCTAGTTGACAAGCCAGCCCTTAACCGGTCAAGGCTGACACCTAGCCCCTCATGTTAGCTTCTGTGGCTCGGCATGACTGAGTTAGAAAAGTATTACTCTATTTATTTAAATAAAAAATACAGAAGAAGCTAAAATGCTTTAAACTTATAAAAATCATAGAAAATTCATATGAACTACAAATGGGATGAACCTCTTTTGTAAATTCATGTTTGGATAAATAGTATTTAATGGTATCATTTCTATGCATGTTAGTGTTATATGAAATTTCAAAATTATTGATAAGTCAATTAACCCTAAAAATTTCATATAAACTTTAGAAAATTCATAACTTTAATCATATGACTCCAAATGGGGTGATTCAGATTGCACTAGTTTCACAATATTATTATCTACATTCTAGGGTGCATTTCATTCAAGATATAGCATCTGGAATTCGTGGCATTGATTTATTGCTTTCTTTTATCGTTTCTCGGTGTTTCGGTATTTCTTTCGGTAGAACTCAGCAATGAAGTGTATTATGAAAGTGAACCTTCTCAGGTGTAAGATTTTGATTAGCAAGGCAAGCATGTAGCTTGCTAATATTCCTGATTAATTCATGTTATGGTTAACGATGAGATAATTATGGTTGGTTGCATGATTTTTTTATTGTTTATTGCAATGGATGAAATCACTAGCAAGATAGGGCTTTATTGTGGATCATGACCGGTGGGCTTATGATATTCTTTTTTAATAATAATATGGAACCTAATAAGTGAGATGCGAGAGACGAGGTGTTGCTTCAATTGATGGATCGATGGGTGAGGTGAGCGTATGCACCCCCAGTCATCTAGTAGATGCCGGTGTCATTGGGCTCTACCCTTCATCCATGATGGAAGTGTTATGCGGGAGCGTTGGTTAGTCATAGCCAGCCAGCTATGAACTAACAACATTTCGGAACACTTTTTGGTTTGAGAAAGAAATGGATTTGGTCTTGGTTGACCTAATAAAATGTTGTATTTAGTCTGATTGACTTGATATGATAAAAGGATTAAAATTTTGTGTAATTTTATATTTTTTCCTGATCTGAAATATATGCTTTAAATATGAGAATTGATGGACATGATGTATGCATGTCGGTATTTTTATCCCTCACGTTCATGCTATGCCATGTTACTTTGTGAATATATTATTTATGTAGTAGTTTATTTCTCGTCTCATGCCATGCTTATGTTAATTGGGATGAGTACAGAAAGCATCTTGTGAGTATGAAGGTACTCATGGGAATTCCACTTCTAAAATGTAGTAGTTGATCCTAGTGTAGGCAAATACTGCGACACTGAAAATACTGAAAGTGACGTCTAGTTGTGTAGTTTGCTTTATCTGTTGAATGTGGGTGTTACATGGCTTCTGTGAGATGGTAGTGGCTATCATCTCGGGTCATTTTATATGTTTTCACTGCTTTCCTTAGTTATCTTTTGGATATTAATGATCTTTGAGTCGTTTTGCTTGTAAAATAATTAACAGCCCTATATATGAGATGTGAACTATGTATCCTATAAATCTTTTCTTTAGAGTTTGAGTTGTGATATGCACGTTGTTATTTTTGGTACCCCATACACTATGTGTAATTTTTTTTGAAGTGTATGGGGGCACCGTAAAGAATCAAGGTTGTTCTCACGTTCGCTGAGCATGATGATTAAGGTTGAGTGACCTCTAGCTGAGATACGCTGGCCAGCTAGGCAGGGTATGGGTATTTGTACTAGACTCTTGAGCGACCCAAAAGTTCTGTTGTTTTGACCGACTAGGTTAGGGTGTTGGTACCTTTACTTGACTCCTCCGAAACCATTTTACTTAACGTACTTGAGAAGGGCGTTAAGTACATCTTCACGGGATTCTGGAACTTCATTTTGATTCTTCATTTGACGTAAGACTTTGCTCGGCTTGGCTAACAATGACTCGTACGCTTGAGGTGCGTACGAGGTGTTGGCCTGATGTTAGACTGTCCAACGATGATGGATGCATAGTTCTTATACGTATGATATGTTGGGTAGTTACTCAGGTATTTAGGTGCACCTCGTTCATAAGTCGAGTGTAATTCCAGATCCTTACACAGCTGTGTGGTTGTCTCTTTGCACTTCTCCATATTTGTTTTCATACTTGTTTTGATCACTAGCGTGGTAGGTTTTGCTTAGAACTACTTAGTGCTATAAGCATACTGGTATAGAACGTAATTTTGAGTCATATTTTTTTAGTCTCCTATTCACCCCCTTTAGTCGATACCCTCCACAAGAATATTAGACTCTACTAATTGGACTTCTTAACAAAAATTTATTTTGACTTCAAACCATAGGATTAATCCGAAGTAGAATCTGATGCCACCAACAATTAAATTAGAACCCTTAGAATAATGGGGGTTGCCTCCAATTAGGAAAAATCGGTTTTGAAAATGGGTTTTAAATGGAAAATGGACTATGGATAGGCATCAATCCATTCAAAGAAATATCCAATAGCCACCATATTTGACCAAGGTCAATTACTTAGCATTGAAGCCATCCAAGATCACAAACAGCACCCCGCAATGGCAATCAATCCAATTTGCTACTGAAATCAACCACATACATAGGCAGCAACTGACATAAGCAAGCAGGAGGTGGCCATCTTGCCATCTATGGAGAATTTAAGTATACTATGAAGAGGATAAGGATGACAATCTCTTAAGCCCAAGTGACCTAGCCAGGAGAATAGAAAAGCTAGAAGGCCATAGTGTAGGTGGCCAAGCTTCAAACTTTAGCACCCTTATTGCCAAGAACTAAGCTCAAGGACCATGGCTGTCACCTAGGAGGCCAAGGACCAAGGAGCACAAGGGTAGGAAAGAAGAAGACCATCAAATCACTAGGAGGAAGAAGTAGCACAGAGAGCAAGCAAACAAAAATCATTACAAGGTTATATTTAGACACTATCAAGTGATCAAGGTATAACCTTGAATTGAGAGCACCATGGGCATATTCTTGAAATAAATTGTTAGTTTCTTGCTTGCTTATCTATTGATCTGATGCATGGCTGGGAAAGATAGGATAAATATGTGGAAGTATAGAACCCTTATATTTTATTTTCATCATAGGGTTTTAGGCAGTAGTTGTAGTAGCATATGTTCTTATCAGTTTTTAGGCATATAAAATGTGCACAGTTACTTCAGATGTCTAGCACCATCGTTACCTACACAAATATCAAGTTTAGCATTTGTTCTTGTCAGATTTAAATACCTATGGTAGATCTAAACCTTTTGTATAAGATTTTATCAAGGAATAGGCTAGATTAGGGTAGTCTCTTGTTAATATCAGAAAAGATGAGCTAAGAGTTTAGCAAAGAGATAGAGTGCCTGGTAGGGGAGGTCGAAGTATTAGCAAAGAGAGAAGTGTATATAGGTTTACATGTCCAGACATCTGAATTAGACTAGAGGATGTCCAGGAAGAACATTTGTGGGAAAGAATTAGGATTTAGTTCCTTTTCCATCATGCAAATAGTAGCAAGTAGTCAACTGTCATCTAATAGATGAAGAATAGCTTGGTTATGCAGTAGCAAATATGCAAGTATTCTTCTGATGAAGGATATGCACATGAGCAACTAAGAATGTTAGTGTGATGTTTGTTTTCTATGCAAAATGTCATGCTTCAATGCTATGTATGTATACATAAAGCTAAATACAAATTAAATTCTCTAAAGGATCAGGTTATGC